>CM064532.1:21770454-22008263 GCA_032716605.1 Paralithodes platypus | reverse complement strand
AATGATAAACTATATCAGGGTGCGGCTTTACTTCACTTTGGGGAAATTTGTGAAGTATTTTTTAGCAACTTTGGTTAGTTTTCCAACCTAGGATGTGCCGCTTGACTAGAAGGGTTATAACGTATGTGTATAGTTAATTAGAGTTTGCATTATAATATAATTATATTGTCAATCTGTTTATTATCTTGCTTTGGGACTAAAGTGTTACTAAATCGCGAGGAGTACTGTTTTAACCTACGAGTCTAAACAAGGAAATATATGTGAACATTTATAGAACATTTACGCTAGCCTCTATTGAGTTACAAATACAATAGGTATAGGAAGATTTCTAGCCAAGTAATTACACTTAAGGTCTTCTATTTTGCTACTGATGTGAATTTGTGAGATATTCGTTATTCCTATGTAGAGCTAAGTGAACTGTATACATACTCTCCACTCATATTTCATTAAACATAATTACAATTTTGCATTAAGTAGGAACGCAATTTCGACAATTTCGACTTGTGTACAGGTATTCATATATACCATGCACGTAATTTTAGTTCCTCTGATAAACGACATTGCACAACAAACATATATAAAGAACAAAACAATGTTCTAATAATATTTGAGCAAATTTCATACTTTGCAATTTCCACACTGGAAATGTGTCAGCTCTGTGAACCCCGAATCGAAGAATTTATGGACCCAACACATTGATGTTTATTGTTAATATAATATATATATTACACTTAAAGTAAGTGAGTTGCCGTTAACATAGGTACAGCTAACTGTTGTTACTGTTTTCAAAGATCACTAATGTTAGATTGATGGGTTATCTTATTCAGTAATTAATTCCTTACAGATCGGATTATCTATCTATCTATCTATTGCCGGACGCCTTACTCCCCTTACGAGGGTGGCCATACACAGAATGCCCCCAAGCGGACCTATTCCCTGTGAGTGGGACAACCCGAGCCAGTTTAGTGAAGGACTTACAGGATTGACCACTCAATTTAAGATCTGTCCGACTCTGAGGCCCTCTGTGTATCTTGTTAGCACTATTTTTCTACAGTGGTGTTCGGCTAATCCATCCACTAACCTGCCTTACCCTTAGGTAAGCAGGCGGATTTGTAATAGGTTTAACCGCTCCCCCTCCCCTAGACAGGTTGCCAACCAAGGCTGACGAGTCCCATCCACCCGGATTTGTATAAGGTTGTCTCCCCTAGATGAGTTGCCGACCAAGGCTAACGAGTCCCATCCACCCGAAAATATAATGGGTGCACAAACAGAGACTTGACCCGGGACCTCACATACTGGTAGGTCCGGCTGAGTCACTTTGTCTGAGTAGAATATTTTGTTCATGTGAAAAAATAACTATAGCATTCAGATTTCTTCATTTATATAATAAGATGACTGCATTGTTGATAAATATTGTATTAATTTTCTCATTTAACTTATTTAAATATTTAAAACTAGCCATTATAAGGAAAACAATATTTACCCTTTCCAAAGCTGCCTGAAGTATTACTAACTTATCAAATATGTGTTCACCTACAACATTCAGCGAAAAATATACAGTGTGAAGGATATGTTTATAATTATTATATGACCATTAGTTCACATAACGATAACCTTTGCTTCTTGTCCACTGGCATGTGCGTTCTGTCATAAGAGGTTCATAAATGTTAGCATTAAAACTTGTGAAAGTAAATATAATATAATGTGATATGCAGTGAACTTTAATGTTCAGATTTTGGCATTGTATACATAGATTGTTTGTAAAATACTTGATCAATCTATTTACATATGTAATAAGTTTAAGTTGCACTGATCTGTTCTCTTCTCATATCTCACACTCCGTATTGAGCTTCACTTTCTGCCACCTTTAATGTTCACTAAATTTAGCCTCTCCTCCACCACCACCTCCACCACTATGTTCGTAACTTCAAAGGTTTCCTATTTTGCCAGAAAGTCGTGAACTTGGCCAGACTTAATTAGTGTCGAGCAAGTGTCCATGTAAAGGGCTCTTTCACTTCGAAAGGGAGACTTTATTAATATAGCAACACCAATTATTTGTGAAACTATACGGAATATAATTAATGCCAGTAATTCATATTAATGACTACTCGTTCTGAATGTCGGAGGTTCGATCTCTGCTGGGAGTATTTAAACATATATATATAAATATATATATATATATATAAATATATATATATATACAGTATATATATATATATATATATATATATACATATACAGTATATATATACAGTATATGTTTAAATACTCCAAGCAGGGATCGAACCTCCGATTTTCAAAACTAGTAGTAATTTTTGTTTTCTACTTGAATGAGGGAGGCAAAAGGCATAACTGCCTGCAACGAGTGCCTCTCCCAGATTTCAAAGAGTGACAGGGCCGAAATCAAGGGACGTTCGAGCCAAAATGTCTGGACACACGGAGTTTGAAGCAATTAAAGTCATAGGAAGAGGGAAAGACTGATTCTGGGAGAGAGTTCCAGAGCTCAGCAGTTGAATAGAAGAAAGTCTGAGAATAGCGTTTAATATGAATTACTGTCATTAATTATATGCCGTATAGTTTCACAAATAATTGGTGTAGTATTCATTGTCTCAATACGAAAGCAGCCTACGGTCACTCGCAAATTATGCTCAAGTGAATTCATGAATTATATATCATAATCTACTATATAGAGGGCACTCTCTGTATGTTTGTACTCTCTGTTATCAAGATCTATCTATCTATTCTATCTATATGCTCAGGCCCAATCCCCATTTTGGGGGTAGCCGACCCAAGACAGAGCAAGAACAGGGAAAACACAAAAACAACATAAAACAACAAATAAACACAGATAAAAAGCACAAACTCACACACATCCAGGTCACCCAGGAGAAAACCCAGAGACTGGGGTCACCAAGGTCGCTCCAGCTCTCCCCCGGCCCCCGACCACCCGGAGAGGTTCCGATCTCGGCAGGCAGACATGCAGCGGAGCCAAAGCCACAAGCCCTCCCACCACACTTCCAGGCGCACCCTTCATATTAATCGTCTCCCCGGGCCAGGCGCCTGATGGACTATTATCTAGTCCAACTTGTGCCCGACCCCTTACTCCAAATGACCACGTGTTCACTCAACTATTCACAAGCATTCTCCATTCACTCCTGTACACCACCACTTCCCCTGCCTGATCTATAGTCATTCCTCTATCATCCAAAGCCTTTCTTACACAGTCTCTCCATCTCAATGGGGGTCTTCCTGCCCTTCTATCTCCCCTTGTACCTGACTCACATATTCTCTTTGTAAGCCTTTCATCTCCCATTCGTTCAACATGACCATACCAGCTCAGCACCCTTCTGTCCACTCTGGCTGACAAATGTTCCTGCTGCCCCACTCTCCTACATATCTCTTCATTCCTCATCTGTCTCTACGAGTAACTCCACACATACTCCTCAAGCAGCTCATCTCCATCACATCCAGCCCTCTTTTCTCCTTTTTCTTCAGAGCCCATGTCTCAGCCCCATACATCACTATTGGCACAACAATTCCTTGATAAAGTGCACTTTTTACTTTCACTCCGAGATTTCTCGTCTTCCACATACTTCCCATTGCTCCGAAAACCTTCCTTCCTTCACACACTCTGTCCCTCATAGATATTTAAAACACTCTACTTGTTCCAATATTTCCCCATCCAGCCTCACATCTAGATTCACCCTATGCTCTCCCCTATTACACACCCTTTCAAGATGGAAGACTCCTACATAGCATGCATACTAAGATACCAGCCCTCGTTATTAGATGTGGAAAAGTGAGGGCTGCGTAAACTATACTGTATGTATGGGTGTCTTAAACTGCTAAAGGGAGAGGTATTGGAGTGAGTAGTCGAATTAGGTTTTCAACATTTATTGTATTTATGGTGATTAAGACATATAGGGCATAATAATTCCAACATGACATAATATATATCAAGCAGTTTATTTACCTGGGGTTCACATTAAGAAGGTTATCTGTAGCAAAGTCAAACGGTAGCAATTAGGTATTCACTTTATTTTATATACCTGTACAAATCAGAACTAGGACAATACTATATACAGTATATTATACACGACATACACATAATTAGACCAAGACGGTTATATGTTAAATAATCAAGAATGATGCTTGTGTGTGGTTAGAATGAACGGGAGTTTCTAGCAGGACTCGAAGAAGATACACGGTAAGGCAGAGCTTAGCTATCTATGAGTAGGCAGTGGCTAGATGAATGATTGGTCATTCCGACATGTGACAATCTACTCATAAGATTAAGATATTCATTCTGATAGCGTACTGAAGGTTTGACTTAGACCTACGACTAATCGAATGCAAGTTACGCTAAGAGAGGGCCTGATAGAAAGACTACGGATAATCTCGGCAGTGAGGCTGACCGAGATAATAAAAGTACTTATACGTCCAACAACGAATGGCTTCCACAGTAAAACTGACCGAGGAATCAGGAGATATTGAATACTCCTTATTTTCTACCACACCGAGACTTTGGGCTTTGGAGCACCTAGGGAAGTCATTGACACTCAGCTCAGGAGGAAGGGTGAGACACCTTTCCTAACCTGGTACAAGTACATGTTCACTCCTTAGGTCTTCCTAGGCCTGGGTTGACTACATGGAAAAAGGGCACCCTTGGCCCTCCCCAGCATTAACATAGGTCCTGGTCGTTCCGGTGATGGGAGGGAGGGAGGATAACAATGGTAGGGCCTTCAGTATTTGTTTACGTATACCCTCCAACGTCCACTCTACAGGTGATGCTCTTTCCTGATTGGCGGGGTTGACCTGGCCGTCGGCCAACCCTGGGTCGGCTGGTGGTGGTGAAGTCACTCCTGTAGATATGGGGCCATGTGACCGCCCGCTGGTACTCCAAGAAGTTGTTACGCCCCTCTGGGACTAGAAGCTAGGTAATAGTTTACAAGTAATTCGACCTGATTATCCAGAGGTGTAGACACCCCAGAGGGACAACACAAAGACAGACGTGAGAGGATATAGACGCTAACTAGTATAAGTACCAGAAGCCCAAGTTTTATGGCACTATGATAATATAGGTCTCTATAATCTAAGTGATTATTAGAGTATATCCTCTCCCCACTAGCAGGCACTATTATAACAATCCCAGGTATATAGGTAAAACAAAATATTAGTATGGCTTCAGCAAAAGAATAAATAGTCACCAGAGTAAAACAACAAAGAAACACTCACACTAATACATATAAAAAACAGGGAAATAATTATAACCAATATATTTATAAAAGAATTTTAATAAAATAAAGTTTTACTTACAAGGTGTTATTCAAGTTTTAAAATGAATACGTTAAACAATTAAATCAAAAGTTAATTTCGTTAATAAATAAACTAAGTTAATTTAATGTTTATAAATAAAGTAAATATTTAATTATAAAGAAATATTAAAGAAAACTAAAACAAATAAAATATCATATTAAATGTTAATATTTAGTTAAAATGGGTTTAAGTCTTGGAGCAACTCACAACCACCCCTATTATCTCCACACTGCTAGGCCCCCACAGGCAGTACGTCGAGAAAGGTGAGGCGGACAATCCAGGCATGTAGAATCCAATAAGCACCACCCGTCGAGAACACCACCAGATATGAACTGCCTAAGCTCTCCAGCTCAAACCCTATGTCACCTCTCTTTTTGCGTGATGTACCAAGAAGCGCAAGTGGGTACGTAGTGGTGAGGAGCCGAACTATTGAAGTCCTGTATGCCATTGTGGGTCATACCGTTCATTGAGGGGGTTCAGTTTGGAGTCCAGACGGCTTCCTTTGATAGGAGTAGAGAGTGTGAACCCGGGTGAGCGAGCGAGGCAAGCGAGGCGGGAGGGGGATACAGTCACAGCCAGTATATGACTGTGGGAAGAGCCTGCATGATAAGAAGAGCATAACACACCTCCCCCCACAAAACCTTTGTAAGGGAGTGGAGAAGGTACTATACAGTATGCTCTGAGGATGAGGGCAGGTCTCGAGATAGTGTGTCCGCGATCCTGTTGTCAACCCCTCGTATGTGGCGCATATTAAGTCTGTACTCCTGTAGCAACAAGGCCCATCTGAGAATGCGTTGGTTTGAGTTCTTCATTCTATTAATAAACACAAGAGGGTTATGATCCGTGAAGACATTTATAGGTGTAGAATCCTGTGGAAAATAGCACTCAAACTTTTTAACAGAGTCCACCAAAGCTAAACACTCCTTTTCAATAGTAGAGTAACTTCTCTGGTATCGTTTAAACATAGTCGAATGATAGGCCACAGGATGTAAGATACCACTTTCAGGATTCTCTTGCAAAAGCACTGCACCAACACCTCGATCACTTGCGTCGACCTGGATATGGTAGGGCAAAGACGGGTCTGGCGAACGGAGTACCGGGTGAGATGAGAAGAGTTCCTCGAGACAGCTAAAGGACTCAGCACAGGCAGGGCTCCACTCAAACCTCTGTTTCTGACTGGTGAGATCAGTAAGAGGTGAGGAGACTTGTGCAAAATTACAGGCAGCATTTACGGTAGAATCCACACATCCCAAGGAATCTCATGAGGGACTTGCGGGTCGTAGGGGTAGGGTATTGCAGTATGGTCCGGATGTTGGCATCCTTGGGTCTCGTCTGTCCATGGCCTACCACGTGCCCAAGGTAGATAACTGTGCCTCGGCCGAACGTTGACTTCGCTAGGTTTATCGTGAAGCCGGCACTGGCGAGGCACCCCAACAACTTAAGCAACCTGGCCACATGTTGTACCCAAGAGTTTGCAACGACCACAATGTCATCAAGATATGCAGTAACACCTTCTAAGTTCTGAATAGTATGCGAGATGGTTCTTTGGAAAGGCGAGAGCGCATTTATCATACCAAAATACCAAAAGGCATGCCCTTATACTGATACAGACCAAAATGGGTGTTGAATGCAGAGATTACTTTAGCTCGGTCTGTAAGTCCTATCTGATAATAACCCTTTTGCAGGTCAACAGTGGAAACAAATCTAGCCTGTCCCCCTTCATAAGTAAGTCATCTATACGTGAGAGAGGAAAAGCATCCGCTACCGTTACTGAATTAACTTTACGGTAGTCAGTACACAATCTAAAAGAAGCATCTGGCTTGGGGACAAGTAGAGAAGGTGAAGCCCAAGGTGAATAACTTGGTTCAATTAAATCATTATCAAGAAGATATTTGATTTCACATTTTAAAATATCCTTTTTGTGAGGACTAAGCCTGTAAGGTGATTGTTTTATAGGCTTTACATTTACATCACATAATTTAACATCATGATAGTGAGATTGACAGAATCCAGGACTATCTTTAATTACTGTAGGAAACTCAAGCAAGACTGTTATTAAATCACTTTGTTGCTCCTTACTTATATCTTTACAGTAACAGGGTTACCACCAGGAGTGGGAACCGGAACACAACTTTGAACAACAGTCTCTAGGTCGTCAACCTCCACTACGGGTTTTGTACATACAGCAAGACACACTGGATCTTCCTCTGGGTCTCTGTCAAAATAGATCTTAAGCTGGTTAACATGTACTAGGCGAGAACTCTTTTTATGATCAGGAGTCTCGATCACATAGTTTAGTTTAGACAACTTCGTAGAGCCATGGTAAGGTCCCTGATATTTACCTTTTAGAGGTTTACCAGACACTGGGAGATAGAGAAGCACTTTGTCACCCACTTTGAATGATCTCTCCCTAGATTTCTTGTCATACTGTACTTTCATTTTTGACCGACTCTTCTTCATATTGGCAAGGGCAATCTCTCAGACTGTAGCCATTTTAAGCTTAAGTGAATTGATATATTCAGATACAGTGATAGAAGGGTGTGAAGACGGCTCTGTGAACCATAAATCCTTAAGGACTTTCAGAGGGCCTCGAATTTGTCTACCGTACAAAAGCTCAAATGGAGAATAGCCCAAAGATTCCAGAGGGGTCTCACGAATAGCAAAGAGAAGATAATCTATGTCCTCATCCCAATCTTTACTTGACTCGTGACAGTACTTCTTTACCATGGATTTAAATGTTTGGTGAAAGCGCTCGAGACACCCTTGTGTTTGTGGACGGTATGCTGTAGTGATCTGCTTGTTAATATTAAGTTCCTTTACAACTTGAGTCATTAAATCACTAGTAAAATTTGTACCTTGATCAGTTTGTATAGATTTTGGAATGCCTACCCTAGTGAATAAATGTAACTAGTGCTTAGCTACCTGCTTAGATTTAATGTCACGCATAGGGAAAGCTTCTGGATATCTAGTTGAGGCACACATTACAGTTAAGAGATATTAGTTACCCATTTTTGTTTTAGGCAGAGGGCCCACACAATCTACAACAATTTTCTCAAATGTTTCAGATGTTATGGGAATTGGATGTAAAGGAGCTGGAGGAATCACCTAAGAGGGCTTACCCACAACCTGACACACATGACATGTTTTTACATTTTTCTCAACATCCCTTTTCATACCTGGCCAAAAGTAGTGTTGGAGTTACTTTTGATATGTCTTTTTCTGTCCCAGATGACCTGATAATCCGTCATGTGCTAAACTGATTACTGGACTTCGAATTGAACTTGGCAAAATTACATGTGTAGTCTTAGACCAGGTATCATAGTCACTAAGCCTAGGCGGGTGATAACTACGCATTAAAACTCCATCTTGATAGAAAATATTAGGGTTTTTAGAGCTAGAAGTATCTTCATCAGCAATATGTCTTAAGGACGCTAAGCTCGGACCAGAATTTTGTGCAACAATTAAATTTGACTTACTGAAATTCTGCGGGGCGAGGTCGTCCCGGACTGGTGTGGGAAGGTCCACCTCTGTCCTGCCCGATTGAGACCGGGTGACAGCGCACACAGGGAATATCTCTGGATCCGCGGCGTCTATCTCCTCGGTCGGGCCGGACGAGAGGGGAACCTCTCGCAACGCCAAAGCCGTAATCATCCCTGACCCAGCGAAATCATTCCCGAGGAGAAAATCCACACCTGTAATGGGCAAATCATTAATCACTGCAACTCTTACTTTACCTTTTACCAGATTACTGTCAAGCATTAACTCAGCCTCCTTCACCTGTTGTCCCACACCAACTGCTTGCAAGTTTAAGGTTTTACCTGTATAGTTTACATTTTAATTATCAGATAATACTTTACGGCTGATGATACTCTGGCTGGATCCAGTGTCTCTTAGTATCGTTACCTTATGACCTGTACAATCATTGTTAAGGAAAACTTTACCTGGGACCTTGAAACCTTCAAACAAGTCAGTGGAGGGCTTCGTGACATGGATACATGCCACAGGTTTATGCTGAGGTTTTTTACCTACTTGTGTATTTGCAAGTGCTAGTTTATAGGTAGCTGAAGTCCTACACCTGGGATATGTACAAGTTAAGATGGTGTGACCTGTCTTTTTACAATATGAACAATACATATCATTTGAAGCAGATCCTCGAGCATAGTTATATGAATAAGGAGTATTACTACCACCCACAAACTCAGAGCGACCAGAGGAAGACCTTACATTAACATCTTTTGGTCTATGTTCCCTCGGGTGGTACTTATAGAGGAGGGAGTAGGCATCCGCAAGTTGGGCCGCCTTCCTCAGGTCCGTCTCACCTTTCTCCTCGATGTAAACTAGTACCTGTGGTGGGAACCTGCGCTTCCATTCTTCTAATGCAAAAAGGTTAACTAGATCAGAGAAAGAAGTGAGTGCTAACTTATCAAGCCATTTTTTAAGAGTTCTAAGTTTGTCCATTGCAACGTCTAGAAAAGTTTGTTTATAATTTTGTACCAGGTTACGAAATTCCCGCCTGTAAGACTCAGGAGTTATATCGTACGCATCTAGAACAGCCTTTTTAACCTCGTCATAATCACTAACGTCCACTAGATTATTTACAACGAGAGCAGCCTTACCTACTAGTTTTGGTTTGATGAGCCACGTCCACTCAGTCTTGGGCCACTTAAGATGCTCGGCTGTTTTCTCAAAGTTTATGAAGGATTACTCAGGGTCTATTTCTAGGAATTGAGGTACGAGTGATACATTTTTAGCTAGGTTAAAGGACTTATTTTGCTTTTCGAGTTCCAGTCTCTCCCTCTCGATGGTCTTAGTTTCTTCAAGTTGAGTAACCTTAGCCATCTCTATGTTCCTATCCATATCGCTAAGCCCCGCCTCCTTCTCCATATTGAAAATCTCTAACTCCTTAGCTTGTTCTAGTTTCTCCCTCTCAATGGTCTTATATTCTTCTAGTTTCGCACGTTCTAACTGTTTCGCTTGTTGTCTATCCTTCTCCTTTGTTCCTCCTTATATTTTATTTGTATTATCTCCTAGTTCCTTAGCCTGTTCTAGTTTCGCACATTCTAACTCTCTCAAGTCTCTAAGTCTTTCATGCTCAAAAGCTAACCTTGATTCAGACCACAGTTCTTGAACAGAAACGGCAGAATACTGGCTAGTAGTGTCCTCCAAATCTACTGCTGAAGGATCTGATAATCCACTAGCTGACGTTATTTCTGAAGCTTCTGAAGGGAGGAGTCCCTTACTCATTAATCCATTAATAACTTGGTCCTTTATTTGTAGTTTAGTATGAGAACTTTCGAAATGGATGTCAAAATTTAACCCTTAATTAGCGGCTCACCACATAAGTCGTATTTAATAAAGCTGGACTATGTGGCGGCGCTCGACATAGGTCGAGTGGCAATTTCAGCACGTAATGTTGCTGAGAGAGAGAGACAAGTGGTGGCAGGAGAGTAGCGAGCGTATGACTGCTCCAGACCACCGCGGCGAACATACTGACACGAATCCCAGCTCCCTCCTCCCTCTCTCACTCGCTATATAAGGAATTGTATCGGGAAAGTGGCTAATTACATGCTTTTTTGCGCTCGCGTTGCACGTTTATTGCACGAAAACTAGCCATCATAAAAGGATCGTTATGGTGTCATTCGAAAGCTCTGTTTATGCCCTTTCAAGGATAGATACTTGTTTTATGTTCTGGGTCTTATTTAGGCATGAAAATGATCACGTAAACAGCCCTATTTTGGCTAAAAACACCCCGCTGGGCGGTACATATAAATAAACCGCATAGGCCGCTCTTAAGGTGTTAAAGCTATGTACTTCCAGATATCCTTGTTCAGATCATGTTCACGAAGTTGCTCTAAATCAGGAGCCCTGCAAAATTCCTTTACACTAAAGGAGCTAGACATGTTGAATGGTTGGCGCAAGGAAAAAAAACAAAAAAATAAATATTGAGGTTACCACTCCCTTACCTGAGGAGAACTAGCAGTGGGCCAACCTACACTACTAAATGCTCAGGCCTAATTGGTAGAGTAGTATGGACGCATTTCATGAGACATATTTAGCATTTTACTGTCTTAATACATACTGTGAAGATAATGCGGGGAATTAGTGCCAATATTATAACACTAATGAACAGATACTATGAATCAGATATGACATCAGCAATACCCAGTTAAAATATGCCAATGGAGAGAATAATGTGTACAGGCAAGTCTGCAGTTAGGTTCTCGGTACCCACTTACATTTAATCTGATTCCTAGTTTCCGTGACGCACACAACTCCTGACATGATAGGACATGATGAAGAGGCAGGAGGTGAAAGCACAAGGCAGACAAGATCCTACTTCAATCCTAATCACTAATATTTGATGAAGGTAGTCATGTCATTGATCTTCTAATATATTGGATTATATTGAAGATAAGATGAGGGGTCTATCCTACTCTGAAAATGATTTGGATTATATGATTTGACTCAGGTGGAAAACCGGGGTACAGGGATTCAATTCCTGTCACCGAAGATACCCATAGAGAATACTAGATACTGCCTGTCAGAGTATGAATGACTAATATGAGGAAGGGTATGATTCTCGTGGTGTAAGAGTTTAAAAACAAATAAAAAAATCTATATTTCAACTACTCCCTCTCGGGCATAGGCTGAGAGCCTGTACATTCCACCGCTCAACACGGTGAGGTCTTGTTCCAGTCTGGGGATGTGAGACATGTGAAGCATCCATCATGGCTCGAAGCAGCTCCATCTCTGAAGCGGCTGGTTGCTTCGTTCAAGTGCTTCACCGTCTCACCCTCCAGACTCAGACCCTCACTCTCAAAACGCCACCTATATAGACACACTTAACCCTTAGTGAGTACTGAGGTTATGTTATTACTGTATCTTTACAAACCTAACCACATATTAATATATATACAACAGAATAATGTAAAGAGCCACAGCAATATACATAACCACGGATAACAAAACCATTTTAAATAATAAGTAAGGAAAAATTATGATTAGTAATAATTAATAATAAAGATTAGCACAATTATTTATAAATACAAAACCCTGTATATATACTGTATATATGCAAGTGCGAGAGGTCTATCACAATATTATCTGGTGAACATATTAAACGTCACTTAAGCTCATACAAAAAAAATTAAACCTCCCGGACATGCCCCCATTTGATGTTACGACCCTCTGGGACTAGAAGCTAGGTAATAGTTTACAAGTAATTCGACCTGATTATCCAGAGGTGTAGACACCCCAGAGGGACAACACAAAGACAGACGTAAGAGGATATAGACGCTAACTAGTATAAGTACCAGAAACCCAAGTTCTTATGGCACTATGATAATATAGGTCTCTATAATCTAAGTGATTATTAGAGTATATCCTCTCCCCACCAGACACCCCCTAGCAG
This sequence comes from Paralithodes platypus, assembly GCA_032716605.1. Taxonomy (NCBI): domain Eukaryota; kingdom Metazoa; phylum Arthropoda; class Malacostraca; order Decapoda; family Lithodidae; genus Paralithodes; species Paralithodes platypus. The sequence goes on along the minus strand of CM064532.1, from coordinate 21,995,536 downwards.
CACTATTATAACAATCCCAGGTATACAGGTAAAACAAAATATTAGTATGGCTTCAGCAAAAGAATAAATAGTCACCAGAATAAAACAACAAAGAAACACTCACACTAATACATATAAAACACAGGGGAATAATTATAACCAATATATTTATAAAAGAATGTTAATAAAATAAAGTTTTACTTACAAGGTGTTATTCAAGTTTTAAAATGAATACGTTAAACAATTAAATCAAAAGTGAATTTCGTTAATAAATAAACTAAGTGAATTTAATGTTTATAAATAAAGTAAATATTTAATTATAAAGAAATATTAAAGAAAACTAAAACAAATAAAATATCAAATTAAATGTTAATATTGTCGGGAATTTAAGAACATAAGAACATAAGAAAATGAGAGTCTGCAGAAAGCCGATTGGCCTAAGCAAGGCAGATCCCTGTCCCACACAACCCCAATTACAAAGCCCAATTATAGGCTCAACACTCTAATACCCTGAGGATCATCTTACCAAAACGGTTAGAGATTAACGCAGGATTACGGGGGTCTGCAGAGCGCTGATTGGCCCAACCCTGCTGATCCCCCTTCACACCCAACCCTTCTCGTCCATATGCTTATCCAATTTTATCTTAAAGCTCCCTATCGTTTTTAATCCCACTATAGCACTTGGTAGTCCATTCCACCCATCTACAACTCTGTTACCAAACCAATATTTGCCTATATCTTTTCTGAAACGAAATTTATCTAATTTGAAACCATTGGTACGAGTTCTTTCGCTATCACTGAGCTTTAGTACATTTGTCATGTCCCCTTTGTTAATCCCACTAACCCACTTGAACACCTCTATCATATCCCCTCTAACTCTGCGTCTCTCTAACGAATGTAAGCCTAATTTCTTCAACCTTTCTTTATACGGAGATATCTAATATTACGGATAATTTTTGTCATTCTACGTTGTACTCTCTCCAATGAATCTATGTCCATGCTGTAATAAGGACACCAAAATTGAACAGCATAATCCATATGGGGTCTCACTAATGACAAGTAAAGTTTTAAGATAACATCAGCAGTTCTGTTACTCACACTCCTTGAGATGAACCCGAGAATCCTGTTTGCCTTGTTTCGAACGCTTATACACTGTTGTCTAGGCTTCAAATCATTGCTAACAAACACACCTAGATCTTTCTCACAATTCGAGTTTTCTAATTCCACATTAGCTAGTTTATATTTAACATTTGTATGCATCTTCCCTATCTTTAATACCTTGCATTTGTCAATGTTAAACTTCATCTGCCAATTTACTGACCATTCGTGTAAGGTATCTAGATCCCTTTGGAGGCACTCTATATCTCTATCTGAATCAATTGTTCTCCCCATTTTGGTATCGTCTGCAAATTTACTTATCCTACTAGTTATACCTAAATCAAGGTCATTTATGTATATAACAAACAACAGAGGACCTAATACAGATCCCTGGGGGACACCACTTTTGACTGCTCCCCATTCTGACTTCGTACCATTTATGCTGACTCTCTGCTTCCTACCAATTAGCCATGACCTAATCCATCCCAACAACGCCCCACCTATTCCATGCGCCTCAACCTTTCTCATCAATCTCTCATGGGGGACTCTGTCGAAAGCTTTACTGAAATCTAAATATATTATATCATATGACTTGTCATTATCTACTGCTTCATATACCTCTGAGAAAAAACTAAGCAAATTAGTAAGGCAAGAACGTCCCTGAGTGAATCCATGCTGAGAAGAATTTATTAAATTAAATGTATCTAAGTGGTTTCTAATTTTAATAGCAATAATTGACTCTAGTAGCTTTCCTATGATTGATGTAAGACTAATGGGACGGTAATTGGATGCTATTGATTTGTCACCTTTTTTGAAGATCGGAACTACGTTTGCAAGCTTCCAAGCTTCTGGAACTATACCTGTCTCCAATGACTTGTTAAATAAAAATGTTAATGGGTAACTTAACTCATCCCTACATTCTTTTAATACTCTAGCATATACCTCATCAGGACCAGGCGATTTATGAGGTTTCAGTCTGTCAATTTCCTTAAGCACATCATTTCTACTTATAGTAACCGTACTTAACCTATTTTCTATACTATCGCTATATACCTTACAGACTTCTGGAAACTGTGCCAAATTTTCATTTGTGAAAACGGAAAGAAATTGACTATTTAATGTACTGCACATTTCTAAATCATTTTCTGTCATTTCTCCTATCGAAGTTTTAAGGGGACCAATTACATCTCTAACCTTGGATTTATATAGTTGGTAAAAAGCTTTTGGATTATTTTTTGAGTCATTGGCAACCTTAATTTCATAATTTCTTTTTTCTTTCCTAATATCCTTTTTACCTGTCTTGATAGATTCTGATAGTAAGCAAGTAGGTGAATTTCGCCTTTTCTAATTTTTCTATATATTCCTCTCTTTTGTCCTAGAATATCTAATAGTCTATTATTCATCCATTTGGGTTGGTTCTGTGTTGATCTAAATTTTCTTTTGGGGATGTATTTATTTTGTGCATTGAATACTGACTTGATAAAATTATCGTATGTATCTACCAAGGTTGACGTCTCTTCCTGACTTAAGATGACAGGTGCCTGAGACGGGGTACACTCATTTGGACACCTGGATCGACTTAATTTTTATTTTTTTTTATTTAGATAAAGAGGTTAAATTACATATCACTGGTACATGAAATAACCCAACAAATAGTTATAATATAATTACCAACGACATAGTCGTCGATGGGTGTAATCCAGTCCCCCACACACGGCTAATTCAATTGCATGACATGTAGGAATGTTCACATAATACAATATCGATACAATGAACTTAGCTTAGAGGACTGGTGATGTAGGACTGTTGTTATGATTAATAATAATAATAATAATAATATTTATTCAGTTAGCAATTTACAGAGTTGGTACCACATAGTTTGTTACAAATATGACATGTACCAGCCTTGCATAATTCCAACTAAGGATAGCCCAATAAGGCCATTAGGCGTATTTCCATTGGGGTCCTTGTGGGATTAGGTTAGCTGGAGAAAATGGGGAGGATAAAGAAATAGATACTTTAGAGAAAGTATTTCTAGGGGGTTATTTTAAGATACCTTACATCCTATAGTAAATATCAGTAATCCGTAATCAGTAATAATTTCAGTTTGGTTTGTCTATCTCTTATGTCGCATTTAGTAGTAGACATAAGCTTGGTGCTCCCTTCTCGCAGCTGTCCGGTTCAGGTGTTCCTTCCGGCTACGTCTGAAGGAATACAGTGTTCTCTTTTCACGGACTGACTGGGGTAGGTCGTTCCAGTCTTTGATGGCGGTGAAGAAGAATGTTTGCTTACCCTGTTCTTGGATTCTCGGGACCTTAAAATTAAACATCCTGTTTTTTGTATTATGTCCACTCCTCTCATTTGCTTTAACAAAATCATTCTTTAGGTACTCTGAAGCTCTGTCATAGAAAATTTTGAAGGCATTAGTGAGCCTGATTTGTTTGGCCCTGTCAGCGACATTGATTGTTAGTAGTTGTAGCACATGGTGAACTGTGGGTTGAGTCAGAGCCGGGAGGAGGGAGATGTTGGCTGTATGGTGTTGATTGAGAGACTAAAGGGCCGGCGTCCGATCGCTTCGCGAAATTACATATGGCTGCCGGCTCATAATAATTATAACCCATAACTTGGTTTCATAATACATCTAGAGCTGATGTAGATATTTATACATTACAGTTAATATTTAACCTAACTTAAGAATAAACTACAATACACAAAGAACCAGCCGAAATCATACAAGCGATACGATACCGCCAAATTCAAATGTCCTATTGGACCCAAAACCTGTCGGGATCATTACCCTATTCCCGACAAATATTTAGTTAAAATGGGTTTAAGTCCTGGAGCAACTCACAACCACCCCTATCATCTCCACACTGCTAAGCCCCCACAGGCAGTACGTCGAGAAAGGCGAGGCGGACAATCCAGGCTTGTAGAATCCAATAAGCGCCACCCGTCGAGAACACCACCAGATATGAACTGCCTAAGCTCTCCAGCTCAAACCTTATGTCACCTCTCTTTATGTGTGATGTACCAAGAAGCGCAAGTGTATACGTAGTGGTGAAGAGCCGAATTATTGAAGTCCCGTATGCCATTGTGGGTCATACGGTTCATTGAGGGGGTTCAGTCTGGAGTCCAGACGGCTTCCTTTGATAGGAGTAGAGAGAGTGAACCCGGGTGAGCGAGCGAGGCCGGCGAGGCGGGAGGGGGATACAGTCACGGACAACAGGCAGTACAGTCACAGCCAGTATATGACTGTGGGAAGAGCCTGCATGATAAGAAGACCATAACAAAGTAGTTCCTGCTAGGTGTTGGTGGGGGGTTGGTACACCTGTCTTCGGGGGGACTTTTCTATATTTACCCCGTTCTGCTTGAGAGAGAATGGTTGAAGGATGGGCTTCGTTATTATGTGGCCCAAATGGTCGATGATGCCTCTGGTGATTCTGGTGCCGTACAGGGTTGGATTTTGGTTGAGCCTGTCGTCAGTGTCCTGGCTGTATGTGTGTGTCCGGCTCTGGTGTGGAGGTCGGCTGGGGGCGCCCTGGTAGTTCACGAGGTCTGCGGGTGGCTGGTTAATTTTCCCTCGGTATAACACATACTAAGTTAGTGTCAGAATAGGTTTTAAGCGAGGCCAGGGGTTAAGATAGACAGCTCATACTTCGATTTTCCCCCAAGCAGCGCTGGGTAACTCAACCAGTATAAAATATATTTGTTGCTGTCCTATGACCCATTTTATGACAGTGATCGGTTTGACTATCTCCCTCTCTCTCCCTTCCTGTTCTCTCTCAGCCCCTCTGCTGTTACCTGTCAATCGTTCTCATTTGTTGTTACGGACCTACAAGGTATTTCTGACAAGGCCTTATTTATGTGTGTACTTTTTTTTAGCGGTATACATTCCAAAATTAAATTATTATATTAGCATAAACCTTAATAACAACAAAAGACTTGTTATTCTATTGTTCTTATAATCAATTTATAATATGTAAACCATCAGTACAGTAGTATCATGGTGTTCTTTTGAAACGTTAATCGATCTTACTTGCCTTTGAATGATCAAAGGTGGTAAAATCTGCTTCAATTAAGCAACACTTAGATACATTTAGCTGGTAACAGAACAATTGAGATGTAGTGATGGCATTTTTCAGAATATATTAACAGGTTTTCCCCAGACCACTCTGAACACCATTTAAAGCTTAGTTATTATTATTGTTGCTTTGTCTATCATACCCACATTTGGTTTATCTTCAATAAATTGTTCATTTTGAGCTTAGTTTCGATAGACTTATTAAGTCATTTTGCTTATTTATAGATTTATTGTTTGCTACGACTCGCATCCTCTCGCTCGTTTTTATATTTGATTAATTTGTGCATCCATTTACTAATTCTATATTTCATTACCTTCAATTACGCTTCAAGCTTTCGGCAGACAGAGGAACATAATGAAAAATACACCACCACTGTCCCTTAAGCGTAATGTGTATAACCAATGTGTGTAACCAACAATGATTTCTGTGTCCGAAACTTGTAAACTAACACAAATAAAGGGGAATAAGCTTAGGAGTGCATACAGTGCAGTGGAAAGACCAATGCTAGTAACAGCTCTTACAGATCAATGCTAGTAACAGCTCTTACAGATCAGAAAAGAACATCGTGAGTTAGAGAGATATCAAAGTCAAGGATATTTTATAAATGATAAAGGAGTGGCAGTGGAGATGGGCAGGACATGTAGCAAGACAAGAGGACAATATATGGAGTGAAGGGCTGACTGTCTGTACCCCTATGGCTGATGATGATGAAGATGATGATATGTATATGTATATATATATATATATATATATATATATATATATATATATATATATAACCAGAAGGTCTATTATTGAGCAGTAGATTACCTTTTTTCTGATTTTGCTGCAGCTTTTTCGTTGATCTGGGACATAGAAATCTTGCGACCAAATTTCATAATGTATAAACAATATTTGCTTGACGTTCCTCTCGGGTTATCATATGGACGTATATAATGAACTTTAATCTGGCACTTCCATAATCTTGGACTTGACATAAGCTAACTGATGAAATTATTCCATAACTAGAAAACAACTTGGATTATCTTCTTATCGCCTTTCTGATTCAAATTATATTCTAATTGATAATCTTAATCTAAGGAATGACGTAAAAGAAACTATATGCAGTGTAATCCTCTTTATTCATATGCTAAGCAATTTGTGAAAACAAAAATATGAACTTATTGATATATTAATTATTTTGAGGCACACAGCCGGTTTTTCTATTCTATCCCCTTTCTCTAACACTCTCTCTCTCTCTCTCTCTCTCTCTCTCTCTCTCTCTCTCTCTCTCTCTCTCTCTCTCTCTCTCTCTCTCTCTCTCTCTCTCTCTCTCTCTCTCTCACACACAGAGCCAGTATTGTGTGCTTACTATTTAGCTGCTAGATTAAGTCCTGCTGATGTTATTTGTAAGGTAAATAAGAATATCAAAGTAGCTTGGCCAGATTGGATTTCATACGACAGAGTGGTGGTTGTTAAAACAAGTTATATATATATATATATATATATATATATATATATATATATATATATATATATATATATATATATATATTTATTTATATATACAGTATATATATGCAGCATTGTCTTCCACGTTGTTATTTGCGATGATCTGGGACACGGATGTCTTGCGTCCTATATGGCATGATGTATATACGATCTTCACTCGCCTATACTGTCTGGTAGTGACATGGACGAATATAATGACATTCTTAACTCTTGCAGTACAGGTGTCGCTTTAATATTGAATTTCATGTACATATAGACAAATTTATAATTATAACTTAGGAAAGATCTGTGGTAGCTGAAAGGATTACATGAGGTATTTTGAAGCCTTTTAACTCTCTCATGCTCAGTTATAAGTTTCTTGAAACTTATTACCTCTACCGTTCACTCTCAAGCATCATTTGTGCTGCTGCGAGACGAAACACATATGTTATCGCTCTGGTTTAACCCACAATAATCTCTCTGCATGCTTTGTATTGTATATCCAAGGATAGAGAACGACCCATATAATATTGTAATATTGATATAAGCATTTGTCACTCGGATTCCAAATGTGTCATCAGAATGTATTCATCAACATGAATAGTTGTCTTTATATGTAAAAACAAAATATATGGACGCGTAACTCAAATATTTGCTCTTCATCGTTAATAGGCAAAACAATTACATTAAGCACAATCAATTATATCGTAATATAACGAGGACAAATAAATCTACAATATTACTACAGCAAAACCCACATGAAACTCAATTATCATCAAACTATAATTATGATGTTGACCTAATTTGTATTACCTTTTCCAACATTGTTTCAGTTTGCACCTTCGTAAATACAAGTTTTCAGCATCGATAATAGGTTTTTATACATGAAATGGCAAGTAATTTTCACACCTTTTCCAAAAATGCAGTCACAACTTGTCAATCTTCAGAAGTAATTTTTATATGAATATAGTAGCATGTTGAGATGACGGAGTTGAACAGCCAACCCCAAACCAAAACAAGAATAGCAGTCATCCAAGACAACAGGAAGAGTAGGAGAAGACAGAAGCAGGAGAAGACGAGAGGAAATGAGACCCAACCAACTTCCCAGGCTTTAATTCCGGCCCGGATACACAAGTCTACCTCTTTTTTCGTAACTACCCATGCTCTAAATTCCGGAGAAATAGGTCAGTATACCCGGAAAAGGAGTTCGAGCCCTGACCACTCACAGGGGCCCCAACTCCTCTAATGGCAGAGGCAGGAACCACCGCCCAAGGCGCATCATCAGCTCCAGCCCAATTTACAAGTGGTAAGCAGGGAGGGTTTTGTGGGGGCGCTCGTTTATGGCCTTGGCCTTGCTCAAGACCTTGAGGCTGTTCGGTCAGACAGCCTGGGGAACAACAACAATACAATGAAGAAATGTGTATGCAAGTTAAGCACCAAGAACCCTTCCAATAAAGAAACAAGTGGGACCCCCAGTACCCCTCCTATAGTACCTTCCCGGAAGACTAGGAATGAAGTAAATGCAGTGATATATAAGAAACTTGTGGCCGGCAGAATAAGAAAAGCCAGATACCACGATGGATAGAAAATCATCCATTACATCACTACAAGGCCCTCTAAAAATAGGGGATCAAGATCACGAGATTAAGAATCTCCATGTGTACCAATAAATAACCCCCATGTATTTTTAGATTATGTATTACCTTCACCATAGCTAAATACAATGATATCCACATGTCCCTATGAACTCGAAAGACACCAAATTGATCCCTAAAAAGAATCCAAATATAGCCTGACTTAAACTGAAGGAAATTAAGCAAATACGATTGTATCCTTCGTCTGGTCACGCCGGGAGGAAACCATTCTTATTGCCGCTTCACCAGACGTCCAGTCCGGAACCCCTTCACCTGTGCATGGGAGAGAGGCAGTTCCCCTTGTCGCCCAGCCCTGCAGTACCACTAGAGGCAGTTCCCCCTGACGTCCAACCCTGCAGAACCAGGAGGCCACGTCGACCAGATTCTCGCTCACGGCTCCCTCCACCCATACCCTAAGTGTCTCTGAGTATATCAAGTTGTGGCTATTAGTTGTGAAAGTAAGGCAAAGTATGTGAATATTCCATTTCTAATTTACTCTAGATCTGTGCCCAGGATATGTCTTGAATTTGTGTTACCCGTGTGAAAGATTAAAGTTTGATCTGAGCGAGTGATTTATAAGTACGAGATATTGCCTTTTAAATCTGTGTGAACCCGACTTAAACCAACTTACCCAGACACTTCATCTTCATATTTGTATCCGTGTTACTTAGCTGGAATATTCGCAGATTTTCCTCTTATGTGTCCTTTATTCTGTGTGTAACGAAGTTGAAGTCAAAGTGTATAACGTGAATTTATTCCCTTCTTAAATCTTCTATTTACCTAGAACCTACGCCCAATTTTAAGATTCTTTTATCTACTTAATTACTATCCAGAGAGCTTTATCAATGATCCCCTTTGTTTTGAAAGTCAAGACCCCTTTTCGTTGAATTAGGATTTATTCGTTGACAAGTTCTATTCTATTAATTCTTGTGAGTAATCTAATAATATAAGTATTTGGATCATATCATTCTTTCCACATGTATCTAGGAATTCCGTTAATTTTTTCCTATGTCTAGCTAGCCTACGTTTTGGGCTATTAATTTATCTTCGATTACTTGATTTAGTAATTATTTATTATAACCATTTAAAGGTTATAATCTAACGCTACAATCGTTCTGCGTGTTATATAGGAATTTGTTAATTTATTCAGAGCTCCTTTTATGCCAAGTTTTGGTATTTAATTAGTACAACTTCGTTGTGTACGGCATTTCATATAGCTATTATATTTAAGCTCAACCGCCTTAGGGGGTTCTTTTCCCCAGCACAGCTTCTTCCTCTGTACAGGGGCATAGTGCGTCCTTGTATTGAGTATTGTTCACATGTGTGGGGAGGTTCCTCTCACACCGCTCTCCTAGACAAAGTTGAAAGGAAAGCCTTTCGCATTATTAACTCCCGTCCACTCACCAACTCTCTGCAATCTCTCTCTCTCCGCCGCAATGTTGCATCTCTCTCGCTATTCTATCGCTACTATAATAATCAGTGTTCCTCAGAGCTTTCCCAGTGCATACCACCTCCTTTACGTAGGGCACGTGGTACCCGTCTTGCAACTCAATCCCACCCATACTCTGTGCAACTCTCCAACCCAAGAGTGAAACATTACTCTCAAACTTTCTTCTACTCAACATCTGAGCTCTGGAACTCTCTCCCAGAATCAGTCTTTCCCTCTTCCTATGACTTAAATTGCTTCAAACTCAGTGTGTCCAGGCATTTTGGCTCGATTGTCCCTTGATTTTGGCCCTGTCACTCTTTCAATTATGGGGGAGGCACTCGCTATAGGCAATTCTGCCTTTTGCCTCCCTCAATCACTTAGAAAAAAAAAAAAAAAAATTATTCGCGCTACTTATATCTGCGCCCCTAGATTACTCAGTTAATTGATTCCCACCTTATTACTTCGGATTGTCCATTGTCCTTCAGTCACGTTAATTATTAGTGCATCTGAATTCCGCCATTCGTGTGATTTGACTTCATCTCTGATCGAAGTATTTTTTGTGTCTTATTTGAGAGATTATTCGCATTTATTCTTAGAGGGTCAAATTCTAATTAAGTTTATCTTCCCTTTTAAATTTGAATTATCCACCTAGCTTGAACCTTTAAGTTAACATCGCATTCATTCATATTATTATTTACCGTGACCGCAGTCCATCCTAGCTATACCCCCACAGGCGGTACGTTTGATCTTTTACCTGTGCGCGGCCTACCTTTCTATCCCCACGCCACGCACTCGCCCCGCGCAGTGAACGATACGTTCCATTGTCTTGCGTAGTATTCCAGAATACTTCACGTTAGACGCTTGGCTCCCATATATATTATTATCAAGGTTATTATTCTATTTGCATATGTATCTGTATCCTATGCGTATTGTTCCTTCCTTGATTGTCGTGTAATTAATTCTAGTACTCCAATTTGAGCATAAGATCATTAACTCTCTCCATTATATTTATTGTTTGCTACTTGTTATCCATATATCTGTCAAGTCTAGTGTACATATAACCTATTTATATCTATTAATAAATAAGAGAGTAAATTACCTTGTGTGTTTATTGTGTTTATTGTTGCCTGATTGAGTTTACTATTATCCTATGCACTGTGCTCGATGTTTTCCTGTCGAGGAAAATTCCAAATCTAAATATCCTAAATTCGGATAGATCATATATAATACTGAAGCCTGTTGGATTACAACCCGGCATAACACTGGGGCAGCGGTGTCTCGATACGGCATATCAGCACTTATTGTGTGGTTATTGGTAAACTTACTAGCACTCAATCAGCATCATACCACAACATTCATCATGGCAACGAAAACACTCGATATCCCGGCATTCAAGCCAGAGGAGTATGATATAAATACGTATATGGAAATAGTCAAACCGGTCCTGGACATGACATTCGGGAACGAATACGCTTTCAAGATTTACACAGTGGTAATGAAGTTAGGGAAATACGCAGCTAAGGTATCAGGGTATGTGCGTGACACTATGCCTGGTTTAACCTGGGCACAATTTGAGTGTCATGTGAAAATAGCGATCAACCCAGTCCTTGGCCAAACCATTGCGGACCGTAAATTCCCTGAAGTTAAATATGCGGGATATTTGGCAGACACGATCAGCCAACTGACCCAAATAGTCATAACCGCTTTCCCTGAGGAAACCATAGCTCAGAGGAAGAAAATAATGTTCAAGGCATTAGTGAGAATTTTGCCTGAACCAGTGGCGGATCATTTTTCCATCATTGAGCCTACCAATTATGACAATGATATGCCAGTCATAAGGCGTATTTTGGCTCTGAGGAAAACCAGGGAACAGGACAAGATCGCCGTCATCAGCAAGGTTACAACTCACCCGTCGACAGTAACCACAGCTGGTCCTATGGCACCAAGAGCCAGCGACAAAGCTAAGGAATGGGCCAGGATTTGCCCCGCCGACTGGAAACCCTGTAATGAATAGTGCGTATTGACATCGTTAAAAAAATCATTTACAGAACTGACCAAGAGAAGGACCCGGTCACCTAGTTGGTGGGCTCAGATTCCCTGGATCAAGCCCAGACGAGTAACTACCATAACCGAAGATGGAGCTGCAGGTATTGGAAGCTGCAATGAAGAAGAGGAATTTGAAGAAACCGAACCAGTAGTGGAACTACTGGTGACCTGGATTTTTGAGCCGCCCCCGCACACAAATAGTCGTCAGAATGGCGGGGGCTCATGAGGGGACAAATCCAGACAATCTTCCCATCTACAGGAAAGTCACCCTAAATGGGGTGAAAGTCCGACTTCTTATTGATACGGGAGCTTCCCGTTCATGTCTCTTCTTTCCTTTTTTCCGACAGCACCGTAAAGCTTTCGGTACTATCAAAACTTCTTCCATAGTATTAGTAAGTGCAAATGATGATATCATTCCAAATTTCGGACAGACTCTTCCTTTATATGTTAGTACCCCTGTCCCATACCATGGAACTGATCATTCATTCATGATTTATGATCCCAAAGAGACCAAGTACGATGGATACTTGGGGCTCGATCTGCTCACTACATTGAGCGCCTCCATCGATTGCGGGAAGAGAACACTGAAGTTCTCAAACCCCCTCCAAAAAAAAAAAAAAATTACCTTAAAAAAGTCACATAAACCAAAACCCTCCATACCACCCCAAACTAAGCTTTCCTCAGCCAAGCCCAACCTCCCTACCACTCGCCCCATCCAAGCCATCCAGAATAACCAAAACATAACAAAGTCCACAGTATTAACTTCCCCTCAAACAACCAAGGCTAAACCCTAGTCCCCAAGTTGTAATCAAGCAGGACAATTTGAGTAAACCTACCACTTGTCTCCTCCAGACCACTCAAGCTGTCACATCCAAACTAGTGACACTGCCCCCTCACCATGAAAAATGGGTACCCATTGTAACCACCTTACCTGGGGATGCCATCATGGCCCCTCACCTCCGAAGCTTCTTTGATAAGGACTGCCTGAATGCTCCAAGCCTCATCTCAAGTATAATTAACTGCATCAAGATAGCAAACATATCAGATCAGCCGATTACCTTACCCAAAGGGTTAGCCATTGGGGAACCTGAATCTTACGAGGAAGAACTTTCTGTACCTACAGACAAGACCCCCCCCCCCCCCACACTCCTCTTCCCCTACCTGATATTTCTTCCCATCTTAACCCTCAAAAAAAAAACGATCTGAAAAATTTAATGACAACCTACCAAGACATATTTGCTACTTCCAACCGAGACGTCGGGAAAACTAACGTACTTCACCACCCTATACATACTGTCGGACAACCTATCAAACAACCCATCCGGAGAAAAACCCGATCCAAAGGCAAGAAGAAGAGTCCCAAGTCGAGGATATGTTACAAAACAGGAGTTGTAAAACACTCCACCAGCCCCTGGTCTTCTCTGGTAGTATTCGTCCGTGAGAAAGACGGATCCACCCGGTTTTGAATTGACTACAGACAGTTTGAACGACGTCACCATCAAGATGCTACCCCACTACCCAGGATAGATGAGTCCCTAGAGTCCTTATTAGGAGCGAATTGGTTCACTACCCTGGATTTACAAGCAGGATATTGGCAAGAACCAGTCCTCCCAGAACATCAACAAAAGACTGCATTTGCCACAAGTCAAGGAAGATTGTATGAATTTACAGTGTTACCCTTTGGCCTAAGTAACGGCCCTGCCACTTTCTCCAGGTTAATGGAATCTGTATTACAAGGATTAACCTGGGAGCAGTGGTGGGCACAGCTAATCGAAAAGTTAGCTGAGATAACCGCTAGTCAGCTAACTTAAAACGTTAGCTTCGATAAAGCTAAATCGCTAAATTGCTGAAGAAATTAGCGGAAGCTAACGATAAAAGTTAACAGCTAAATTTTATCCTTTATATTTAGCAGTGGTTTGATTTTTTCCCTCTAAAACCCTTAATCACAGACCTAGAAAGCTAAAACTATAATATGCTGTAGGTTGTAGTTATAGCTTACTGCTTAGACACAGCTTTCCAAAACATAGGCTAAACGAATTATAGAATGCCAAGATCAGATGATTAATGAATGTGCATGTGCATCCTGTTGTACATAAATAATGATATGAACAAATGAGATAAGCATTAGCTTACAATCAAATTTATTTGCAAACATTAAAACAAGACTGTTCAGAGTTGCTACTGTATCACAATATTTACGGACACTTAATCGAAATTAAATTCAATATATTAGCGAATAGCTAAAATTAAAATGCTTCTCTTGTGAGTTATGTACAACAGTGTCAGTATGCAATATCATAAGAACGATAAGACATTACTAGATTGTAAATAACATAACAAATATAGTATTTATGATTGTTTATTTATAATTATGACTTATTACTCATAATCATGACTCATGAGCTATGTAACGACACTTCTGTCGAATAGAAAACATTGTTATTGAGTTATAAAACTTAAAATAGGCATAGACAGTAGAACAAAATCAATAACCTTAACCCCTTCAGCACCATGATGCCCGCTTACCTCTGAATTTAAATTGAGTAATCTAGGTTAGGTTGATCTAGATTAAAAAGAATGGAATCAGCTTTCTTTTGAGTTTTGACACACTGGTTAGGTTAGTTGGTTGGGTTGAATTTAAGTTTTTCATTTAATGTTGTTTTGTACTGCTTTTACCCCTCAGTTTCCCTCATCCTTGTAGCCCTTCCCATGTTGTATTGTGTGTATTGTCTATGTGCAGCTTATCTATTGCTTTGCAATATTCAGATGAGTCGTTTATATTGGTACATGTACATTAGAAAGCATGAAAGTGCTCAAAAAGCATTATATACCCAATATTCATTTTCAACCCGCCCTCCCCTCCCAGTGGTACCACCCCCTAGGCACAATCGATAATCACAATATTCCTTTATCACCGCTCCCTCCTTCCTTCCCTCCTCATTTATTCACTTTCTCACGCATCATGTTTGCCTATATATGCTATGTATTGTCTATATACACTTTATTTCTTGCTATTTAATATTCAGATGGGTCGCCTATATATGTACATGTACAATATATAGCATGAAAGTGCTCAAAATACAATATGTACGTGATATTTCGTATCACCCATCCCTTCCCTCCCCTTGGTTCCACCCCCCTATACGCCTGGCTAAGCTCGTGGCAATCTCGCCGTACGATGCCATTCGCGCAACATTTGTCAACTATGGACCTCCGACCCCCACCCCTCTACACATTGTTTTGGTATCAATATATAATGATATGGTTGGATGCGCGCGCGTGGGTTTCCTACACGCTGATATAATTTTCGTTGCAATTTGGAATAGTCGCCCAAATGGCCATACTTTCGCGCTTGCTGGGTTAATTCACAGTTTTTGTACAATCACCATGTTTTTGGTTCAGCATATCCACATTCCTAACCATATAATATTAAATTGGCATTAATACAGTATCACTTCACCCACCACAGCCTACTAATTCATCCACACTGCATTGAATTTAACTGTCGCTCAGCGGCTCATTACACCTCACTTACTGACTGTCACTACACCCCAGTCTCATTCTGTGAAACTGATCCACGTACAATCATATGCATGCATTACTTTGTACTCCTATGTACTATTGCTCTCGCACTTCACCACCACCATACTCACTGATTCAACCTTCTTGTACTGCACATACTCTAGCATCCCACTTTAACCACTCTCCACATCATGCTCACATTTCATCATTTACACCAATTGATCGCACTTTCAGCACACCTCACTCACTTACACACTCATCCCCCCCTCCCTCCCTTACCACAACTGAGTCACTGTCGTCCAACATTGCCCTGCAGCTCATCATCCCCGAAACTCCTGCCAAGATTTGCCCGGATATCAGGAAAGTTGGACTGCAGTGGAGAGTGGCTGGGTGGGTGAACGCTTGGCAGCGCGAGTGGATAATTATCTTAGTGGGACGGTGTGTAGGGATGGGCTTAGGTGGGAGAGTATGAGATTAAATATGTGAATGGATTCGGTTGATGAGTTAACAAATTTGAGTGTATGTGTGGATTGGCGTTTGGGTGAGTATGTGGACTTTTGAGAAGGTGGAAGGGGTGTGGGATACATGTGGTTGTGTACATGGGTGTGCATGTATATAGATGGGTGTATGTTCATGTATCAACTTCTCTAAACCTATCCAAACTTAAGTTTCTCCAACTTATCCCATTGCTATATGACAATATAACGGTAACATATCAGTATTGAAATTAAGTTCAGTTATTTTGTATATTAACCCTTAATTAGCGGCTCACCACATAAGTCGAGTTAAATAAAGCTGGACTATGTGGCGGCGCTCGACATAACTCGAGTGGCAATTTCAGCACGTAATGTTGCTGAGAGAGAGAGACAAGTGGTGGCAGGAGAGTAGCGAGCGTATGACTGCTCCAGACCACCGCGGCGAACATACTGACACGAATCCCAGCTCCCTCCTCCCTCTCTCACTCGCTATATAAGGAATTGTATCGGGAAAGTGGCTAATTACATGCTTTTTGCACTCGCGTTGCACGGTTATTGCAAGAAAACTAGCCATCATAAAAGGATCGTTATGGTGTCATTCGAAAGCTCTGTTTATGCCCTTTCAGGGATAGGTACTTGTTTTACGTTCTGGGTCTTATTTAGGCATGAAAATGATCACGTAAACAGCCCTATTTTGGCTAAAAACCCCCGCTGGGCGGTACATATAAATAAACCGCATAGGCCGCTCGTAAGGTGTTAAGGGTGTCAATCAGTAGAGTCAGTTTGCCAAAAGAACAGCAATGCCAATCTTTCTTGATCGTGGAACTCTCTCATTGTCATTTTATAATATACCTGTGTTGACTGAAATATGATGCAAGCTTATAGTTGTATACTTTAATGGATACATAAATGTTTGTATTACTTTGTTACCTAAACAATAATGCTTCAAGGATCTACACGGAGAATGACAATATCAAATGTCAAACAATTATGCAACACACTTTCGGGAGGGTGTGTATTTTTAGCTGATGGATTGGGGAGGTAATTGATTGATTAGGACCCTAGAGTAGTTGGTCGGGGGTGGGACTGTGGGGGTGGTGTTGGGAGGAGGGGGGGGGGGTAATATGGAGCTTCAATTGTCCCACAAAATAATAATTTGGACAGACTTACGGACATGCTTAAAGATATACAAGAAACCGCTGAATCAAAGCAACGACAGTATATTGGCACTGTTTTCCACTATCATTGTAAAACTTAACGCAGCTATTGACTTACACTAGACAATAACAAATGCTAACATTAGTGAGCTTGTGTTGTAGGGAGGATGTTCTTACCGCAACACTGATTTACATGTTATATACTTTAGAGCTTGTGGTGAGTGAACTACTTAACCTAATAAATCAATAAATTAGATAAAGACAATGTTACACTTTGGATACTGCAGTACACTTTAGTCAGATTTAATCCAAGATCCTCAATACCAGCCAACCTATTACAGGTAATTCATAGTCATAACAATAAACACTTCACCACTGCATTCATAGCTACATACACTATCACTGTTCATCAACGGTGTTATCACACTGTCAGGTTAGAGGTCCAGTACAGTTGTCATGGATGTCAGTCATCTTGCCACTACTCTCCATGTATAAATACACTAAGGTACAAGGTTCCATAGCTGTGGTTGTGAACGGTCATCGTTCACTTCCTCAACTTATCAACTCTATTCCTCAGGGTTCTGTCCTGTCTCCAGTTTTCTTTTTAATATTAATTTATTATCTTCTTAACTGTACCTCCAGTCCTATCCATTCAAATGCTGATGACTCTACCTTACACTATTCAACTAGTTTTCCAGAATGACCCACCATGCAATTACTCTAAAACTCACGTGATGAGGCCATAGCACACTTATCTTCTGATATATCAACCATTTATGATTGGTGTAAAGAAAATCCTGTTACTTTCAATGCTTCCAAAGCCCTAAATCTCCATCTATTTACCTGTCAAGAACTTCCACAGGTCTATCTTTTATACTACAACATTACACAAATCAACCGTATATCTTCTGTCAATATTCTTGGTGTTTCTTTTTCTTCTGGCCTTTCATAGAGATAAACTTATCACTCTTGCTAAAGCAGCTTCCCAGAAGTTAGGTGTGCTCAACCGTCTCTGTGGGTTCTTCGCCCCTCCACAGCTTCTTGCTCTGTATCGGGCCATAGTGCGCCCATGTATCAAGTATTATTTGCATGTGTGGGGAGGTTCAACCCATACCGGACATCTGGAATGGGTAGCGTCAAAAGTAATTGGTGTCATCAACTCACCTCCTCTACAATTTATTCACCACACTCCGCCATATTGAATCTCTCTCACTCTTCTACTGCTATTACAACAATCAATGTTCTTCAGAGCTCTCTCAGTGTATACCCCTTCCTTTACGGAGCGTGGGGGGGGCATCCCCCTTTGCTATTCTGTCCAACTCTTAAGCCCAAGATTGAACACATTTTCCCAGTCTTTCTTCTAGTCAACATAGCTTTACAAGCAAACTATGGAACTCTCTCCCTCAATTTATCTTACCCTCATGCTATGCCTTAAACTGCTTCAAGCTTCGTGTGTCTAGACATTTGGACTCTAACATACCTTGATTTTGGCTCTCTGTCAGTCTTTCATCTTTAGGGGAGACATTTGTTGCAGGCAGTTTTGACATTTGTCTCCTTCATTCACATAGAACAAACATCAAAAATATAAAATATAACTATTCATCTGCATTATTTTCAACCCGATGCCGACTTTCACATCACCTTCAGCCATCAACAAGCACATTTGCTGTGAGATAGGTTGTACTGAATGGGATCTAACGGCCAAACATTGTCTTATATAGCCAATTCAATTTAATTTTTGTTGCATCCGGAAAACTGTTTTTCCCATGATAAAGAACTCTTAGTCAACAGGTAAAAGAAATAACAATGGAAGTAAGGACATAACCAACCTTTTATCATTTTATGTTGAAGAATATATTATGTATGTGTTTAAGAATAAACGATTTGGAAACATTGTGAAAGTGGATCATGACACTTGAATGTGACTGTACAAGTTAGAGACTAAACAACAATAGATCTATTTAGTCGCAAAGGTGCCTGAGGCTTATTTTATTGATTTATAATAAATACAATACTAAATTTGCGTTTCTGATCCTAACGACCCAAACAACTACATGTAGTATTATAATGTTTATTACTTACTATAATGTTATTTATTTGTAAACGTGTATTTCGTTAATAACGATTAAATATCAATACCATGATCATATGTGTATAGACATTATTTAAGGTGAATTGTTTTTGTGGCTTCAAGACAAAGTTGAGAAACTCCTTCTGGCCATTGGAATTTGAGGACTTGTGTTTCTCAAGTTGCAGACAATCTAGGAGTACCTTGTAGTAAAAGTTATGATAAGACCAGCCCAAATTATTTGAGGATATGTGTTTCTCAAGTTGCAGACAATCTAGGAGTACCTTGTAGTAAAAGTTATGATAAGACCAGCCCAAATTATTTGAGGATATGTGTTTCTCAAGTTGCAGACAATCTAGGAGTACCTTGTAGTAAAAGTATGATAAGACCAGCCCAAATTATTCTCACAGGATACAACTGTCAAACAATGATCTATATTCTTATTCAATGGACACATTTAAAAGGGTAGATGGGAAAAAATTATCTATAAAATAAGATATAAATAACCTTATAAAATTTGCTCAGATTTGTTCGATTTGTATGAATGTGTTTTAAAGAAGTAGAAACATTTTGTGAATATAGCGGGTGATATTTAGTAACAGTAAAAGTACGCAAAATAATGAAAAGAACATTGACTATAATACAAACACAGATACATACACATTTAACGGGCCTGAAGAAAACATCAGGCACGTTATATGTGCACTATCCTAGTAATATTATTATCATCGGATGCATCGGTAGACCTTCTAGTATATTAAGCAAGGAAGGTAGACAGTGATGAAAGATAAACATGGTGCTGCAATTTCTTCCACAATACACACACAAGAAACACACACTATTTCATACATTTAATTATCCAAGTATATTAATCATCCTTATATTATCTGTCCATTATTTTATTTTTTTGAACGAACGTTTTCTACAGAGTGTTGCGAATTGGTAGTACACAAACTGGGTATTTTACCGACATTCCAGTGCACTGCCAATGCGCGCCATGATCCTCAAAGGGTTAATCGGGGTTGGATTGCATTTTTCTGTTTGGCTGGTGATGCCGGATATTATACAGGCCAGGATGAGGAGTTTGGTCTTGTCTGTGAGTGGCTGGACGATTTATAATGACGGGAATGTATATAATGTGTATTAATTGTGTAATATATATTTATAATGACGGGAATGTATATAATGTGTATTAATTGTGTAATATATATTTTAAAATACTTATACTAATGGGGTAGAAATAATCCGACTGTTGATCAGAAACATATATTTTATTTTATTAACTCCAAATGCAATAAATATTCTGCATAGTTAATGTTTCTCGGTCCCAGTCAAAATAAGTTCAAACTAGAAGAGGTTGAATATCTACGATTACACAGTATTAACTGGGCTTTTGGAATTGTCAATTCCCATTACAATCTATCTGTGTAGGCGCTATTCAAAGATTTACTTAACTCGACTTCGGCTTCAAGTCGCAATAACTATGAATTAAAAAGGAAAACGTTACATTGGATAATGTATGCTATTATTCCTTCACTAATGGATATCACGCGTAATCGATAGCATGCTTCAACAAGGTTATATCTATACATTATTATAATAATATAATTTCCTTTGTTAACAGAATAGTTTCCAAATGGACACGTCTTTATACCTTTCTCCTAACTATTGCTAAAGCTAAATTAGTCTAAACACAACCCTGATTACAAACCTGCAAAGATTGCGGGTATTTTACTGTAATACCTTAAGTCATTGCTTGGAGTCAGATTCCTCTGCTCCTTGATATACCAAGTCACATAGACTACAGTAGATCTGGACTGGACACGAAAATAGAACTTTGCAGTAAGGGACCCAAAATTGGAGAACGAACCCCCAACTTCGAACCTCGAAACCGCGAAAAATATCACATTTTCGCGGTTTCGAGGTTCGAACTTGGGGGTTCGTTCTCGGATTTTGGGTCCCTTACTGCAGAGCATAGAGTTCAGATTGGATAGAGAGAAAAGAAAGACGCTAAAAATCTGAAAGTAGCGAACGCGCGTTCGAGAGATGGCAGCACGATAGCAAAGGAAAACGGGAGGGTCCCCATTAATTCGTAATAATTCCTACCTTGTACTAATACCGCTATTAATAATCAATGCTACACTATCCAGTGACTCTATAGACATGACAGAGTTAAATAGACATAAGTAGAGGCTACTGTAAAGGCCAGATCATCGTGGAATTGTCGTAATTATGAGGAAGTTCACAGCCCCGTCTCTTCTATCCCCACCATTGTTTTTGTGAGAGTGGGGAGTTACCAACATCAAACATGCTGGAACAAGATATCCCTAGGTGTCATAAGTATAACCTATGAACGTATTTCGTGAAATGTCCTGTTATAGTGCAACTTTATAAATTAACATCTGCATAACATGTAACTATTAATATACTGTATATTCAAAATTACATTTTAATTCTTGTTATGTTGCTTGTAGTTATACAATTTACATCATATGTAAGTATTTGTTTATATTGTAATTATGTATTCATAATATTTTCCTCTTGCTTGTATATATCTATTTTATTTTAAATAATTTATACGTGTTTTTACCAACATTAAATCACTCCAAAAGATGTTCCCTCTTTTATCTATTGCCCCTCATTTTGCGGAATCTCCCTTAACTTTGGTAACACTGGAAACAAGCCAGGCGCACAGATATCAAGGAGTATCTAATAAGGAAAAACGACTGAGGTGTTTTGGTTGTATGCCCTACAATAGTCCTGCCACCAAATCCCTAGGACGCGCGGCAAAATAACCGTGTGACGTCAATCTTTCGCCTCTATCCAATCTGTACTCTATGCTGCAGAGTTCCATGTTCGTGTCCAGTCCAGATCTCCTGTAGTCTATGCTAGTCTATTTCGGCAGTTGCAGGTTAAACCCTGCGCTCCCGATTATATAACCTAAGATAAACTCTAAACAAATATTAGAAAAACACCATACACATTTAACTACTACTTATCTGGCTAACATATCCTAAAGGGTACATCACACAGTCAGGAGTGCGAGCTAGAGTCACTAGGAGTAGGGGACAATTCGGACTCGCGGGTCTATTCGCGGTGAAAATCGAGGACTCCTAGTGACTCTAGCGACTTCTGTTAGACTCCCACTCGCTCCCGGTGAAAATCGATGACTCCTAGTGAATCTAGCGACTCCTAGTGACTCCTGTTAGACTCCCACTAGCTCGCACTCCTGACTGTGTGATGTACCCTTTTAACACTAGTACTATCTGGCACATACATTTGGGGAGGGGGCGGGGGTGGGGGGGGGGGGTATCATTCACAATGATAGACCAAGCAAAGGGTAGTGTGTACAGGTCAATGGTTGGTGGTGATTCATGAGTGTGCTTGTGTTTGTGAGTGTGTGTGTATGGTTTCAGGTCCAAAAGCTCTTTAGCGTTGGTTTATGGTCATTGGGTCAGAGAGAGGGGAGGGGGGGGGGGGGGGAGTTCATGTAATGTGTACAGCTGGGAATCCGACCGAAAATATATCTCTGATTTTATTAGAAAAGGGGTGACTGACTTGATATGGTAATGTTGTTAAGCTATAGTACAGCACTTAATTCCCATACTTATTTGAATTTAATAGTAATCATGAAACTAAAATGTAATTCGGGTATTCTTGTGCAATATTTCGATTTTCATGATATCAATATATTGACATATATAACATTATTTTCCTTTGTCTAATAATACTATATTATTCTATAGCTACTGTATCTATCTATTCTATATATTGCCAGACGCCGTGATCCCCGTAGGGGATGGCCATGAATGAAACGCCCCCATGCACCTCTGTCCCCAGTCAGTCGACGTTGCTCCTCCCTTCCAGCACTGCTTTCGTGCATATACTTCTTAACTCCATCCTTCCACCTCTCACTGAGTCTCCCTCTCCCTCTCTGTCCTTCTACCTCATTCTCGTACACTCTCTTGAGGTCTTGTTCCAGTCTGGGGAGTGAGACATGCGAAGCATCCATCATGGCTCGAAGCAGCTCCATCTCTGAAGCGGCTGGTTGCTTCGCTCAAGTGCTTCACCGTCTCACCCTCCAGACTCAGACCCTCACTCTCAGAACGCCACCTATTGAACAGTGAACTCACTAGGCATTATCCCCCTGTAACATATTTTGAATATGGGAATATTCATACAGTGTTATTTAATCAGGGAACAATGAGGGTATTTTTTTGGCATTTCGGTGGGCTTTGTGGTAATGCACTGATACTAGGTACAGCATAAATTCAATCCCAATAATATCTTCCCATTGACATATCGGGATTTGAACCCGGGTCCATTGGATTACCAATCCAGTGGCATGACCACTCAACCTTTGTTATGTGTGTTTAGTCTGTATACGTCGTCAGGATGTTCCCTGACTGGGTGCGAGCATGTGAAACATGCTAGGACGTACTACCACACCCACTAAATGTCCGCTGTGGCAGGGATTCGATCCCGGGTTTTGCAGATTCACACATGAGCGTGCTCACCACTCGACCACCACGGCCCTATTACTTGGTCCATCTAGCCTACTCACGCCAACTCACTTGTTTACTTCTCTTATCAGCGGTACACCAACATCCACTTTTCTTCCTTGTATTTCTTACATGACTCCATCCATATATATATTGAACAACCATGGGACATCACACACCCTTGCTTTTACCCAACATTCAGATCTATGAACTCGCTGTTTATTTTCCACACGCACCGACGCCTTTCCCCCTCATACATGCTCTTCATTGCTTTCAGCAACTTGCCATCTACTCCATATATTCTCAGTACTTTCCACATACCTTCTCTATCAACTCTGTCATAGGCCTTCTCCAAGTTCATATAGGCAGCATACAAATTGTGTTGCTTCTCTAAATATTTCTCCACAACACATTTCAGGTCAAAAATCTGATATAAACATCCTCTTCCCTTCCTCGTCACCTACCTATTTTTCCGTTCTCACTCTCAATCTCTCGATCACTACCCAACTGTATACCTTCCCTACTACGCTTAGCAGACATATCCCCTGGTGGTTACCACACACTCCTTTTTTCCCCTTTACCCTTATACAGAGGGACTATTATGCCTGTCATCTAGTCATCAGGCGCACTTCCCTTCACCCATGCTAGTTTACACATTATCCATACCCATTCCATCACCACCACCACCATACCTCAGCATTTCCCCACACACTCCATATATTCCTGATGCTTTCCCCATCTTCACTCTTGTCATGGCTTTTACACACTTTTGACCTCCTGATCCCCCCTCCTCCTCCACTGCTTCTATTTTTCTCCCTCCCATACCCCATCCAACATTGTTTGCTGGCGTTTCATTCCTTACGTTTAACAATTTGTTGAAGTATCATATTTCTTAATAGTTTCTGGAATTCATGTTGCGTTCGTTTACTGTCATACTCTTCACTGTCCTATTATCCAAAAACTTCAAGGGAAGCAATTTACTGTAGAATAGGTTTGGTTATTCCATTGTGAAAGAGATGCCGTAAGCTGTAAATGGCTATGACAGAGGAGCTTATTATAAGAACGGTATTGTGAGGTTCCTTCAGATCATGGTAAATTCATTTGTAGATAATATATATCATAGTATTAATCTCTCTCCCTCTCTCTCTCTCTCTCTCTCTCTCTCTCTCTCTCTCTCTCTCTCTCTCTCGGTAATTAGGTAGTACTCGGGCCTCACCATTAATTATGAGGTGTTGGGCCTCGATAGATCCATTAACCCGAGACACTTAATTACTTCCGCGACATAAAGGACAGTTGTACAGGTGTGGAGCTAATGAATGGGTAGGTTGTCGTCATTGTGTATAGTAACTCGTGGCCCGGAGAATGACAGTATTAACGACGACATAACAAATCACACTTACCATAAATACTTGGACATTATTTATTTACTTACGACCAAGTAGACAGTCATTTAATGTCGACCCATATGTGATGGGATGGCCACAGGGTTCAAGTAAGGGTTCAAGTAAACTCGGCAGAGATAGGGGAAAGATGACAGCTAAGAAATATTTATTATGAGAATGACAAGATAGTTTGAGCCATAAAGTTGAGAATTCAGAGGAGTCGAAATCGGGAACACGAGAGCAAGTGAGTTTGTTGCGCATATATGTACAACATCCGCTTTTAGTTTTGCAACTAGGATAGAGAAAGTAGGAGGGTACTGAAAAGAGGCTGCTGGCAGTTGCTTTATACACCTGAATTTCAGTGAGGGAGAGAAGATCAGGTTTGTAGGAGGACATATGGAGCTTGATACTCAAAACTTTCCTACCTTGGGGAACTTAGGACTTCCTAACTGACTTAGGGCGCCCTAAGATTGGAACAGGTTAGGACAAATTATCTTGTGTCTTAAGTCGTATACACGACCAAAATTTAGGATGTTCTATTCTGTTCCTAAATGGTTAGGAACTCCTAAATCTCCTCGGTCGCCTTATGTCATTCAGCCAATCAGGAGGCGCCCCTTCAACTAATTCTAGCCAATCAAAAACTAGAATCCTCGATCAGCTGACATTTGTAAACACAACGCGAGATGGCCGCCGACAATACAAGCTTGAACCTCCTGTTTATCCTTAATTGTTGTGCATGTACAGTATATAATTATATTATACATCGTGCAATATCCAATGTTTAACCCCTAACAAAGTTTTTGAGAAGGTTGAGGAAGTGTAACTTAGTAAAGGCCTGCTTATGTGTTTGTTTTTTGCAGGCAAACTATTACCAGAGAGTGTCTATAGTTATTTACTCTATGCTATTACTGTATGTGTTCTACCCTTGTCACCTCTTTGTGTTCTTTTGTCGTGTTTCTTGCTGATTATCCTTACCCTTTGTGGGAACAAGGGCTGGCTACTGATTGAGGAAGTGAATGTTGTAGCCTGTGTTTAGGTAGAATTATTTGTATTTTTTTCCATAAGATAAAGCCCATTTACATTATTTATAGTAGGTCTATAGGCTATTAGATTCAGAAAGGATAATTATTCCCATGAACTCAATTTGCGTATAAGCTAGGGCTAGTAGTTTGCAGCGTATTAGGCTAGGCTTAGTCCAGATTAAGTTAGGATAAGCTATTTTCCCAGATGTCCCATTTATAGTTTGTCAATAGGCTATGGTAGGTTAAAGTAAGTTAACATAGGTCTAGGTTAGTTTGTTTTCTTCTATCAAGCCCCATTAATTTTAAGTTTGAATACCCACACAAAGTTATTATACTAATTCCATTATTGAAAGGGTTAATCAAGTAAAATCACAGAACCCTAGGATTGGAAAGTAGCCTTCTAATTGGCTATGTTTAGATACATTCTCTCAAGCCTTAAAACGCGATCAAAACGGTATAAGACTACTAGTTCCATTACAAAATGTCACACTTTAACTATTAATTACACCAGTTAGTTCCATAGCAAATATGCATCCTTATATGACGATTAAAATTGGCTAGAGTCGCATTGAGGCCGGCCATATTTAATCCACAGCCTCGGGCCGCCAATATTTTGAGGTACGCCCTAAATAACGGTTAACCATTATCAACTCTTTTCAAGCCGTTTTGTGTCCTAAGTCGAGTTAGAGTAGCCCCCGACCTGTCCTAAGTCAGGACAGTAAGAGAGGCCAAGCAAATGAAATGTAGTGCAGGTGAATGTTCATGCCCAAACATACTGACCAATCTATTAATATTAGTCTTGTCACTCTACAAATCACTGTTACCCTTTCCTTACCTTTGTGTGTTAGCCATAATTATAGGTATTACTCAAATATATTCCAGTAACATCGTCAAAAATGATACAAATAATGGTCGACCAATAAACAAACATTATGAATGTTGACCATGACCGGGAGGTCTGAGTTTATTCTACCAGGTAATGCCATGCAGCCACTGGTGGCACTGTGGACAAATACTGCATATTTTTAGTGCGTGTGTTTGTGTGTGTGGGGGGGGGTATGTATAGTGCACCAAAGTTCTGACGATTTTGTGGATTGTGTGGTCGTGTTACTGGACTGTTAATTTTAAATCCTGGGTTCAAATCTCAATGTGTCAATGTGAAGGGATTAATGAGCTGGAATTTGTGCTGTTCGTGGTTCTTGGTTGTATATAAATACAATAGCATTGTATGAATATTCTTATATTCAAAATATGCAAAGGGTGTCATTGACTAGTGAGTGAAACGCTCAATAGGTGTTGTGTGAGAGAGACTTGTCAGATGAGACAGCGAATCAGTGGTAGTGCGGCTTCGAAACATAGAAGCTACAACGGGCCAGGGGGAGACAATTAGGCACCAGAGGTCTACGAAGGTCACAATACAAAAAGGGCAACACTCGCCTGTCAGAATAACAAAATGGGCAACATTCGCCTGTCTGTTCATTGGCAAAGTGCAGTAAGATCAGTTTGAATTATATCCGTCGGTAGAATGGAAACATAACAAAAAATAACCAACCCACGGAGGTAATTAGCTCCATCCTTTTGTCTATAGGTGCAATAATGCGACACATTATTTCCAATACAAACAAATATACAATGAAGTGGTTTTGGAATTCAAGACGATATTCTGTATTTCAACTTGCAGGGTTGCCAAATCAAGTCCGCTAGATAGTAAATAAAAGCCGAAAATCGCTTGAATAATGCCACAATCTCAATAATATTGCTCTTAAATGGCTTAAACCTCCAGAATATCGCTAGAGTTCATGCCGCTAGATGTAAAAATTGCCTCTAGATCGAAGTAAATACCTCTAGATCTAGCGGGAAAGTAGCTAAATTGGCAACACT
Source organism: Paralithodes platypus (assembly GCA_032716605.1). Taxonomy (NCBI): domain Eukaryota; kingdom Metazoa; phylum Arthropoda; class Malacostraca; order Decapoda; family Lithodidae; genus Paralithodes; species Paralithodes platypus. The sequence continues at coordinate 21,967,788 of CM064532.1, read as the reverse complement.
ATGTACTTGTCACTTGTGTGAATGGTCAGAACTGGGTTGTATAATATAACTTGGCTGACCCTCGGTGCTATTATATTATGTTCGGCCTTGTTTTTTATGTGTTATAGGAATTTCTACCGAATATTTGTAATATTATGTAGTTCACTTCCATTATTTAGTATATTATTCCTGATATTATTATTACATTATTCCCTATCATCACTATGTCCATTTTTGTATCCGTATAATGTTTGTCGTCGTATAATGCTTTGTGTTTAGAACGTGCCGGCCAGCTATATGTGTAACAGTTTTACTCAGTATTCCATAACTATTATTCCTAAATCAATCCTACGATTACCTTACTTCAAAACACTTAATGTGTATACAATAAGCCTACTTGGTTTAATTTGACGAGGTTTAGACAAAGACAAAGTTGGATAATTATAATGTTGACTTACAGGCTATATCAGTAAACTAGAACGACACTTGGTAGAGTGCCTACGCTGGCTGGTTCTTTTTCATTAATATGATAGACCTAAACTTTTTCTGGATCTGGGTTCTGGGATATATTCTGGGTCGCCTCTTAATTTGAATTATTTCTTCCATGGTGCATATCCTATCTTCCCAGCAACGTTCATGAACATCAGGTTTATATATATTTTGTTAGATATTACCTCGGCATCTAAATAACTAAAGATGGCTAATCACATTTATTATAACACTCCACCTATGCAAGATTGGGTATAAAGGTTCGCCTGGCAGAAAATTATATAGTGAGACCATTCTATGGTAAATATTTATATAGCTGCCCAAAATCAGTTAATAATCTTGATAATTAAGAATATGTGTAGATAACCGTGTGGTTTTCTTAACCCTTAATTGGCGGCGCGCAACATATGTCGAGTGAAATAAATTTGGACTATGTGGCGGTGCACGACAGCTGTCGAGTGCCATTTTCAGCACGTAATGTTGCTGAGAGAGAGAGCTGAGCGGTGGGACGAGCGTAGTAACCTTATGACCGCTCCCCACGACCACCGTGGACCTACTGAACTGTATCCCACCCTTCTCCCCCCTTTCTCACTCGCTACACAGGGAATTATGTACGGAAATTACCTTATTTTAGGGTTTTTGCACTCGTGTAGCACGATCGTTGCAAGAGAACCAGCGGTCGTACAAGGATGGTTCGGGGGTCATTGGAAACCTCTGTTTACGCCCTTTCAGGGATAGATACTTGTTTTACACTCTGGGTCTTGTTTATGCATGAAAATGAGCACGGAAACAACCCTATTTAAGGTAAAATTGCCTGTGACGAGTGCCTCCCCCAGAGTTGATAGAGTGACAGGGCCAATCAGGGACGATCAGACGATTTTATGAAGCTTAGGAAGGATGTACAGTAGCTAAAATGTGTTATTTATATAGTCTTTAGCCTTTAAATAGGCTATATTAATACTCCAGTATATTAACAAATATTAAACTTACAACCATGTTTAGCACACCATCGTCCTTTGGATTTATGTATCTAGGCAATGCAAGTATTTTGAAATGTAGAATATTTCCGAACTAATCGGACAACCATCTAACGTATTACGTTTTCAAATATTATATTGAACATTAATAGCCTACCATCCATCTTTATTCATAGAAGTTTATTTATATTTCACACTTAATAATCACTACCACCATAATAATAATAATAATAATAATAATAATAATAATAATAATAAAAACAAAAATAATAATAACAATAATTATATAATATGCTTCATGACCTGCCGGAGCTGGTGGTTCGAACAAGGGACTCAGGATATAGAGTTCACACCGCTCCAGACAGGACAGTCCACCATGATTATGGTATTATTACATCTTATCGTTTTTATTCTTTTGATTAGATTGCCTTATTATTTTTTTACCGGCTCTTCCACCAGAAAATTGTACCAAGTTTAGGTAGTATATCGAAGAATTAAAGATATAACCATTATTACGGTATTCTGTTCGCATTTGAGAAAGCTTCCTGAAAGATAGTATTGTATATAGTGTGTAGCTAATTAAAACAGGATTAAATGGAACAAATTCCATTTATAAAGTCTTACCACAACCATATATTTATAAAAATATGTATACTGTAGGTTAATTAGAATATAATTATGATAAAATATTATATTTCCACTTCCTTAACCGTTTCAGTACGATGACGACATATGCATGTTATTGTGACAATATACATATAACTTTTTGTATTTGCATGAAGGAGACAAAAGCATAGCTGCCTGTAACAATTGTCCCCCAAGGTTGAAAGAGTGACCAAGAGAGTCTAAATCAACGTACGTTATTTATGTGTGTTGGCAATAATTGTGGTGGGCATGTTAAGTGTAGTGAAAGAATATGAGGAGGAGGTGTTTGTGAGAGTTAGCTGAATTACTCTCTGTGTAGGTGAGACACAAACAGATACAGTAAGTAAAGCCAGACAAATGAAACAAAAGTTCCAGCAACTCCTTAACACATGCCTATGGGTCCTCCCCTTGTTTTTCTTCAATAGATCAGACTGTGAACGATTTGAAAATGTAAAATATTGTTGTTTTCGTAATTGACTAATATCTTGGACTGATTCATACTAAATAATACACCTTTAGGGGGGTGGCGATTTACTCCCTAGACCTCTCCAAAGGGTAAAACACAAAATACCCCCTTCGAGGTAAATTTTGAAATTTGTAGGTAGAAAAACGTCCCAGACTCATAATTCCTACAACTCCTCGTACACTACAGGCTCATTATCGCTCATCAAGGACAATCGACACATAAATGGCACAAAAAGGTCTTGATATTATCAAAGAAATGGGGCTGAAGGTCTTAACATCGCAAAACTAACAGGTGCACTTCTTAAAATGGGCAAAGCATGAGGAAGAAGGGCATTCTGAAAACAAACTAGAACCTTCCCCATAGTATAACTAAATTAAATGGATATAAATGATCATAGTCGTGGCGAAGTTCAACCTCTTAACCCTTAGACAATATGATGACATATTTCCTGTCTGTTCTCTGGCTATTATTAGACCATCTTATTCAGATTATAAAGGGTATAGGGAAGTCAGAGGGTTAATCTAGATTGTCTTTACCCTTTAAAAGTCCACAGATCCTTGCTAAGCTGTACACAAATCGTCTAATGATAGGTAGAATAAACTGTCAAAATGTGTGGTAACCTTCTAAGAGTTAATTGTAAATCATAATTCAAAGGTATGGCACTATATTGTAGTAGTGTTATTGTTGTGGGAATATATTTGGTTTGGGTAACACAGCCAGGGGTTCTCACACTGAGGGCCTCGGTTCAAGTCACTCTGGTCATTAATATATACCTTTTGTTTAAATATATAGTTAGTAACAGTGGACATCTGTCAACATTCTCACCTATTGACAATAACTCTTCCACAGTGCAGACATTCTGATGTTGGTTAATTTTCACAATTAACACCCTATAACGTACCACACCGTTATCAACGGCTGGTTGGTGAAGTGCAGAGCGTCTTGGAGTCTAACCTCAGTTAGCCCAGGATCGACTCCGCTCAAAACAACAAGGTATTATTTTTGTATTCACCCAAGTGTCTATCCCTTTCAGTACCGGTGCCATCCTTTCTACTATATTTTTGCTAATATTAGAAGATGTTATTCACATTACAACTGTTTCCACAATTGACAGGTTTCGAACTATCTCTTAACCTTTTCTTACTGTGTCAGATCCTTTATAAACTGCACAAACTCGTCTTAATATACCTAGAATATCTTATAAAAGACGTGACCGGTACAGGAGTTAACCTTGTTGACTGTGTACTTTGGGGCCTAGATGGCTATATATTACCTTGACCAACTGTACCGTTCTCCCTTGTGGCCATCATTCACTGCTGCCTCTAACCTTTGACCTTTGACTTTTACCAACTGTTGTTTCAACCCACAACAGTTTCAAGCTAATTGTTGCAAGTGTCTCCTGCACAGTGGACTGCATTAGGTGTATGGACCTTGTTTTAATGGCTTAGATATTTCTTTCTTTGTTTTCCCTAGTTAGCAAAAAGGTTGTTGAGGAAACTATTTATAGCATATATCGTGCATTAAATTATTGGTAACAGGTGACAAGTATGCTTTGGATGTTTTACCTATTAACTACCAACAGTTATGTTTACATTAAAATTATACCTTTTACTAAATACTATGTATAATCATGAGTGTAATAACATCGTCTAGTGTTAACGAATTCATTAAATTAGACTATAATTGTACTATAAGGCATATGTGAAGTAGTTTTAAGTTATGTATTATCTGAATTAAATCCAACAATATTATAAGGATTAAGATGACCAACAAGTCAAAGACACGGAGGCGGTTAATTATTCAGACCATAAGGACAAATAATATCATCGTTGAATTATGATAATGCCATTATACTGTATAACTGCAACTCCCACTACATCCATATGTAGAAGTGTTTTACCAACATGCATACTTGATAATAACGGCATGTGTAAAGTATATACCGTATATATATATATATATATATATATATATATATATATATATATATATATATATATATATATATATATATATATATATATATATATATATTCAGTATATATATATATATATATATATATATATATATGAAAAGGTTGGTAAGCTTTTTATCACGTCATTGCCGAGTGGGCTAAAGCGTTGGATGTCTTTTTGATTGACCGTAGTTCAAACCCTGGCTGAAGCCTTAGCAATTATTTATGTTATTTATAATATTAAGAAAATGTGATAACAAAGACACAAGACGATTATGATAAGTGCCATTCTAAGAAACATAAGATTGTTTTTAATTGAAGAAATTATATATAAATATTAGTTTCAGCAATTAAATTAAATCGTGTGTTTATTAGAATGGCACTTATAATAAACGTTTCCTGTCTTGTTTTGTTTTATCGTCTTCTCTTAATGTTATGAACATAAATATTAGAAGGTCGGCTTGGGCAAGGGTATAACATCGTCACTGTTTGTTTATCTTCGATACGATCGGTAAGTTTCACTCATTTCGCCCTACTTGTAAATAGGTATCTCCAAAAGTAGTCATAATTGAAAGTAAGTATTAATACTGTAAGTTATTTTCGCTAATACCAGTTAGTAATAAAATTATGAAGATATATTATTTGAGCTATTTTCACGGGGCCCCAAATGTCTGGCTTAAGTGAACAGACTATAGTTTGTTATAATAATAGTGTATAGCTTAGCCGGATTATATTTACCTGCAAACTATATATCATCATAAATAAAAGACACTTTTCAAATACGAATACAATATTGTGATTACGTTTTAACCTTTAATTCAGTGATATACTTCATAAACTAGTTATAACTTTCTGATGAAAAAACAAATGGACAAACCGTTATCTAAACTAAGGGAATACAATCCATAATATGTATAAACAGAATACTATGGTAATGTTAGAGTTATTGCTAATAAGATGTTGGACGGTCCTGTCTGGATCAGTGTCAGCTCTCAATTATGAATCTTCTTGTATTTATCAAACAATATTCCCGTCTGCAAATATATCGCGTGTTAAAGTTTGACCACAAGATATATACAATTAATTAATTGTCATGCGCTGTTTACCTTAATATATTAACATGTTATGTTAAGAAACGTAAATAGTATGCGGAAATACCCCCGAGGCATTATGATATATTAAGCCAGTTCACAGCCGGGCGGTAAGAGGTGAGAGCCTCACTGCCTGGTTGTCTGATCGAGTCCTGAGTTAATACAAGACTTGGTCAGACAGTGACTGGTTAGGTGGCCACCGAACAGACTGGACAGATCGTCCATTATTAGTTAGGTAGGTGTAGGTATTTAGGTGGCCACCGACAGATACCAAGGTTCAGACCTTGGGTACAGTTACACTGTGTATACATATATATATACAGGTATATATATATATGCAGTGTTACTGTAGCCAAGGCCTTAACCTGGTATATGTTATCAAGTATAGTATGCATGTTGCTAAAAACAATTTTACATTATCGATCTAGTGGGAGTTGCAGTTATACAACGGAATTATCATAATTCAACGAATATATTATATGTACTTTTTGTCTGAATAATTAACCCCCTCCGTGACTTATCGTTCATCTTAATCATTATGACATTGTTATATTTTATTCATATAATAAATAATTTAAAGCTACTTCACCTATGCCTTGTAGTACAATTATAATCTAATTTAATGAATTCGTTAACACTAGACGATGTTATTACACTCATGATTATACATAGTATGTGGTTAAAGGTATTATTTAATATAAACATACCTTTTGGTAGTTAATAGGTATAACATCCAATGCATACTTGTCACCTGTTACCAATTAAGTAATGCACGGTATATTCTTCCTCAACAACCTTTTTTCTAACTGGGAAAAACCAAGAAAGAAACTTCTCAGCAATTTATAACAGGGTCCATACACCTAATGCAGTCCACTATGCAGGAGAAACTTGCAATAATTAGCTTGAAACTGTTGGGGGTTGAAACAACAGTTGGTAAAAGTTAAAGGTCAAAGGTTAAAGGCAGCAGTGAATGATGACCGCAAGGGAGAACGGTACAGTTGGTCAAGTTAATTTATAGCCATGAAGGCCCCAAAGTACACAGTCAACAAGGTTAACTCCTTCTGTAACGGTCACGTCTTTGTACATTTATTCTCGGTATATTAAGCCGATTGTGTGCAGTTTATAAGGGATCTGAGACAGTAAAAAAAGGTTAAGAGAGATAGTTCGAAGCCTGTCAATTACTGGAGACCCTTTTTAATGTGAATAAAATAGTCTAACATTAGCCAAAATTCTGTGAACAAGATGGTACCGGTACTAAATGTGTTAAGGACTTGGGTGGAAACAAAAATAAACTCCTTTGACGCCCTGACCGGGGTCGATCCTGGGATGACTGAGGTTAGACTCCAAGACGCTCTGCACTTCACCAACCAACCGTTGATAACGGTGTGGTAAGTTATAGGATGTGAATTATGAAAATAAACCAACATCAGAATGTCTGCACTGTGGAAGAGTAATTGTCAATATATGGGTAATCCCCAATTCACCCCTTGCGATTTTTATGCTATAAGGATGTTGGGGTTGTGGTTATCAATATTAAGCAGAACAACTTGCTGACATGTGTTTGTAGTTCATATATATATATATACATATATCGTATTCAGTAAACTTGCTATCCATCATGAGCTCATATATTGTTTTTTAAATTTAATTTCTGCTAATATTAGAAGTGTACAGCTCCAACTTCCGTATTGTCTGAAGATCGCAAGTGGTCATAGTAATTATGTGCGAGTTTTTGGTTTCAGTATAACTTTTTTTTTCCTAAGTGGATGAGGGAGACAAACGGCAAAATTGCCTGTGACGAGTGACTACCCCAGAGTTTATAGAGTGACCGGGCCAAAATCAAGGGACGTTCAGACGATTTTATGAAGCTTAGGAAGGATATATAGTTGCTAAAATGTATAATTGATATAGTCTGTAGCCTATAAATAGCTAGACGTCCTTCCTAAGCTATAAATATAAATGTCAAATAGTTGCCAGCATATAATGAAAAAGACGTCGCTGGTACAGAAGGGGTTAAACACAGAATAGGGAGTAGAAGCCAGTGGTATTATTATAGTTGCAATGCTGATAACAGTATATGAACAAAATGAGCAAAATATATATTACACGCAAAAACTAGCTTATTCACTTTAAATGTTTGTTTTGTTTTATTACGTTTAGGATTTGTTTACACTTGAAAACACTTGCATGAAATATATACACACGTCCAGAAGACCATGATATTCTCTTGATTGATGTAATTGTGTCATTGTTTGATATATCAAACTTATAATATAGCCTTTTCAGTTAATGTGTAATATAATATATAATCATCATATCACACACTATCAGAGAAGGCTATATTAATACTCCAGTATATCAAAACATATTAAACTCACAACCACTTTGAAAACACCCTTGTCCTCTGGATATATGCATCTACGTAATCCAAGTATTTCGAAATGTAGAATATTTCGGAACTAATCGGACAACCGTCAAACTTAAACCGTTACAAATACTGTATTGAACATACATAGCCTTATACTCATCCTTATTCGTATAAGCGTTTTCTATTGCAAACTTTATAATCACCTACCATCAAAATAATAATAATAATAATAATACTTATAAGAAGAAGAAGAAGAAGAAGAAGAACAATTATAATACAATGTACATAAATCAAATTATGATGTGTTAATAGGATAATAGTTATTGATAGAGAAGGCTCCATGCCGATTAGCTATCAATAGTATAGGATCTGGTAGGACAGCAAATAATTATTAACATTAAAGTAAGAGGGGATAATTCTTAAATAGACAAGCAACTATAAGGCTCAGGGGAATAAAGAATAGTTGCAATTAGATCAGCTTTAGTTAGAAATAGGTAAGGAGGACACTAGTCCGTATGATCGACGAAATATTTGTGTTATAAAGGAAACATTATCTAATATATTATTTGAAGGAATATTCGGTCAGTTCCGTATTAAACGTTACGAGTGTTAACTCCAGGATAATAATGTAATCATAAAATCTATGTAAAGGATTAAAGCAGGGGGTCAACCATTGACGATTCTAGGGAGAACTAATACGGGGGTGGTACAATGGAAGGGAATTAAATTCACCACCAATGTTTGTGTTCTATCAGGATGTCGATGGATATCTGGGAATAGATCTCATGAGTCAGTTGGGGGTAACTATACAGTGCGGGCCGAAAGACACAACGACCACTCTACGACCTCAAATAGTAGCTACCACAGGGAAACTCTCTATTCCCCCTAGATCTTGGAGAATGATAGAAATTCCTAAATCCCAGGGAATGACTGCCGGGATTTTTGAACCTGATGCACAGAATAAAGTGAGAATATATCCCACCTTTATTACTACCGACCAGAGGAAATTAGTTCTGGCTAACTTGGGCGATGACACGATTAATTATATAAAGGGAGTCTGTTAGGACAAGTTACACCCGCGCAACCCACCACTGTTGGAACTAACGGACCCGTTAACTTACCTGAGATCCCGAAACAATTTAATTAACGTCAGATCAAGCCACTACCTTACATGAATTGCTCTGGACTTACCAAGACGTGTTTGCTCAAAATGAAGGGGACCACGGATCAGCCAGAACCCTACACACCCACGAGATACATACTCAAGGGCCCCCTATTAGACAACCTTATAGGTGACAAAATCCCATTTTGAGACAAAAGGAAAAGGAACAAGTAGAGGAGATGATCAAGCAGGGGATAGTAGTGGAATCCTTCAGTCCGTGGTCATCTCCAGTAGTCCTGGTAAAAAAAACAAAAAAAATGGGTCCACTCGGTTCTGTGTAGATTATAGAATATTAAATGATGTCACCATCAAAGATGCGCAACCCCTACCTCGTATTGATTACTCGCTAGAATCACTAAATGGGTCAACATGGTTTTCTACCCTAGACCTACAAAGTGGGTACTGGCAAGTACCGGTTAGGTCAGAGGACCAGGAGAAAACCGCACCTGCCACGAGCGAAGGCAAACTCTATCAGTTCACGGTCTTGCCCTTCGGAGTTTGTAATGGACCAGCCAGTTTTACTAGAGTCATGGACGAAGTACTGAGGGGATTAACATGGAGAACTTGTTTAGCTTACCTGGATGATATTACAATTTTTTCAAATAGTTGGGAGGAACATATCAATCGACTACAAGAAGTATTAGAGAGGATCAGGAGGGCGGGACTTAAATTGAAGCCTTCCAAATGCCAATTAAGGGCCCACGAGGTGGCATACCTAGGGCATGTAGTTTCAATAAAGGTATCCAACCTGACCCCCTTAAAGTTAAATCTATTGCAAAAATTTCACCCCTTCCACTGTCAAAGAGATCCAACCGTTTCTGGGAATGGCGTCCTATTATCGGAGGTTCATACCAAACTTCTTAAAAATTGCTCGACCCATGACTAAGAGACTTGAAAAAGGGAGGACGTTTGACTGGGATCAGAGTTGCCAGATAGCTTTCGATCAACTGAAACAAAAATTAACCTCTAACCCCATAGTTTGTCATCCGGATTTTACGAAGCCATTCCAACTATACACCGATGCTTCCGATGAAGGGCTAGGGGCCGTATTGGCCCAGAAAGTGGATGGGAAAGAAGGCATAGTAGCGTGCGCTAGCCGGACGCTGAATAAGGGCGAAAAGAATTACAGCATTACTAAACAGAAATGCCTGGCTCTAGTTTGGGCTGTACAATATTTCCGTCCATATTTAGCCGGAGTTAATTTCGAAGTTATCACGGACCACCATAGTTTGCAATGGCTCAGGAAGATGAAAACGGAAGACGGATTGTTTGTTAGGTGGAAGGGGATCCTAGAGGAATACTCCTTTGAAGTTAGACATAGACCGAGTAAATTACACACCAATGCTGATGGTCTATCTCGATTACCGGTAGCAGCAGTCCAACACACTCAACCTAACAAGGAACAGAATGATCCTATGTATGGAGACAAAGTCAAATTTTCTGAGGGAGCCTGGAGGGATTCTAAGGACCGGGTGGTATTAGATTATCTGGAAGCTAAACACATGATCCAAATCCTCCACGGACAAGATGGAAGGGGGGCTCATTGGGGTCAGTCTAGAGTGTTGAAACAGTTTAACGAAAGGTACTGGACCTCGCGAGCCGACAAAATTGTTAAGGAAGTTATCCAAAATTGTTTGGGATGTCAATGGGGGAAAGATGGACGGGGACCTAAACAGTCGCCTGGACACATTATTGCAGATAAACCGTGGGAAAAGTTATCTGCAGACATTATGGGACCTCTACCCAGACAGACAAACAAAAGGTACATTTTAACCTGTGTCGACGTCTTTTCAAAATACACGGTTGCTTGTGCCAGTCCGGACAAGAAAGCTGAAACCGTGGCTAGGGTTATCTTGGAAAAGGTAATTTTTGTATATGGCACCCCTGGATGCATTCTGAGTGATAGGGGAAAAGAATTTAATAACGAAATCTGGCAACTCTTGGGAGATACCTTGGGCTACCAGATTCAACACACCTCCCCGTATTATCCCCAGGGGAACACTGTATGTGAAAGGAACCATAGGGTGCTAGCGAATTGTGTACGGGCTAGTCTGAGCTCACAAGGGGAAGAGATTTTCCGAGGTTGGCCGGAACTTCTGCCAGAGATTGTCTGGGGGATAAATACCACTGTTTGTAGAACTACTGGGTATTCTCCCTATGAGATTATTTTTGGAATCACTCCGAAACTGCCTCAGGAACGACTACTACCTTACCCCGTTCATTCCACCAAATACTCCCAACCAGAACATTATCTGAGGGAGGAGCAAGGGGAGCGACGGCAACAAGTTCATAACCATGTTACACAGCAGCAGCCCAAGAAACTTACCCTAAATAATCCATATTACCGGGGGGAATATATTTTGGTAAAGAGACATGATCCCGCCTGAGCTGGTAAGCTGGAAGAGAAATATGAGCGTCCCTTCCGGGTTGTGGAGATAAACGGGCCATACCAAGTGTTGTACTTGCATCATGGAGGTATTGTGTCGGCTACCCATATCCATCATACCAAAGGGTATGAGGGTATTTTACCGCCAGCCCAGAGCGAGTGGAGTAGTGAGGAAGAAAGTGAGGAGGAGATAGAAATTGGGGCCGATAACCCTAATACACCCTCAGCTCGACGCAACACTGAAGGTCCCAATCTGAGAACGAATTATACTGAGGACTCTCCGTTCTGGTGGTCTTTTAATCGCAAGCCAAACGAGAGTCTTTCTGGGTCCGGGCAAGAGGAGGATGGGGGAGACGAGGAAACTACGACAAGTGGGGAGAGAGATTACTGTGAACGTACCAATGATGATAAGTCTACGGTCCCCGAAAGCGAAGTTTCAGACCTCCCGAGAGATTTCAATAAGACCTTAAGTAGTGAGGAAGAGTGTTTCCGAGCAGAAGTAAGGGAAAAAGACGTATTTCCTGAGGATAAAAACCCACCTGGCTATCCTTCAACTAAATTAAAGGAGTCACAAGAGAACTGAACGACTAACTTCCCGGGTAAGAGTCCAGCAAAGTTATCTAAGCCAATGGGCCCCGCAGTGGTAGAATTAGCCATCCACCAATCAGGTATCCGGACGAGGGTATAAATAGGACCCCTAAGGTGCATGCCTGCCAGTTGAAAGGCACCATGCCTATCCCAACTGACCCTCATTACCGGCTCTGCCGCCTAATAGCCCTGGTCGATGGAAAGGGACAGAGAGTGCAAACTACCCGATCATTCAAGCAAATTCTCAGTCAACCGGGGAAAGTCCTATTGGCTAAAACTATGGTTGGGAATCAAAATCCAGTACTACAATTACACAGATGTATTTGTGAACATAGTGGACTGGTGCATTGGCAGAGTGATGGTAGGGATTTCAAAGGAACGGTATTACGGCGATCAGGAGCTCACCTTAACTTAGTAGGGAGTGATAAGGTAAAAAGGCTGCCAGCCAATCAACGCGCTCCCTTTAAACCAGCTGAGTTTGACATTCCGGGCTTGAGAAGTAAACATGCCACGCCTTCCCGGCCGACCAATCAGAAGCCTCCGTTTTCGGATCGGATGGCTACGTGTACTGCCTCCCATTAAAACTCGCTCTCGCTCGCTTCACAGGCCGTTTCCTCTGGTTGCAATGGGTCTAATGCATCAGTGCCAGCCCTATACTCCCGTAAGCCAGTAAAAGACATTCGCAACCAGCTTCCAGGAACGTATTATGGAGAGAGAAGAGTGAAGGCGAAGGGAAGGAATATTCTAGTCGCGCGGCCGAGCGGGCGGCTAAGCCAATCACAGCGCCGGAGAGCAGGAGGTGGGACTATATCAAGGGGGTGGTGGAGGCAGCCGGGGTCATTCACCTCTCAGACTCCACTGGGCTAACTTCTTGCAACCCACATTCTCTCTCTCGCTTGGGCACTCAGGGAAACTCGGATCCACTTATTCCAGCCTCCCAGCCTTCACCCCTTGTTCCAGTAAAGTCCACCTCAGGCCTAGCATCGCTCTCCCCTACTAGGTGGATACACCTTCAGTATCCGGCCGCCTGTCGTCACATCGCTGGCTTGCATACCTACAGCCAAGCGGTTCAACAGGGATGACAGATAGTAGATGGGAGCGAAGATTTCCAGTTGAGCTATTGGCCAGCTCTGAGGTGGTGAAATTGTTCCAGTAAACACCCAGTATTACTGCATAGTTTTTTAAAGGACCCAATAGGGCCCGAACCAGATTTAAAGAAAGAGAGAAAATGCTTGACTAACCCAGTGGTTCCATAAATAGTAATTGGTGTGTTCTTATAGGACAAACTAAAGAGAAAGATACTAGACTTATGTACATAAATAAAATGATGATGTGTTAATAGGATAATAGTTAATCTTGATAGAGAAGGCTCCATGCCGATATTCGGTCAGTTCCGTGTTAAGCGTTACGAGTGTTAAGTCCAGGATAATAATGTAACCATAAAATCTATGTAAAGGATTAAAGCGGTGAATCTTGTTCATGTAGGAGTTTTGAGGTACTGATCATATTAACGCCATTTGCTGATATTTATTATTGAATAGGTGGTATATGTGACATATGACTTATTGGTAATTGGGTTAAGAGAATATATAATCTAAGAGTGCTCTAGATAAGGCAATCGAGGTCAAGTGTAGTAACGCCCTGGTTTTTTGAGTAAATATATTGTATTGGGTTAAGATAATATATAATCTAAGAGTGTTATAGATAGGGCGATCGAGGTCAAGTGTAGTAACGCCCTGTATAGGGTTCAGAGAATATATAATCTAACAGCGTCAGATGTAGTAACGCCCTGGTCTCTGAGTAGACACGGTAGGGCCCGGTAAAGTTATCTTACTTTGGAGTTTAGTTAAGAATAAATCTCTTGTTCTAGATAGGGAAATAAAGGTCAGATTTATTAATGCCCTGGACTCTGGAGTAGACACAGCAGGGTCCGGTAAAACTATATTATTTTGGAGACTAGTAACGTGACTTTGGATCGAAGTCGAAGTGAGTCAATACCTGAACAGCGGGAATCCAAATAGGTGGTAACGGGAACTCTAGAGTTCCAATGTACAACCTATGGCGAGTCGACGAAATATTCAATCTGTGTCTTGAACGCATTTCGGCCCGAACAGAGAAATAGTTACTAGGTTAGTAGTAAGTTTTGTTAAATAAAGTATACGAACTTCTAAATGACTGTCGAATTAGTCCCCACCTTAGTAGTACAGTATATTTTGAATAAGAAAATAAGTACTACAATTATAATTAATTTCTTTCCATGAAACAATTAGAATGAACCTATTATAACATGGTTAAGGATAATAACACATAAAACATACTTGTTATGTTTATTTATATTAGTTTATGGAAATACGATGTGGCCTATCAACACTCCTCAGCTGAACACTGGATTACCCTGTGACACAAATACGATGTGGCCTATCAACACTCCTCAGCTGAACACTGGATTACCCTGTGACACAAATACGATGTGGCCTATCAACACTCCTCAGCTGAACACTGGATTACCCTGTGACACAAATACGATGTGGCCTATCAACACTCCTCAGCTGAACACTGGATTACCCTGTGACACAAATACGATGTGGCCTATCAACACTCCTCAGCTGAACACTGGATTACCCTGTGACACAAATCCACAAGTTACACCGATTTGTGTATAAAAAAAAGAAGAGTATTAGTTAAACATGGATAATCCTAATACAAAGCAGTGACATAGCAGAACAATTACTGATCACTATCAGATAATATACGTCGCCCTGTCTGAGAATTTCACGATTAGCCTGATGTTTAAATTGCCTGCATTCAGCAAAATACTATCTACCTTTCACTTGCTTTAGGGAAACTAAAATGATTGGGTCGTTCCTTTCCTCATATATAGCCTACATCTAAGAGAGGGCCTTGCTTTTCGGTGGGACATAAGGACCAGCATTAATCACTCTTTTAGGAGAGATATAGGAACAAATCACTGACCACCAACATCATCCTTACCTCCGTGAGTCCGTCTGCTGAAATGAATGGTTGTTAATTGCCAGCATTATTGTGTTCGTCCCCCAACATAATTTATCAATATTATTTAGCTTAATTGCAAATCCAAACTTCTGTGTGTGCACTTCAAGCTCAAACGTTATGCATAGCCGAATTACAGTATATAGCCGATAACATCAGACGATACAGATCGACACTAACGCTATCAAGTGTATGTACCCGGCTTGAGCTCGGCAACAACAACAACACAAATAAGGGGTGACCGGACAACTCAACCAGTAGACCATTTCAACCAGTAGCTCTCAATCAGTACCAAATCAACAAATACGGTTAGGTTAGGTTAGGGCAGTACTATATTTTGGCACTGGTTTGGTTGGTCTTGGTTGATTTGGTACTGGTTGAGAGCTACTGGTTGAAAAGGTCTACTGGTCTGAGGGAGGGAGGGAAGGTAAAAGTCCTCCTCCCTCCCTCCCAGCCGTCACAAGATCGTCACAGGATGGGAAAACATACACATTGCTTGCTCCAAGCCTACCAATGACAGCATTCCAGGTTTAAAACTTACATACTTTTAATTTTATCAACAAAATGCACTACTGATTACATTTGTTTTGTTTTCATCGAAAACTATGGTTTCATCGAAAACATTCACCACCAATCAAAATAGAATATTCTGATGAACAAAAATTTGGCATATAATCATAGTTCATGAAAGCTGTGGTTTGTGTAGTTTTTTAGCCAAAACGTACCGTTGTGTAGTGTCCAACATTTGCTATTCATTAGCATGGGTTCTTATTACTTTACCCCCTAATAATATTCAAGTTAATCATGAGATTATGATTGTAAAACGAAATATACTGAAATATGCAGTATATATAAGAAATACAACAAATTACTTAAACGAGATGTATAAGCTTGGTTATCAACCCAGCTCCTGAGCAACATTGCTCTCGCAAGCGAAGATTAGCTTGTTGCGACGGGATCGGAAAAACATATATCCGGCTAACTCTAGAATCTAGATCGTCTACATAAACAAAGAACTTTGAATAAGTCCACTGCAAACTACCCTAAAATACTCCAGCAACTCTCCCTAGAATACTGAGAGGGTAGTCTGAGAATATGGGTGTGTCCTTCATCTTTGCGTAGCCTACTTTTCAGAAACTATGGGTCATAAAGGGACCTGCCTCACACACAGATAATGTGTTAATGAACGACGCTTGGAGCAGTCCTGTGCCTTCAATCCGGAGCCTGGACAAATCTTGAGCAGTGTAGCCAAGTCAATTATAGCCAATCCTTGCATAAACCCAATGTATCTAATATATACAAATAATCATGCACATATAACCTAAACCAAGGCAATTGCACATTGGATAGCGTGGTGGACTGCATACCAAATGGACCTGAGTCGAGCCCATGCCAAACGTCAGGGATTCTTCTGAGGTGATCTGATCATTCCTGCTGTTCTATAAATATCCTGGTTACACCGACACATCAAGAAAATCCCTCCTATATTGTCACCACTTCATAGCATAAAAGATTCCTGACTATACCAGAAGATACTGTGAACAACCGTATACCTGCTCTTTTCAAATCAAGTGACGTGTATGAATATGGTGTAGTCAACTAGTAGGTTGGTAACAAGGAAGCAACCAACACCTTTAAGATCCACTGTGACCATCTAGGGCGACACAAGTGAAATACCGAACATCTCAAAGCTTCAATCAATGATTTCGGAGCCTTGCAAGAATAACAGGCTACTAAACAGCCTACAGTCCAAGGTTGAGAAATAGAAAAAAGAAAGAAAACATCAAACTTTAGCTTATATAAATATATACCAAACCTCATCAAACATAACCTTAACCCAAGAAGTACGCAAATTAATAGCCGAAAAGGTCATCATCTCAAAACCTAATGTAATGTACAGTACATCAACATGTTGGTATCACACCAACACATTCCACTGCAAAGGTTATTTGCACAAAAATTAAGTGGATATATTGTGGGCATGGTCGGGCGTTGCTCGGTTGGCAAACATAGGCACCCGCGCAGCCTTGTTTTGGTCCGATGCCTGCGGGAGGAGGGAAGGGAGGAACTATGTAATATCCCTTATATCTCCCTTATAAAGCAATACTATTTCACCAGAAGGGATATGAGAAGAATTAGGACCCAACTTTAGGTGTAGGAGAAGAATAAAGCACTTACATAATGTATATACACTTATCCTTCTCCTATTAATATTTAGGGGAAGGGAAATCTTACTTGGAGAAACTATTTCAATGTATACACGAGTCATAGGATCCATATTTCAGGATACCATACAAGAATGTTTATAAGTACCCTCAAGGAACTCGGGCCCAAATTGAATTTATTTAATTCTAACCCAACCAAGCACGAGAGTCAATAATATTAAGTATATCTATTGAAACTTCGAGAGAGAGAGAGAGAGAGAGAGAGAGAGAGAGAGAGAGAGAGAGAGAGAGAGAGAGAGAAATGTTCATAGATACACTGGTCACACAGACCTTTCGTTCCCAGCGAATTGGTCAGGACTAAATTCTAGGAGCGATGGCAAACCCAATAGCAATGGAAAAGGAAAGGAAAGGATAGCAAAGGAGAATGCTCTCTCCCCACCCTCCGGCAATTACCTTTCTTGGAGACAGTTATAGGTGAACAACTTTGCAGGGGTTGGAAACTGCCTGAAGGAATTGATAGAATATTTAGAAATGGAAATGATTGTTCATGAAATCTTGCACCAATGGATATGTTGTTTTTTCGCTCTCTTTAACTTACCATATAATTTAACATTGGTCATTAACAATCCCATCCTACGTTCCGGGTGTGAATCTACCCTTTTATTGAATATTTCTATTGAGACACTGTATATTACTTTCTATTGAGACACTGTATATTACTTTCTATTGAGACACTGTATATTACTTTCTATTGAGACACTGTATATTACTTTCTATTGAGACACTGTATATTACTTTCTATTGAGACACTGTATATTACTTTCTATTGAGACACTGTATATTACTTTCTATTGAGACACTGTATATTACTTTCTATTGAGACACTGTATATTACTTTCTATTGAGACACTGTATATTACTTTCTATTGAGACACTGTATATTACTTTCTATTGAGACACTGTATATTACTTTCTATTGAGACACTGTATATTACTTTCTATTGAGACACTGTATATTACTTTCTATTGAGACACTGTATATTACTTTCTATTGAGACACTGTATATTACTTTCTATTGAGACACTGTATATTACTTTCTATTGAGACACTGTATATTACTTTCTATTGAGACACTGTATATTACTTTCTATTGAGACACTGTATATTACTTTCTTATTCCCCTTTCCCATGGTGAGACAAGTCACGATTTTCGTCGCCGAGGACGTAGTTTTGGCAAATTCGCAAGAATGCGTGCAACGTTCACGATTTTGACCGTTAAAAACCGTTGACAAGTTTAAACTCGGCGACGACGTCGCCGATGTGTAAGACGTAATCGGCGATATTATGCGAAGGCATCGGCAAATTGAGCGATGGTTCAGCGAATACCTCGGCGAGATTATTTAGTTTCATCCCTAGACCTCCATCAAGCATATAAGCACCCCCCAACACCCTCCTTCAAGATCAATTTGTAAATTTTTCGATAGAAAAATATCCTGGCCGAAGGCCGGTTCCTCAAAAGTACAGGCTTGCTATCGCTAGCCAGGAAAAACTTGACGGCTAAATGACACGAAAGTCTTAATATTGACAACGAAATGGGGTGAAATGTCTTAAAATCGCCAAACTAATGGGCCGAACGTCATGAAATATGAAAACTAATGGGGTTAACCATGAGGAAGAAAGGGGACCAGAAAAACGACCCATCTCCCCTTAATTCGGAGATTGGCAATGTCCGGCTTGGCCGGAGACATTTTTCTATCAAATAATGTACAAATTTAGCTTGCTCTCAAAACAAAAAATATATATGTTGGCTTGCTACCGCTCACCAGGAAAATATTGAAACCTGGATGGGGGTAAATGTCTTAAAACAGTAGGCTGAATGGGGCCGAACGGATAAAAGGCAAAGAGAGAGGGAGAGAAAGATAAAAACAAAACAAAAACGAGGAGAGAGGGAGAGAAAGAACAAAACAAGGCGAGGTGGGCTCAGTTAAGCCTTAACGCAAACATTGAGCCCACCTCGCTGTTTTTTGTTTTCTCTTTCTCTCCATCTCTCCTTTTTTTTTTTTTTTTTCTATTTCTCTCCCTCTCTCTTTGCCTTGTATCCGTTCGGCCCCGTTCAGCCTACTGTTTTAAGACGTTTAACCCCATCCAGGTTTCAATATTTTCCTGGTGAGCGGTAGCGAGCCAACGTATATAAAAAAAATAGTTGAGAGCAAGCTAAATTTGTACATTTTTCAATAGAAAAATGTCTCCGGCAAAGCCAGATTTCTCCATATAATGCTGGTTCGCTATCGCTTGCCAGGAAGATATCGATACTTGGATGGGGATAAACGTCTTAAAACAGTTGGCTGAATGGATACAAACCAGAGAAAGAGAGAAAAGGAGAGAAAGAGAAGACAAAAACAGGTGAACCCCCCAAGAGAGGTGCATAGAAAAAAGGGTTGACAGGGTTCACTACGTGTATAGGCCTAATAATTTGTTTTTACCCACCTAGAGGAAGGTGCTCTTTGGCATCGTCGATGTTCTCGGAACATCTGAGAGCATCGGCGAGCTGAGCATCGGTGAGCATCCATGCAGCGTTGCAAAGTTTTTTGTGCGAAACCCTCCGCGATGTCTCGCCGATGTCGCAGATGATCGCAGAAGCCCTCGCAGATCCCTTGGCGATGCTAGACGATGCTTGCGAGGGCAACGAACCCTCGTGAGTCCTCGTCCAAAATTTTGAACAGTCCGAACATTTGCGACGACCCGCGAGGGCCCTTGCGATGCCTTGAGAGGCCTTGAGAGTCAAACGATTTTTCATGAGAGGTGTTGAGACATGTCACGAATGTGCCAATTTATTGGTGTTGGCGACGAAAATCGTGACTTGTCTCACCAGTGGGAAAGGGGCATAAGGGAGCGTATTTCATAACTAATTATACTGTCGGCTTGCTTTCTTGCCTAATAATTCTAACCCGTTTCCTCTTGTATAACTCTTTTTGGCTACCTTAAATAGATTATCGGGGTTTATGATAATACACTATTTTGTAATCCTATATATTATCTTCCATTTCTTAAGTGAAAATATACATTCATCTCTCGTTTAAGCATATATTTCGTCTATCTATCTGTTCTATCTACCTACTGTATATGCTCAGGCCCAATCCCCATTTTTTCTATTTTAGTTTATTTCTATTTTATTCTATTTTATTATTTTTTTTTTTTTTTTTTTTTTTTTCTTGAGGGTAGCCGACTCAAGACAGAGCAAGAACAGGGAAAACACAAAACAACATAAAACAACGAACAAACACAGATAAAAACACAATTTCACACACATCTAGGTCACCCAGGAGAAGACCCAGAGACCAGGGTCACCACGGTCGCTCCCCCGGCCCCCGACCACCCGGAGAGGTTCCGATCTCGGCAGGCAGACATGCAGCGGAGCCGAAGCCACAAGCCCGCCCACCACACTTCCAGGCGCACCCTTCATATTAATCGTCTCCCCGGGCCAGGCGCCTGATGGACTATTATCTAGTCCAACTTGCGCCCGACCTCTTCCCCCAAATGACCACGTGTTCACTCAACTATTCACAAGCATTTTCCATTCTTTCCTGTTTATTACCGCTTCCTTTGCCTGATCTATAGTCATTCCTCTATCATTCAAAGCTTTTCTTACACAGTCTCTCCATCTCAATAGGGGGTCTTCCTGCCCTTCTATCTCCCCTTTTATCTGACTCACATTGTCTTCTCCCATTCATTCAACATGACCATACCAGCTCAGCACCTGTCTGTCCACTCTGCCTGACAAATGTTCCTGCTGCCCCACTCTCCTACGTATCTTTTCATTCCTCAATCCGTCTCTACGAGTAACTACACACATACTCCTCAAGCTGCTCATCTCCATCACATCCAGCTTCCTTCTCTCCTTTTTCTTCAGAGCCCATGTCTCAGCCCCATACATCACTGTTGGCACAACAATTCCTTGATACATTGCACTTTTTACTTTCATTCCGAGATTTCTCGTCTTCCACATACTTCCCATTGCTCCGAAAACCTTCCTTCCTTCACACACTCTCTGTTTTACCTCCATTTCCATACCTCCACTCCTGCTTATTGTTCCTCCTAGATATTTAAAGCAATCTACTTGTTCCAATATTTCCTCATCCAGCCTGACATCTAGATTCACCCTATGATCACCCCTATTACACACCATTACTTTACTTTTATTGGCGTTCACCTACAATTTCCTCCTTCCACAAACCACACTAAACTCTTGACTACCCGCTGCAGTTTCTCCTCAAAATCCGCTACCAATGGTGTGTCATCAACGAACAGCAACTGATTCAACTCCCAATCTCTACCATTCTTTCCTACTAAACGCAATCCTCTTCCCATAGTTCTCCTTTACACCTCCCTCACCACACCATCCATAAACATATTAAACAGCCATGGTGACTTACACAACCCTGTCTCAAACCTACCTTTACCTCAAACCATTCACTCAACTCACCATTTCCTACTCTAACACATGCTCTGCTCCCTTTTAAAACTCTTAACTGCTTCTAACAAATGTCCTCCAATTTCATAAATCCTTAACACCTCCCACATTGCTTCACGATCCACACGATCGTATATTTCTTAGTGACGAGACAAATTTAGTTGGTCTTCGCAGGACCGTTTCCAGTTTACTGGCCTTTTCTGAGGTAGGGAGACCAGAACTGTACAGAAGAGAGAGCTACATAGAGCTACATAGATACACAGACCACACAGACCTCAAGGTCCTTACTAGGCAGTCTGGCCTTACAAACTATAATATGCATATATACACATACACACATACACATACATACATATACATATATATATACATATATATACACATACATATACACATACATACATACACACATATATATACAGTATATATATACATACTGTACAGTGCACACACATACATATACATATATTTTTTTTTTTTTTTTTTTTTTTTTCCATTCATATCACCCCAGCCCTCTGCAGATAGAGGTCAAGCCTTCCCTTGAAGGCGTTTATTGTGTCGCTCTCCACCACTCTCGCTGGTAGTTTATTCCACTCTGTCGCCACACTGTAGGTGAAGAAACTCTTTGTGACATCTAGGTTTGCCTTTTGGTTTTAATTTCATCCATTTCCGCGAGTTTGATTAGTATTGTTTAATGTGAATAGTGCATTTACATCGACTTTGTCGAAACCTTTTAGTATCTTAAAGCACTCAATAAGCTGACCCCTCAACCTCCTCTTTTTTAATGAGAAACAGGTTCAATCGTTTAAGGTCTTTCTTCATATGGTTTATTTCTTAATGAGGGTTATCATCTTCGTCGCTCTACGCTGTACTGACTCGAGTCTTACAATGTCCTTGATCAGATAAGGTGACCAGAACTGCACACATATTCAAGGTGGGGCCTCACCATACTTTTGAACAGTGGCACTATTACGTTTTCTGTTTATATGTAAATTTTCGTTTAATAAAGCCCAATGCTATGTTTGCCTTATTTGCAGCTGCTATACATGGGTCGGAAGTTTTTAGGTTTTCAGATATTAGTACCCTAGGTCTTTTACTACCGTTGCGGTTTTTATTTGTTTGCCATTCATTTCGTATTTGTATTTCATATTCTGCTACCAACCTGCAGCACTGACATTTATCGACATTGAAGGGCATCTTGCCATTTTTTCGACCCACTCTGATATCTTGTTTAAATCAGATTGCAACGCATTTCTATCATCTTCGTTCAGGGACTTCGTCCTATTTTTGTATCGTCGGCGAATTTGGAAATGGTGTTGTTTTCCCCCTACATCGATATCGTTAATGTAAATGAGAAAACAGGGACCGGTCCAAGGACTGAACCCTGTGGAACTCCACTAGTGACAGGCTCCCACTCCGATTCCACTCCATTATCACCACTCTCTGTCTTCTGTCGTAAGCCAATTTTTTATCCAAGAATGAATTTCACCTTTGATACCCTATCCTCTCCAGTTTAGCCAATAGTTTTTGGTGAGGCACCTTGTCGAAAGCTTTGAAAGGTCCAAGAAGATTATATCTAGTGATTTCGTCATGTCGTTATATGTGAATAGTTTGTTATAAAATTCAATCAAATTTGTTAGGCATGACTTATTTGATCTAAAGCCGTGTTGACTATTTTGATTAGGTTGTTTGATTCGAGGTAATCTACAATCTTATCTCTAATGATTTTTTCCATGATTTTTCCTACAATTGAAGTTAGGCTAATTGGTCTGTAATTACTCGCTTTGGCCTTGCTACCCTTCTTGTATATCGGCGTCATGTTCGCATCTTTCCAATCACTCGGTACAATCCCCTGTAGTAGTGATAAGTTAAATAGTTGTGTCAGGGGTTTTGCTATTTCGTCCTTGACATTCTTAATTATTTTCGGGTGGAGCATGTCGGGTCCCGGGGGCTTATTTACATTTAAAATTACTCAATTTGCTTTGTACTTCGGTAACAATTATGGTGAAATCTCCTATCTCATGAGTTGAGGTGTTATTTTCAAGGGTATGATCGATAATTTCTTCTGTGAAACTGAGCCAAAATATTTGTTGAGCAGATTTGCCGTGTTTGTGTCGCCTGTTATTGTCTGGCCATCTTCTATTAGCGGTCCGATTCCGCTTTTGATCTGTTTATTTTTGTTTACGTAACTGTAGAATTTTTTGGGGTTTGTGGCACTTTCTCTGGCAATAGTCATTTCGTAATTTTGTTTGTTCGCCCTAATTATTTTTCACTTCCCTTCTACTATTTTTGTGCAATTTTTTAATTACTTCAGTGTTTGTGTTATTTTTTACAAGTTTGTGGAGTTGATTCCTTTTCCTTATTGCCTTGCCAATGTCTCTACTGTACCAAGGGGGCATACTTGATTTCGTACTACGTTTTGGTTTTCATGGGTACAAATTGTTTATGCGCTTCTGTAATTGTAGACTTAAAATGTCCCCATAGTTCATTTACTTCGTTTATATTTATGAGGTTGAGTGTATGTTTGATAGCGATTCCTTAAGTCCGTCATAATTTGCGTTTTGAAGTCCGAAACCATTCCTGTTGTTTTACTGAGGAATATTTGCTTATAACGTTGATTCTTAAGATTTTATGATCGCACGTTGCCAGATGTTCACCTACATCCAGGTTTGATAATAAATTTTCTTGGGTAGTGATTACCAGCTCTAGTATATTCCTCTCTCGCGTCGGCTGTTTTACGTGTTGAGTCAAAAAAATTGTCCTGGATGAAAGCTTGTCATTAGGCGGAGGATCAGCATTTTTTCCGGTCGTGGTATTCCAGTGAATTAGGGGGAGGTTATAGTCACCTAGTAAAACTGTTTGGTGGGAATTAAGGGTTTTCTCTAGTATTTCATAAAAAATTGTATCATCGGCAACAGTTAGTCTCGGTGGTCGGTACGCTGTAGTGATATTTAAGTTCATGTTTTTTGTATTATTTTGGACGCACACTATTTCTGCATTACTTTCGGGGAGAGTCACCTCGATGGGTTTAAGTAGGTTGCAACGTACATTGCAACCCCCCCTCTTTGTTTCCATTGTTACGGTCTTTATGAAAAAATTATATGGCTCTATGTGATATTCATGAAGTAGATCTTTATTTTAAGGTTCAGATGTGTTTCCGTTATACAAATAACGTCAACTTTCTCATTTAATAACAGGACATTGAGTTCGTCTATTTTGTTTCTTATTGAGCAGGCATTTATGGATATTATTTTATATCATTTCTCTCAGCATGCGCTGGATTTGTTTTTCTTATTGGTGAGGATGGGTTTGGGGTTATGACTTGAAAGCCGCGGCGGGTTGTCAAATTCATTCAGTTGGTTGGGTTGGCTTGGATGGGGTTGGGTGGGGTTGTTTAGTTTGTTTTGTGGTTCCGGTAGGTAAGTTTTCGCAACTTGTGGGCCATTGGGGTGACGGTTTCCTTAATGGTTGTGATGGACTTCTAAGGGTTGGGTGGGGTTATTTATTTTCTCTTAACTGTGCGGGGTGGAGTTGATTGGGTGGGGTTGTGGGAGGGCTTTTCCGGGGGTAGCGATATCAATACTCAGAGGAGTCTATTAGCATAGTTATTTCTCGGTCCTGACTGGCGTTGTTTTCGTGGGCAATGTAGGTTGCTTGATTTAGGGTGTCACTCATGTGCTGAACGCTTTTTCTGATAAATGAATGCCCATCTCCGCTGTACAGGGACGAGTTCCCTACAAAGGTGGTCTAATTGACCACATACAGTACCTTCTCTTGTTCCCACATGACCTTGACTCCGTTGTTATTTTCTATGGCTCTATTTTGTCCGTAAGAGCTTGTTTTAATCCGGGGTATGACGCCGCTTACCACACATTTCGTGGTCTTCCTTTTCATGACTTTAATTAGGTTCTCAAAATCTTTTTCTATGGTCTTAATTTGGGCCTTACCTCCGTCAAAGCAGTCATTTGAGCCAACATTGACGACTACACAGGTGCCCTCTGGTATGGCGGAGTTAGTTATGTCTTTCAGGATATGTTCGACTTTACCGCCTGGAATGACCTTTACTGACCTTTTTCCTCTGTTCTTGGTGGCAAAGGCAGCTCCTTGACCTCGCATGAGACTGTCACCATATACTAGGGTGAGTTTCTCCTTCCCGCTGACTCCGTGATTTGATGGTTTCGTTGTTTTCCTGTCAGGAGTTTTCTTGCCTTTCGAGCTTGCTTTCACGTGGTCAGTTACCTCGTGTGCAAATCTGTTTTTGATGGGGTTACCTGGTGTCGCTTTTCCATTCCCATTCCCATTCACGTGGTCAGTTACCTCGTGTTCGTTGTTTTCGGCGAGAACAGCAAATCTGTTTTTGATAGGGATACCTGGTGTCGCTTTCCCATTCCCTTGGGATTTGTTCTTGTTACGCCTGTTGACTACTGTCTGATATAGATCATTGGATGGGTTTTCTTTTGAAGATATTTAACAAACGTCGACTTGCTTACTCTCTATGTCCTTTACTCGCTTTTTTTAGTGAGAAATTTTGATGCGAAAGTACACCTACAGTCTCCTTTAGTGTGAGATTATCTCGCTTCAGTTCGTCAACCTGTGCCTTGTGTGCTTCTAATGTGCACTCCAAGAGCAAAAAGTTTTCACCAGTTAAACACATAAAACACTTGGCATTTGGATACCCATGACGCGGATACCATTCCTTGTAGTAGTTCTTGTTACAGGAGGGGCATTTAATTCTGATCGGTGCCATGATTTGGGGTTAGTGAGGGAGAATTTGCAAAAAAAAACGAAAGGTACAAAATGTTGGAGTGGTCACTTCCCTTAAAAGTTGTTCCGATGTTGATGATGCAGGTTGCAAGGTGTGGGGGGGGGTTGAGGATAGTGTCTGTTACGTCGGCACTTTAGAAATAAATTTGGGACGGGTTTTGGGGGTGGGGGGGGATGGTCCTATGGCCCTTATTTTATACCCCTATTTCCCCTCATAAACCGGGGTTTGAAGGGGGGGGGGGGCCCGGTGGTACTTGTTGACACTTGGGGGTAGCTCCGGAAGCGGTGCAGCCCGGGGGGGGGACGAACTAGGGATGAGAGGAAAAGAAAGAAAGAAAGAGTGGGGGGGGGGGAAATTTATTGGGATGAGAGGAAAAGAGAGAGAGAGAGGGGAGGGGTGAGAATGAGAGAGAACGAAAGGGAGAGAGATGGAGGGAGAGAGAGAGATATATATATATATTAGCGAGAGAGAGAGAGAGAGATATGAGCGAGAGAGAGAGAGAGAGAGATATGAGCGAGAGAGAGAGGAAACGAAAGGGAGAGAGAGATGGAGAGATATGAACGAGAGAGAGAGAGAGAGAGAGAGAGAGAGAGAAAAGGGCGGGGGTGAGAGTGAGAAAATGGAAGTGAGAGAATGAGAGAGAGAGAACGAAAGGGAGAGAGAGAGGGAGAGAGGGAGAGAGAGAGAGAGAGAGAGAGAGAGAGAGAGAGAGAGAGAGAGAGAGAGAGAGAGAGAGAGAGAGAGAGAGAGAGAGAGAGAGAGAGAGAGAGAGAGAGAGAGAGAGAGAGAATGGCCTGAATAAGAACAACCTTTTAATTCCATCTGGTTGGAAAATAAACACGGGAATATTGAAAAAAAAGGTCAATAAAATAAATCTTTTCCCTCCCCCTCCATACAACTCCCCCTTGGTCAAACTACCAGGCTGGTCACGTCTGGTCTTAACTTCCACACAATTATCTGATCCCGAGGATAACCTGGTTCCCCTTCACCATAATAATATAATGCTTCCTTTCCTTACAATATATCTACAGTATGTTGTTGTCTGAATCATTCTTCTGTACTGTTCTAATTTTAATTATATCCATGCATTAAAGTTTGACGGAAAGCTAACACTAATAAGTCCATATCAGTAGTCCATCTATATGCAATTTATTCAAATATCATGACATCCGACCTTTCATGGAAAGATCATAGTACCACTCTTGCTAAGATAGCTTCCCAGAAATTAGGTGTGCTCAACCGTCTACATGAGTTTGTTACCCCTGCACAGCTTCTTGTTCTGTACAGTATAGAGGCACACTGCTCCCATGTATCGAGCAGTGTTCGCATGTGTGGGGAGGTTCCACCCATACCGCACCTCTCGAAAGAGTAGGGTCAAAATGTTTTCGCCTTATCTACTCACGTCCTCTTACTAGTTCCCTACAACACACTGCAATGTTGCATCTCTTTCACTCTTCTATCGCTATTACAACAGCAACAGTGTTCTTCAGAGCTCTCTCAGTGCATACCCCTCCCTTGCGGTGAGTGCCAGGCACCCTCCTTTCAACATAGTCTCACCCCTATTCTCTCCAACTCTCCAATCCAAGAATATGCACATTTTCTCAGTCTTTCTTCTACTCAACAAGTGAACTATTGAACGCTCTCCCTCAATCAATCTTTCCTTCATCCTATGATGTAGACTGCTTTAAACTTCGTGTGACCAGGCATTTTGACCCGAACGTCCCTAGAATTTGGTTCTCTGTCCCTCTTTTGGCTTTGGGGGAGACACTTGCTACAGGCAGCTTGCCTTTTGTCTCCTTCATACTCATAGACAAAATAAATAACCACGTTAATTATATACATTTTATGTTATGTTTACTGAATTTATTGTTCATATATTTATTTTTGTTTGTTTAATATTAATTTGCTACTATACAACATTTGTTCGGGTGACCTATAGTTTGTTTCTGGTGCATAATGTAAAATTGGGATATATACTTGGCTGCGTCGTTCATTTCCAGCTGTACATCACAAATGGTTCACTAACTCCAGGTTCCTATTGACTGCTACATGGACAAAGGCATCTGTCGTAAGGACACCGACCATTCACTCACCCTGTCGGTAATCGAACCCATGAATTAAATTAAGAGACGAACGAGCCTCCATTACGTAACATGTCAACATGTAATTATAATTTAATTCAATATCAAATTAACTATTGATCGTGACTCAAATACCCCACCCTTTATCACCTCCATGGAAGAAGAAAGGCAGAATGATTAACCCAGGATGGAGATAGATGGTCGGGGATATTGCCGTTATATTGTTGTGGGAAAGTTGTATTGTCAGGAAAGGCGGGTGATAAGGGATGTGGGAGATGGGAAGGACAAAACCTATTGTGTGTGACCGATGCAATGGCTTGGTGGAATATCCCTCTTTATATGGTGGTGTAATGTTTGTCATTTGTATGAGCAAGTATATTATTGATTCAATAACAACTACCAAATTCACTGAGTTTGATCAAGATATCATAATACACTCTTTTCCGACCCATAGTGGAATAATCAAAATAGATCATGATCGTGACAGAGGAATGTATTTGTACAAATGTAATTATATGAGTATTTTTGTCCGGCACCTTTCTTTGATAAATTGGGTCTGAAAAGTTTTGAATTAATATCATTTTATCATGCGGTCATCTATAGTAATCTACCTTTAGTCTAGTTGCCGATACCAGTGACTATTATCCAGAAACGTTACAACCATCTTTTTACTGATCAAACGTATCCATCAAAAGCGTTCGTGTCAAGCCTTTAATATTTCGGCATTTAAGGCATGTCCAGACGAGCGGGCCAGATCGGCAGGCATGCCCGTCATTGTGCACAATTGACGGGCAAACCATGAAATGCCCGAGTCCCCGTTAACCTCTTACCTGCGCAGCTAGGGTATTTGAAAGTGCCCGCCATGTGAAGGTATTCTGATTCCTTGCTCACTAAAATTTGTAATTTACCTTATATATAATTAATACTTATCCATATGCGCTTAATTTACTTTTAATATGAACATATGAACATGGGAAAGCAATTAAACAAGTGGTAACAGCAATTGGCTCGTGAAATCGTATATTTTAGCCCCGCGGTCGTAATCTGACCTTGAACGGTGAAAGACAAACACCCTCCCTCTCTCTTGTCTCCGACGGTACTGAGAGACAACGATAGCTTTCAGAATGGCTTGGAGGGTCGGAGATACACTCCTCCACCACCCCTCTCTCTCCCACCCGTTCTCGCATGAAAATACTTGATAACTATCGGGAATAATAGAGAAAATACCTCATCATTGAGGAGGGGGGGGAAAGGGAGGGGGGGGGGGGGGGACACATGTGTAGGTGTGGTAGCAAGTAATGGAGGGAAATTATCTCACCTAAACACAAATTGCTTTGTTTTAAGTGCCACTGGGGTGTTTTAAAAGTTTTTTTTAGGCCTTGGATCTTAAGAGTCTTCCCGCAACCGCTCAGTTAAATCTCTTAAGAGTCTTCCCGCAGCCGAGAGGTTAAGCGAAATCACCAGGGGGTGCCCGGTGGCTTGAGGAGCTATGACGCTGCCAGACGTAAGATATCGTTGGAGGTTTATAGAAGGCTTGCCTCCCACTTTGTTGCAACACCTCAAAAACTTGCGATATTTAGCCAAGAGGCGTACAGTGAGCCACATAGTATTTGCTGGTCTAAACCACATACAATAAGTTGATTTAACTTTATCGTCATAAACATCTCTTCTATTTAGCCATTCTTTGCACCATATTCTCTTCTTGTTCTTCTTTGTCTTTAAACACACAGCAATAATTATGCTACAGCCGTCCGGCTGGCTCAGTTGATAGCGTGCCTGCTTCCCATCTTGCAGGTCTCGCGTTCAATCCCCGCTCAGATTGTAATGTTTTTCTAAGATATAGCCGTCTCCCCATGAGCAAGAGGGATGGGTAATGGTCTCTGGTTGATTAAAGAAGTGTGAAGCGCTTGAGAATCTTCAAAGGAGGAGATATGGGCGCTATATAAGTACCAGACGATTATTATTATTAGTATTACACAATATTTTCTTCTCAGTATTACTGGCCACCATGTTTATCGTACCTCACTTGACAACCTACTGGAACCGTCGGACACACTCGCCCATTCATCGACTCTGCCGTGTGGACAACATTCATGGGCATGCCCAGCAGAATTTGTCCGCCGACCACACTGCCTGCCGGGCTCGCCCGCTCGTCTGGACATGCCTTTAAGTGTGATCAAAACATATAAAATAATAGGGGATGTATATATGAAATTGGTACAGAGCGAATTGTGTATCAATTATTTCTGGTAACATGTTGGAGCTTTATGGTATAAGTTACTTGACTAAAGATAAATTTCTGTAGGTGATTACTATCTTATAATAATCCTTGTATATGATCCCTAACACATTCAAATTCAAATATTATTTTTTGCACAAATATGCACTCTTAGTCCAGCGGATATGTGCACAAAAAATGCCAAACCTTGCATTTTATTGTAATAACAACTAAACTTGGCACAATATTAAAAGATGCCTATCTAACAAATATTGGATATGGAGCCACTCAAAATTCCGTCAAATACGGCAATGGCGGCCATTTTTCAAAATGGCCGCCACGGAACGCATTTTTCAACATAACTCCAGAATTACTCCACATAAAATGATGATTTTTGTGTCTTTATCCATGTTTCGAAGGGTAAGGAATCCAATGGACATAGTTATATTAATGTACAATTCCAAACTACGTGTTTTTGGTGGAGAGTTTAAATACAAATGCCCTCCAATCACTCTGATTTGTGTTTAGAGATATATATTTGATAATGTAACATTGTTTGTGTGTGTATGGTAATGTTTTCATGGAATCAAAACCCAGTATAGGAGTAAGCATTATTGCATGGAAAAAACTGTTGCTATATTATGTTTGTGACTAATCATGTTTTCATTTTTTTCAGATGATATCTTGATGCAGCATGATTCCCTGTACCTGGATGAGCTCTACACCTAATGCATGAGTTGGTGGTTGTCTAATTGTATCTGCATGTTGGTGTTTGTATTGAATAATAATGTCAGACCAAGCTACAGAAGAAACTAAACAATCAAGCATGGACAGGAATACATGTATCCTCTGTCAGTTTGTCAAATCATCCTCACTTCAATGTCCTGCTGATTCCAAACGGACTGATGTCGGTAAAGGTTATCATACTTTTGCAGTGAACTTAGAAAAGTTCCTTCAAATTAGTGATCTGCCAATGGAAATTCCCTTCATTGAACAATTAAATTATGGAAGTGGAATTGAAAATACACTATCCAAAAATAAGGCCATATGGCACAAATGGTGTGCTCTCCAATTTAATACTACAAAACTTAACAGAAACCTCCAAAAAGCAAAGAAACGGCCATGTAGTGAAGTTGGTGAAAGCTCTGAGACCAATACAAAACTAACTCGCCAGTCAATGTCAGGTCCCAAGAAAAGAAAATCTGCATGTTTTTTTTTGTGATAAGTCAGGTGTAGTAACACAGGACTTGCATCAAGTGACGACTAAAAATGTGGATAATAAGTTGCTTAATGACATCCATCTCTTGCAGGATGAAAAGCTCTTGGCTAAACTTGGCAAAGGAGATCTGATTGCCCAACATGCACAACATGTTGTGCATGTTGTGAACATGCACAACACATGCAGAGCTTGGTCTATCAGAGTGAGAACTGAGCGATCTCTGCCATACCCATAGCTTACTCTGACTGTTCCTTTTACTTATATATTTTCTAGATCTCAAGTGACGGCATCTCTTCCGTGGATTGACCTCCCAATCTACCAGATTGGAAGCCAAAGCGTCACATTTTTCCTTTGCCCCTCAACTTTCTCTTCATAATTGCTGAGGGGCACAGGGCCCTGGGTGGGGCTTTGGTTTCCCGGGCGTTTCCGCACCCTCCTCAGCTCCCCGCCATGGAGTGGTTTCGGTCACCCAGGCTTTATTGTGGTCGGCAGGGAGGGTTCTGTGGGGGCGCTCGGTTATGGCCTTGGCCTTGCTCAGGGACTTGGGGCTGTTCGGCCAGGCAGCTTGGGGAACAACAACAACAACAACAACACATGCAGAGCTGCATTCAATCGTAGGGTAGATAAATGTAAACTGGCTCAACTCAACGATGATCTTCATACAGAAATACTCTCAAGCTTATCAAAATGAATTGAACACAAACTCTCAGCAGAAGACTATGGAATGGTGATATTTTCTGAAGTCTGTGATAACTACAATGCCAAACTCTATGAACTACGGGTCAAACACAGTTCAAGTGATATTCATGCTAAAAGACTGAAGAACGAGATACTGTCTATGAATTCTGACCTGAATGCTCATATACTAGGACGTGATGTTGTCTTTGCCCTTAAGGAAGATGTTGGCCCTGCTTTAAAAGCTGCAACTGCACGAGAAAATGAGGTAGATGCTATTCTGAGTAAGGCAGCAACTATATTATGCCGTGAAATTTTCAACTTTGAGACATGCTTTGGAGGAACATTTGATGAACATTGTCAAGAACAGTCTGTACCAGCTCTACTCCAGCAGTTTGTCCAGCAGTTATTGGTTGGACCAAAATCTGCTAATAATGAAGTGTCTAACCAAGCTACACTAACAGTTTCACAGATTGTGCTACATAACAGTTCCATTCGTAAAAGGAAAGGTGTTACACAACAGCATCACAGCATAAAGAGAGAACCATTCTTACCCGTGTATCTAGGATTGGTTGTACATGCAAAAACAAGGAAGCGTGACCTAGTTGATAAACTACATCACCTTGGACTCTCCATATCATATGATAGAGTGCTGAACATCTCTACCAGGTTGGCACGAAGGGTGTGTGAGCAATATGAGCAAGACAAAGTTGTATGCCCTATCAACATGAGAAGTGGTTTGTTCACAACTGCAGCTGTGGATAACATCGACCATAACACCTCAGCAACAACAGCAACGTCCTCCTTCCATGGAACTGGCATTTCTTTGTTCCAAAACCCGTCCACATATAATGCCGGTGTGTTGCGCCAAGTTGGCGATATGCCCAAGCATATGAACACTTCAAAGGTTGTACCAGAACTCCCAGCAGAATATGCCATAGTACCAGAAGCCACTCTGGATGTTAAAGCACCAGCAATTCCAGCAATACATGGGGATGTCACTAGCAAGGATGATGTTTCTGATTCAGCAGCT
The DNA here is from genome assembly GCA_032716605.1 of Paralithodes platypus. Classification (NCBI taxonomy): domain Eukaryota; kingdom Metazoa; phylum Arthropoda; class Malacostraca; order Decapoda; family Lithodidae; genus Paralithodes; species Paralithodes platypus. The sequence continues at coordinate 21,934,045 of CM064532.1, read as the reverse complement.
GAGCACCAAAGGTGAGTATTGGTGGTAAAGCAGGCTCCTTCCTACCATTTATCTATAGAACTAGCTATTACAGTTGACATTAATATATAAAAGTAATTTTATGAGTGGAGGATGGCCTTATGCACGTGGACCTTCTTTGTTTTGTCTTCGTCTCCCCTTGCTCCAATCATTGTCTCTAAAAATATACTCTTATTAACTTCAATTATCTTTGAACAGTCGCGCTAATAAGTGATGTCCCATTACCTAGTATGTTTTGATCAATAATTGGTATCAGCTATATCTAAGCTTCATTTCTTCATATCAAGTGAAATATACAAACATGTTCCTACACTTACCCACCCTATTCAACACCTGACAGATATTAACCCTTAATTAGCGGCTCACCACATAAGTCGAGTTAAATAAAGCTGGACTATGTGGCGGCGCTCGACATAACTCGAGTGGCAATTTCAGCACGTAATGTTGCTGGGAGAGAGAGACAAGTGGTGGCAGGAGAGTAGCGAGCGTATGACTGCTCCAGACCACCGCGGCGAACATACTGACACGAATCCCTGCTCCCTCCTCCCTCTCTCACTCGCTATATAAGGAATTGTATCGGGAAAGTGGCTAATTACATGCTTTTTGCACTCGCGTTGCACGGTTATTGCAAGAAAACTAGCCATCATAAAAGGATCGTTATGGTGTCATTCGAAAGCTCTGTTTATGCCCTTTCAGGGATAGGTACTTGTTTTACGTTCTGGGTCTTATTTAGGCATGAAAATGATCACGTAAACAGCCCTATTTTGGCTAAAAACACCCCGCTGGGCGGTACATATAAATAAACCGCATAGGCCGCTCGTAAGGTGTTAATACAGCACAGAGCAAGCCAAACGTAATGACAGCTGGGACATGACTTATTAGCGCGACCGTACTCAATGGCTTGGTGGTAGTTTAGTTATTTATTTATTTATTTATTTATGTTTTGCTTTGTAGTGGTCTGTGCATGCTAAGCTTAATCTGCCCTTTTATTCTTTCCAGGTGGCTGGATTTTGTGTCTGTCCAGGCATTTATCGAGGAGAGAGATTCCAACGCATGGGTTTCTTGGAGTGCTTTTATGGCTGCCGAACACAAATCACCTGAACCAACTGTACCAAGCATCACATCACTTCTCTCGTAGTTCTATGAGTCATCTAAATCTGTGGCCATGATGAAGCATGCTCTCAATATAATTAAACAGGCTGTCAACCTTCTCAATCCAGCTCAGGTGCCAGTGGTATGCATGGACCAACCTCTGTACACACTTGTGAAACAAATTCAGTGGAACTGGCCAGAGCAGTATGGGGAAGACAGGCTGGTGGCAATGTTTGGCCCTCTTCACATCGAGATGGCTGCCCTGCGTTTGCTGGGAGACTGGCTTGATAACAGTGGTTGGACCAGTGCCTTAGTGCAAGCCAATATTGCCTCCCCTGGTATTGCTGATGCTTTCTTGAAGGCTGGCCATGTCAGCTGTATGTGCAGAGCTCACCAGGTTACAGTCTGTTCTCTGCATATTCTACTTCAAGCAGCATACAAAGACTACTGTGAAAATGTAGATCCAGATGAGCTTGTCCTAACTATGAGTGAGTGGTCAATCCCGAGATGCAATGAGAGTCCACACTTTCGCTTCTGGAGGATGACAATGAACTTGCAGCTCCTTATCCTGTCCTTTGTGAGATCCATCAGACAAGGCAAATTTCAGCTTTATGTCACCAGCCTGGTAAAGCTTGTTCCATGTTTTTTTGCACTGGATCATGTAAATTATGCTCGATGGCTCCCTGTACATATAAGAGACATGGAATCACTACCTAATCACCATCCAGATGTATACAAAGCATTCAATGACAAGGCTTTTGTGGTCCACAAAACAGAAAGACCTTTCTCATCCATTGGTTTGGACCATGCACATGAACAAGCCAATGCACAAGTCAATGGTGATGGGGGAGCAATAGGCCTAACATTAGATCCAGCAGCACTTAGACGATGGATGTTGGCAGGCCCAGAGGTCTCACGAATTGTCAACGAGTTTGAACTAGAACTAGACCAAGATTTAAAAGAGAGAGATATTAATTTAAAGCATCATGAACAAACAAAATCCACCCAAGATCGATTTACAAACGATGTCAGATCTCTAGTAGCTATAGTAGAGGAAATGGGAAATCCTTTTCTTGAGGTAAGCGAGGATCTGCTAGTATTGGATACCAGAGATATTGCAGATCCTTCCGTTGCCAGCACTATCATTCACATTTGGGCAGGACCAATATCAGCAGTATATATCGGACAGACTTACTGATAGGAAAGTGTCCATCTATGAACCAATAAAAAGAAACAAGCTTGCTTTGTTCAGAAAGTCTGACCAGAAGGTAACTCCCAAACAAAAATGGAAATTAAGTCACTCAAGGCTGATTGCTCCCTCTTTTCCAGGCTTTATATATCCTGCCAAGTCAGAAGTGGCAATCTGGAGGACTTTTTCAAGCATGAGAACCAGCCTTATCCTCCATCTCTGTCTGATTTTGGTGAGATTCATAATGGCAAAAAGTCTGACCTGCTTGATTGTCTACCTTATGAAGTGTTTCAACAACCATTATATATTGATGCCATTATCATTGATGGAGCTGTTCTGGTGCACAAAATACGCCCTGACTCAGCCAAACACAAATCCTTTAAAACCCTTAAAGAGCGGCACGCAACATAAGTCGAGTTAAAGAAACTGGCAAAAAACGGGTGAAAAATGGGTGAAAATCGAGTGAAAATGGGTGGAACAGTAATGAACCATACGTCCGACATCTGTGGCCTCCCGGCCCACACTAACTCCAGTTCCCCCACCGCACGGGAGGATGACAGTGTGACCAATAGTTCGCTAAAAGTGAACAATGTAGCAAAATCCGCTAAACTTCCATCTTTGAGGTAACACTGTCAGTGCTCCACGAGTGCTACGTAGCTGTATGTGGTGTCATTGTGTAGCGATTTCCACCTAGTTTTCGGCACAATACAGTTCCTTTCATGCTGATGGTTGATATAGCAGTCAGAATGGCCTGAAAAGGCCCAAAACGGCCACAGACCACCCACTAGACTAGGGTTAAAGATTATGCATCAGCTGTGTTTGTGCCATACATGATTAGCTTGTTTGACAGTACGTGTTGCCGGGTGGATGTTGTCTGGGATGTTTATGTCGACAACAGTTTGAAGAAGGCAACACGAACAAAGAGAGGCAAAGGCACCCGTAGACGTGTGGCACCTGACAACAGCCTTCCTCATAACTGGGAAAACTTTCTGCGTGATGAGAAGAACAAGGAAGAATTATTCAAGTACCTTGCTGTGGCTATGATAGAAGCTGATATTCCTAATGAAACAACAATCATAACAACCCATGGCAGTAGTTCTCTCAGCAGCGGCAGTCATAGTTATAAGGCCTTGTCTTCATGTTCTCAGGAAGAGGCTGATGGACGCTTGTTACTTCATACAGCAGACTATGCAACTAATGGAAGTGAGAAAATACTGATTAAGACAGTTGACACTGATGTGGTTGTTCTGGCCATCACTCTTTTTGACAGACTGGGAGTGAATAAGTTGTGGGTAGAAATAGGAGCTGGTAAGAAGAGACGCTATTTTCCAGTACATGATGTGTGGAATATCCTTGGAGAGGAGAAGGCAAAGTCACTGGCAGCATTCCATGCATTCACTGGTTGTGATAGTGTTTCTTCTTTTGTAGGTCGCAGCAAAAAGACTGCTTGGGATGCCTGGATCTGCTTCTCAGAAGTGTCAAAGTCTTTTATATCCATGCCATTAACCCTTCTTTGGCGGGGTGGACTTAAGTAGGTCTAGAGAACCATGGACTATGTGGCGGGGACCGACTACAGGCGGTGTGCAATTCTGAGCAATATTTGGCTCTGAGAGAGAGACGTGCGGGGGGAGGAGCGTAGGCCGACTCTGATCGTTCGGCACGGCTCTCGCGCCAGCACTGGGCCCAGCTCCACACACACCCACACTCACTGCCTCGCTAAACAGGGAATTATGTAAGGAAATTACCGTATTTTAGGGATTTTTCCTTCGTCTTGCACGATCGTTGCAAGAGAACGCGTGGTCGTAGAAGGATGGTCCTGGTGTCATTGGAAAGCTCAATTATCGCCCTTTCAGGGACACATAATTGTATTACGCTCTGGCTCTTGTTTATGCATGAAAAAGAGCACGGAAACAAGGTCGTTTAGGGTAAAACCACCCGCTTGGCAGGTAGTAGAAGTTACTGACGGGCCCGCTCGTAAGGCGTTAACACCAGATGCTATAGATGATGTCATTTTGAGACGACTGGAGAGATATGTAGTCTTGATCTATGATCGAACAAGTGATGAAGTTGAAGTGAATGCTGCCCGACAAACACTATTTGGTTGGAAAAATAGAGCCATGAATGCAATTCCCCCTTCGAAGGCAGCCCTCACTGAACATGCAAAACGTGCAGCATATCAGGCAGGACAGTATGGGGCCAATCACTGTTCCCTTCTCCGGATCTTCCATCTCCAAGTAAATGGGGCTGGATTATGAAGGAAGGTGTGGGTTGGTTACCGTATTGGACCAAGTTGCCACAGGCTTCAACTGCAGTTCGGGCTATCTTGAAGTGCGGCTGCAAGAAAACCTGTGCTACAAGGTGTAAATGTACAAAAGCTGAGCTACCGTGCACAAGTCTATGCTCATGTGGTGGTGACTGTAAATATTGATGTTTGTAATATGGCTAAAATAAGATGAGCATTACCTTAATAATTAACAGACTGCTACACTGTGTTCAGTTAACCAGGTATTTTGTATTCTGGAATACATTTATATCATATAATTACGTTTGGTTTAGTCGCCACAAAATTAATGTGTTTATCTCAATTATCGAATAAGACATAGCTAATCATTATTTGTATACTTTTCCACAGTTATGCATTTAAAATGTGTCTTTTTACAAGTTCTCTCATTGAAAATATGTTGCTCTCCTAAACATAAATTGCTAAAATTGAAATCAGATTGATTGGAGGCCATTTTTCTTTTAAACTCGCCAGCAAAAACACATTATTTAGCATTGCACCTTAATATAAATATGTCCATTGGATTCCTCACCCTTCAAAACATGGATAATGACACAAAAATCATAATTTGATGTGAAGTAGTTCACGAGTTATGTTGAAAAATGCGTTCCATTCCGTGGCGGCCATTTTGAAAAATGGCCGCCTTTGCCGTATTTGACGGAATTTTGAGTGGCTCCATATCCAATATTTGTTAGATAGGCATCTTTTAATATTGTGCCAAGTTTGGTTGTTATTACTAAAAAATGCAAGGTTGAGTCACTTATCCGCTGGACTATCTATACAAACAAGTAATACCAATTTAATCAGTACACAGGGAAGATATCATATTACATTTTCCCCTATACAATGGTATTCCAGTACCTCTATCCCGGTTATTCATATTTGTGTTCCCCAACCCACCAATTAATTTACAAATAAACCCAACTAGTGAAATCAATGAAAATAATTAATACATGTGGTACTCCAAGGACTCGAACCTAGGATATTCACACCAAAATTCCGTACACTAAGCACTAGGCTATCAAGACAGTATAACATACCTCTCTCCCTTGTTCACACACTCTAATAGTTTCACTTTGTTGTATGCATGTATTAATCCACTTAACATCCATATTACATGTATTAGTTAATAATGTAATATTTCCTCTAATGATTGAGAGAGTCACATTTGTTTTGCCATATTTACAACAGTTTTCACTAACTCATTGTTTACATTATATGCCATCAAAACAAACTTTACACACCGTTTCTCAAGCCATAGTTGTGGCGTCATAACTTTAGCTTAATGTGGCAACATATTAGAGTGTGTGAACCATTGTACTTTCCACTCACGGCTCACAGCCACCCGCCGAGCTCTCCAGTATATGCATCCCCCATGCAATTATTTGGGTCAATATGCAGGAGACGCAACAATATAGGCAACACATTTCTAATATCAGTTTTGGGTTCCTATCATCATATGCTTCATTGCTATATAATGTTTATCCTCGGGGGGAACCTGGGATTTTAATTTGTTTTCTTGGAATTTTTATTTAGGTAGCATTCAAGGAGACTACAGCAGCACTTACCGCCTGACCAGGTATAGGCTATTCTAGTGTTTACTATACCCCATGGAAAGACATTAGCCCAACCTAACAACCTGAACAATTGATGTTTAAACCAAAATATATTACACTGCTATTGCTATGTAACTGGAGGCATATAAATAGGCTTTCTCAAATCTCGTTCTCAAATCAATATATTTTGTTAGAAATGGCATAAACATAATGTGCCTACATCTTAACTCCCTAGTAAATGATGCAGTGCAAATACTAGTTTGGCTAACATTAGGTGAGTTCATCCAACTTCGGAACTATATATACATATATATATATATATATATATATATATATACTGTATATATATATATATTATATACTGTATTATTATGTCTAAACAGACAGCTAAAAGTAACAAGTAAATAAATATTATGCAAATACCACCAATAAATCCTTCTTACATTTCAGGAAACATTGCTTATTAATTCAATTAAACTTACCCATCGTATCTCCGTCTTACTCCTAAGGATAGCACAGAATGAGGGTTTGACAAAATCTAGAGGCATGGGAATCGTTATGGCGTTACCAATACGTAGATATTAATTTAATCTTAAGAGAAATTGTATAACATTGCGCGCTGTGTCTTATTCTTAATGAACAATAATATATCAAATAGATGCATATAGAAGATACGAATCAGTGACTGAATTTGTTTGTAAAGATTGAAACCTTAAATGAAATGTACCGGTACGAAATACATTTAAAATAGAATATGTTAAGCCTGTCTAGTCATTTATCTACATTTTGAAATTCTAAAATATGGTTCGTTTACTTTATATTATTTTCGGTGAAGCAGTAAATATTTGTGTGCTATTGAAAATAAATGGATAAGTATGAGAGAAGCGATATTTATTAAAGACAAATACGCGATGCCTCCGTGTTTTACCTGTCTATTTGAGTATTAAGTTCGGGTTTTATCTATCTATCTATCTATTGCCTGACGCCGTGATCCCCGAAGGGGTGGCCACGAACGAACCGCCCCCATGCACCTCTGTCCCCAGTCAGTCGACGCCCCTCCCCCCAACCAGCACCGCCTTCGTTCATGTAGTTCCTCACTCCATCCTTCCACCTCATATTCGGTCTACCTCTCCCCCTCTGTCCCTCCACCTCGCTCTCGTACACCCTCTTAGTCATTCTCTCGCTTTCCATACGTTCCATATGGCCGAACCATCTCAAGTTTTTCCTTTTCACACTTTCCAGCACATCTACCTCCACACCACACCTCCTTCTTACTTCCTCATTAGTCTGTCTATCCCTCCATGTAACTCCGCACGCACTCCTTAAGTAATTCATTTCCACTGCTCTCACTCTTGGTCTGAGTCTCTCAACCAACGTCCATGCTTCGCTTCCGTAAGTCAGTGTCGGGATTACCACACTGTCATGCAAGGACTTCTTCACTTCCATACTGACCACCCTATTTCTTGTTACTGCTTTTAGCGTTCCTACAACCCTCTTCCCCTGTTGTACCCTCTCCCGCACCTCTTCATCCATAGTCCCATCTTTACTCAACACACTGCCCAGATACTTAAAAGAGTATTGTTACTTGTGGTTCTTCTTTATCTGGTCCCAGTCCGCCAAAGCGCTCTGCAGGACCCACGAATCTCCTCTTCAATTGCGACATTATGTAAATATCCGACGACAATCCATCAGTAAAGAATTACAGTGCGTAGGCTTCAGTAATGGTCATGTCCTCTAAATCGAAGCACTTGGAGAACAGATAAGTCTTCAACTTTGTTTTGAAATTCTTGATAATCTCAGTCCTCCTGATGTCTGGCGGATGGCTGTTGTTCAATCTCGGGGCGGCGGATTTAAGGGCACGAAAACCAACATTCGAAGAACATCTCGGTTCAAACAGCGTTACTCCATCCGTGGCCCTCCGTGTATTAACGCCCTCCAACGGCTGCATCACTTGTAACAGTTCTCTCAAATACGGTGGGCAGCCAGTATTCAGTGCTTGATGAGTCAATACGCACAACTTAAATATGATTCTGGCTTTTACAGGTAACCAGTGGAGCTCAATCAAAACAGGAGTGATTCGTTCTCGACGTGAAACTCCTCTAATAAGTCTTGCAGCCCTATTCATAATCATCTGTAACTTCTTCAGCTGGAACTTTGGCAGCTCATAGTAGATTGAGTTGCAATAATTCACTCTTGAGACCACACTATTTATAACTAGTTTCTTAACAGAGTCTTCATCCAGATACTTCTTAACAAAGGCAATATTTCTAAGATGGTATCCAGTGATCTTAACAATATTGTTTATCTGACAGTTAAGGGTCAAATTGCAATCATGCAACACCCGTAAGTCACGAACACTGTGAGCTATTTGAATTCGATTACCATCTATAAACATATCTACTGCACCAAGATTTCTTAGACAATTATTTTTTCCTACAAGCATATATTCAGTTTTATTTTCATTTAGCTTTAAGAGTTTATAATCCATCCAATCCTTGACACTTTGAAGAACGTTGTTTATCTTTTCAACGGTACTATCAATATCAGTTATAGAAAAATAAAATTGAGTGTCATCAGCAAATAACTTGAATTTCACTCCCAGTCGCAACAACACCCTAGATAGGCCAGCTGTGTAAACCAAGAACAAAATTGGACCCAACACACTTCCCTGTGGGACACCCCTTGTCAGAGCCTCAAAAGAAGAAAAACAATTTCCAATCTGTACACAATAACTTCTATTCTGTAAATAGCTTCCAAGATATCATAATGCGTCTCCTTCAATTCCAATTTCTCTCAAGTCATTCAGAAGCAATCTATGAACAAGTGTCAAATGCTGCACTCAAATCTAGCAGCACCAAAACACCACATTTACCACTATCCATCATTTCCAATAGGTCACTAACTACAGAACATACTGTAGTTTCCGTGGAAAATAACTGTCTGTAAGCAAATTGATTGTCAGGCAGGACATGGACCTTCTCAAGATGATCCATCAATTGATCAAATACTACATATTCCATTACCTTGGACAGAAAAGGCAGATTTGAGACAGGTCTAAAAGAGCTTAGATTTTGATGATCAAGTTTCCCTTTCAAAACAGGTTTTATAATGGCCCGCTTTTCAGAGTCAGGAAACTTACATGAGGAGACACTAACATTTACAATCATCAATATGATGTCTACAAAATTAGAAAAGTTTTCCGCATCCATCACCTCTGAGATAGGCATCGGACTCTGGCACAATGTGTTTTCTTGGCTCTATTAAGAATTTGAATGAGATTATCTTTATGCACTGTCTTAAAACACTGTAATCTAACCTCTGTTTCAACATCCGTGATGGGCTGAATACTGTGAATAGGCATATCTACAAAACCAGATATAATGTTCACAATCTTACTCTTAAAAAATTCACAAAAAACATCTGGTAGGTCTTTATCACTTCACCCATCTGGGAGCTTTCTTTTCGTTGTAGTACCAGTGAGACTATTAAAAAGTTTATGTAATTTGTTCATATGTGATCCAGCTTCCTGAATTTCCTTATGATAATAATTATTTTTTCTCCATTTCAATAACTCATTATACTCATTTTTATTGATCTTATATTCTTCCCAGGCACTCACAGTCTTTACTCTACGCCATTTTCCTTCCTTGCGCCTTTTTTCCCTTTTCATTCTCAAAATTTCACCAATAAACCATAGAGATCTGTCCTTAACTGTAATGTTCTTTTCTAGGCAAGGACACTGATTATCATATTCAGTTTTATTCACTCGATTATAGACTTCTGTAAGACAGTCTACACAGCCTGATATATTTAATGAATCGTCATGCACACATAGATTATTTGAATATTTATTAAATTTCCGACTTACATCACTTATAAAGAGCACTGGTGTAAAGTAATTTTTATTTCTAAAATATATTTTCTTAATCACTTTAGTTTTCGGTAGTAGGAGTTTAAAAGTTATAAGCTTATGAACTGGGGAAATGGTGAACTCTCGCTCTACATCAACCTCACTTATTAGGTTATTTGTAACATCACTAATAATTAAGTCCAACATATGACTTGACGATGAAGTCGATGATCTCACATTGTTTAGCAACTGATATGATTCTAATAATAGCTCACAGAAGGAAATAGTATCACAATGTTCACGGTCATCCATCCATATATTAAAATCTCCGGTGATGAAAACTTTAAAAGAGACCATGTCAATCAGGTCCAACAATGCACTGAATTCTTCAATAAAAACATTTACACTTGACCAAGGGGGTTTATAAACAACGGTAAATGATACCCACTGATTTTGATGTTTAACATTTACCTCCATATACTCAAAACTTGTTACGTTGATTTTCTTCAATACCTTCAAGTGAGAGAAGGCATTAGAAGTAAATAGGGCAACTCCCCCCCCTCGTCTGCCTTCCCTCGGTTTATGGAGAAAAGTGTGAGTGGGAGGGGTCATCTCATTTATGCTTGCCGAGCCAAAATTACTCAACCAAGTCTCTGAAATAGCTAGAATATCAAAAGCCTGTTCATTTAACATCTCTCTAATTTGAATGGTTTATTTCCAACCGATTTAATTTTTACAAAGCCACAATTTAAATTATCAGTACTTGGCCTAGTATCCATGATCAGTAATAGCCGCTAGTGTAGCAATTTCGGCATCAAAGGCCTTACAGTGTTTGGCATTAACTCTGTGGTTTACCTCTTCTCTCCTCTGTCTAACACAGTTAATACATTTGTGTGTCTGAAGTACAGTCTTTTGTTTCATGACTACCAGAACACACACCACAATTTGCATCATCTTCTTTGAACCCACAATCACTTGATGTGTGACCATATCTTTGACAGTGGAAACATGTCATCACATGATATCTGTCACGAACTTGATAATTACCCCAGCGCAGTAACACTTTATCACCATGATCACGAATAACCTAACGTACTTCATGATGACATTTGATAATATAATGGGTGATCCGCCCCGCTACTGGCTTCATGAACAAAAACTCATTTTTTTTCCCAATATCAAAGATAGCTTGCAAGTAAACATTCTTCTCGATCACTGCCTCTAAAATATCATCCTCTTCTGCATGCACATTACAAATCATGATTTTAGGCTGCAACTTCTTAACTTTCTTGGTCACATCACCACCCACTTAGTCCTGGATCAACGACGCAGCATTGTCTCTACACTTTTCATCAGGGAAATTAACCACGAGATTGCCAGTCTGAGAAAACCGTGTGTCAACAATTGGAATGTCTTTCAATGCCTTGGCAACTTCCTTTTTCTTATCACTAATCTTACCAGTGGGCTCATTAGATTTGATAACAAGCAAATGTTTACTAGCAGTCTCCACGTAGGTTTCTTTCACTCCACCATTTTCAAGACCACTAATTGCTTCCTGTAGTACATCAATCTTCTTTGAGAGGTTATCCAACTTGTACTCAACTCCTTGACTTAAGGCACCACTGTGATCAGTAGACTTATTTTTAAGCTCTGCAATTCTAGTATTCTGTTTTGCAATCAAATCCTCAAGTTGAGCAATAACCTCTTGGGCAGCCTCTAAATCACGAGTCAATCCTTGTAGTTTAACAAAAACATCAATTCCCTCCTGTGACACAACTTTTGCAGTACAGTCATTACAATACCAATGCAGTTGATTATCCTCACTAATACCAATATCTGTTAGGGCATTGTACTTGCTTACCTCAATCTTCTCATAGCGGATTTGGTACCACTTTACACACTTTTCACATTCTATAGCTAAATCATCATTAAGCACTTGAACTTTACATATGGGACAGTCATGATCTTCAATTGTCCTGATGTTGTCATTTGCAGCATTGCCAGTAGGGTTGGCAGCACTGACATGATTCCCTCCACCGTTCGCATTGTTTACGCCCCTGTTATTTCTTTCTTGGCTGCTACCTCCCGGCTTCCTCCCTCCTCCTCGTCCACGGCCACGTCCTCCCATGGCAGGGCACAAAGGGGCCCTGGCACCACTTGAAAGTCAAAACACGGAGCTCAGGTAGACATGTCCTCCTCACACCACGTCACAACTTACAGGCCAGGACTGCATATGTTGTTGACAAACAGCTTCTCCATACAGTTGCTAAAGATCTTCAAGCTTGGAAATTATATAATACGACGGATCGGCAATATCGTGACCTCCCACTTCCTTGGTCAGCACACAAGGGCGGTTCAACTGCAGGTGTAGAGATCAAAGGTGCCACATAACTAATATAACTAACGACTACCGTAATGTGTACATGATGGACCGTGTTGAGAGCCAAGGTTACAACGTTCATGGTGCCTGGTTCTGTAATGTGAGACTCGATCCGTCATTTACACTTTGTTGTGTAACTTATGTGTCGCTCCTCAATATTGTCTCGTGTCCCCGGTAATATTAGATGGTACTTCGCTTTAGTCTTTGGAATACGTTGATATACTAATATGTTGTTGTTGTTGCTGTTCCCTAGACTGCCTGGCCGAACAGCCCCAAGGCCCCGAACAAGGCCAAGGCCATAACCGAGCGCCCCCACAGAACCCTTCCTGCCTACCACAATAAAAGCCTGGGTGACCGAAGCCACTCCATGGCGGGGAGCTGAGGAGGGTGCAGAAATGCCCGGGAAACCAAAGACCCACCCAGGGCCCTGTGTCCCTCAGCAATTATGAAGAGAAAGTTGAGGGGCAAAGGAAGAAATGTGACGCTTTGGCTTCCAATCTGCCAACTTCTAGGTTGGCAGATCGAGAGGTCAATCCACGGAAGAGACGCCGTCACTTGAGATCTAGAAAATATATAAGTAAAAGGAACAGTCAGAGTAAGCTATGGGTATGGCAGAGATTGCTCAGTTTTATACTATACTCAACATAATAATAATATACTATTATGTTGAGGATTACACTTTTATATTTACCACGAAAAGGAATACTGAGTACCTTTTGACTTTGAAATATGATGATACCTCTCATAATCCTATTATGGTTATTATTAGGAAAAGTATCACAAGGGTATAGGTAGCGAACAACATCTTTATTTTGGTACCAACGTTTCGACATACCAACTTATGTCATTCTCAGGGTCTAAAACTGAAAGAGAAAGAACACACACTATAAAACTAACATACACATTATTCAATGGGAGTTACACATTTTAATGTACAATATTTAAAGGGTCTTAAAAGGGGCAGAATATACAATGTATAAAGGGGCAGAACATGTAAAATATTCTATGGGAATTACATATTAATGTACAATGCTTAAAGGGGCAGAACATACACATTATTCATGGGGAGTTACACATATTAATGCACAATGTTTAACCCTCGTCTAGCGGGGTTTTTTGGGTTGTTTTGGGCATATTCAGGTCCTCCTGAATGATCAATCAAGTTTCTGCATGAAAAGAAATGTATTCAGCAAACAATTAGGCATTACTAGCTTCAAAATGAGACCAGAACGAGCTACGTAGCACTCGTCGTTTTCATTCAGTGCTATCACTAACATGGGAGTTTAGCGTATAGCGGCATATTTTTTCCAGCTACGCTTACTACTGGCTACACTGCCGGCCTCTCGAGAACAGAAGGAGCGTGAGTCAGTGGGCGGCGGTAAGCCTTGGGTGTCGGCCGTGTGGCCTGCCGCGCTCCTGGCCATTTGCACTTGATTTTAACCCTTTAAAAGCCTTAATAATGCTCCTAACTTGCTGCTTTTTAGATACGACTTAAGTCGGGCCCCGCTCTTTAACCTCTGAAGTGCGCATGGGGGTAATTGGAAACGTCCCCCTGTGCTGACGTATTTGAGGTGTTTCCGTCACTAAAATATTCATTGTGCCATTAATAGCATTAATACTTATCCATATGCGCCTATTATGGGTTGATTATAAAGGTATTAACCTGAAACAACAATAAAACGAGTGAAAACAGCGTTTGGATGGTCAAAATCGGAGATATAGCCCGCGAGTTGTATAATGTATGGGTGAGGCAATCTGCTTTCCCGCCAATTTCCCCCAAGGCCACTGAGACACAGTCGATCGATACTCTCTCTCTCTCTCTTGCACTCGCTTGCTATCAGTGATGACCACACCCTCCAATCGGATTTCTAATGTTAGCACGAAAATATACCTCAGAATAAGGGAATAACAGGGAAAATAGGTGATAACTGAAGGAGAGGAGGAAAGTGGGGAAGGAGGGGAGGTAGAGGACTGAGATTTTGCATGGCCCAGGGGCCAAAAAAAAAAAAAAAAAAAAAAAAAAAAAAAAAAAAAAAATTCGATGTCAAAAGTTGATTTTTTTTTTCTCCGACTCTAAGAGTCTCCCCGCAGTGCGCCGGGGGAACTCTTAAGAGTCTCCCCGCAGCTCCCGGGTTAAGTGTTAAAGGGGCAAAACATACAAATTATTCAAGGAAAGTTACACATATTAATTCACAATGCTTAAAGGGGCAGAACATACACATTATTCAAGGGGAGTTACACATATTAATACACAATGTTTAAAGGGGCAGAACATACACATTATTCAAGGGGAGTTACACATATTAATACACAATGTTTAAAGGGGCAGAACATACACATTATTCAAGGGGAGTTACACATATTAATACACAATGTTTAAAGGGGCAGAACATACACATCATTCAAGGGGAGTTACACATAGTAATACACAATGTTTAAAGGGGCAGAACATACAAATTATTCTATGGGAGTTACAAATATGACTGTACTATGTTTAAAGTGGCAGCAGATATGGTATTGTTAAGTTGGGGTTTCATTTTTGTTATATATATTGACTGTAGGGTTCTCAAACTTTTACCTTGGTAGGTATCTACAATTTGAAAAGAAAATCTGGTTTAAGTCTAATTTTGAAAAACTCTGCAAGTTCTCTTACTGCTGAGTGAGGAGGGCTTAGTATGGGGCGACCTGTCCGGCTCGACTGACCTAATGTGCTCATCGGTGTGGATTTTGAAAGCACGTGTAGTGCTCCCAATATACCTGGCTTGGCAGCTCGGGCAGGTCAAACAATACACAACCGATGAGCGCAAGTCTGTCGAAACTCGATCTTTGATATGAAACAATTAACTTATTTTGAATGTGCTTTTATGTATGAATCGAAAGTTGATTTGTGGATAACATTTTGACAACATAGCTTTTAGTGATTGTTCAATGTTCATGGACAATTCTCCAAGATAAGGTAAAGTTAAGTATAATATTATGTCCTCCTTATTCACAGTTGGTATACAGAGTTTTGGTTGATATTTATTAATGAGAAATTTGCGTACTAGTATATAAAATAATTGGGGACAGTATCCATGGACAGAGAAATGGATAGGCGACGAGCAGGGAGGTTTTAGGAAGGGAAGAGGATGTGTAGATCAGATTTTTACCCTGAATTGTGTTGTGGAGAAGTATCTGGAGAAGAAACAAAAGGTGTATGTTGCCTTTATGGTCTTGGAGAAGGCCTATGACAGAGTGGATAGAGAAGGTTTTTGGAAAGTACTTAGAATATACGGAGTAGAGGGCAAGTTGCTGAAAGCAGTGAAGAGCATGTATGAGGGTGCAAAGGCGGCAGTACGTGTGGAGAGTGAGCAGAGCGAGTTCTTTGACCTGAATGTTGGTTTGAAACAGGGGTGTGTGATGTCCCCGTGGTTGTTTACTGTATATATGGATGGAGTCATGAAAGAAATACTATCAAGAGCAGTGGATGTTGGTGTATCGCTGAAAAGGGAGGGAATTGAGTGGAAGCTACCTATACTGCTGTTTGCGGATGATACAGTTCTGATGAGTGATAATGAATGGAAGTTGCAGGGTCTGGTAAATGAGTTTGGAACAGTGTGCGAAAAACGGAATTTGAAGGTAAATGCGGGGAAGAGCAAGGTTATGGTCTTCGAAAGGGGTGAAGTCACAGAGTGTGAGGTGAAGCTGAACGGTCAGGCTATGGAGATCGTCAACTCTTTTAAGTATCTGGGCAGTGTGTTGAGTAAAGATGGGACTATGGATGAAGAAGTGCGGGAGAGGGTACAACAGGGGAAGAGGGTTGTAGGAACGCTAAAAGCAGTAACAAGAAATAGGGTGGTCAGTATGGAAGTGAAGAAGTCCTTGCATGACAGTGTGGTAATCCCGACACTGACTTACGGAAGCGAAGCATGGACGTTGGTTGAGAGACTCAGACCAAGAGTGAGAGCAGTGGAAATGAATTACTTAAGGAGTGCGTGCGGAGTTACATGGAGGGATAGACAGACTAATGAGGAAGTAAGAAGGAGGTGTGGTGTGGAGGTAGATGTGCTGGAAAGTGTGAAAAGGAACAACTTGAGATGGTTCGGCCATATGGAATGTATGGAAAGCGAGAGAATGACTAAGAGGGTGTATGAGAGCGAGGTGAAGGGACAGAGAGGGAGAGGTAGACTGAATGAGAGGTGGGAGGATGGAGTGAGGAAATACATGAACGAAGGCGGTGCTGGTTTGGGGGAGGGGCGTCGACTGACTGGGGACAGAGGTGCATGGGGGCGGTTCGTTCGTGGCCACCCCTTCGGGGATCACGGCGTCAGGCAATAGATAGATAGATAGATCCATTATTCATGAAAACGTTTTTGAGAAAGACTAGTTCTTTGTGAAATAATTCATAAGTAGAGCAGAGTGACAAGGCCCTATGAATAAATGTTTTCACCACGTTTATTTTGAAGCGAAACTGACTGAAGCTAAAGCAGCTATAGTGCCCAGCCCTGAGCCAGTAGGTTTTCGAAAAATATAAAATTATAGAGAGTTATTGCATCTTTCAGTAAGTAGATCTAAACCAGGGAGTTTTCCATTACATGCTGGCTCTATTGTGAATTGAATGTTACTGTGTTGTTTGTTGATATATATATATATATATATATATATATATATATATATATATATATATATATATATATATATATATATATATATATTGAACAACCATAGGAACATCACACACCCATGCTTTAGCCCAACATTCAGATCAAAGAACTCGCTCTGCTCATTCTCCATATGTACTGATGCCATTCCACCCTCATACATGCTCTTCACTTCTTTCAGCAACTTGCCGTCTAGTCCGTATATTCTCAGTACTTTCCACATACCTTCTCTATCAACTCTGCCCTCTCCAAATCCATAAAGGTAGCATACAACTTTATGTCCCTTCTCCTGGTTTTATGTTTTGAGACCCTCCACACACCTTTCCTTCTTCTTATTTGTTTCTTTACTCTCACTCTCTCAGTATGTGTGTGTGTGTGTTATTCACTTGCTTGTTCGTCAAGGGGAATCCACGCAATGCAATGCGAGCTAAGTTCATTATTATCGCGCCTCCTTAACTTGACAAGCGCGATATGACAGTAGGTGCTAGGGTAGTTATTTGTGCATTTCTAGCCCTGGATTCTGACAGAATTCGTTATATTTACAATATAAACCATTATTTGTTTTCGGTATGCTTTTATTTTACATGTATGATGTATATATGAACCTTCAAGAGTGCTAAAATAAGTGGGAAAAGCATTTGGGTGGTGAAAAACGAAGATATTGGCCACCCGGTCATAATCTCAGGCGAGAGAGAGAGAGACAGGCAGCCTTCCCCTCTCGCTGTCTGGGAGTCAACTGAGGAGAGCGGGGCGGTGTGTGCCGGTGTCTGGGTGTTGCATAACGATCTTTTATGCAACCCACTTGTGCTACATTATCGCGGGAGAGAAAAATAACCGATAAATGATGATAATAAGAGGAAAAATAGGTGATAATTGAGGAGGGGAGGGAGGGGGGAATAAGGTGGGGAAGGAGGGGAGGGGGGTGGGTGAGATTTACATGGATGAGTACTGGAGGGGAATTATCTCACCTAGAGACAAATTCCTTTGTTTTGATAGGCCCTTTTTTTTTATGGAAAGCTTTTTTTATGGTCCTGCTTCCGTGAGGCCTATCGCGTTCCCTATAGGAAGCCTTCCGTGAGGCCTATCGCGCTTGCCGGGTTACCTGGGAATGTATTGCGTGAAATGAATGTTAAGTGTTTATGTATCATTTGAATGGCTGTGGATGGGTGTGTAGTCTGTATTTTAGCCAATTGGCGATATCTGGAAACGAAGGCTTAGGGTTAATCTGTACGGTACCATTCTCACTACGGTACCAGTCTCACCCGAAGGTTTAGGTTGACCAGTAGCTTAGGTTGACCAGTACGATACCCATCTCACCTTGTAACCGATCACCAACCCCAGATGGGACGTCACAACTTTGTCCACTTATACCAGATTCCTATTTATACTGCTAGGTGAACAGAGGCTACACCGTTAGGAGACTTGCCCAAATAACTCTTCCCGCCCGGGTCTTGAACCCGGGACCTTCTGGTTGTGAGCCAGACGCGCTATCAGTTACGCCACGGGGTGGTGTGTATGTTTGTGTGTGTGTGCGCGCGTGCGTGCATGTGTGTAGCACCTGTTTGACTATATAATTGTAAGAAGAAGTGATGTAAGTGATGTCCTTCACACACAAGCAATGAGAGGAGCTGAGTGCTGGACAGATCACAGATTAGTAAGATCTATCCTTAAATTGACAATACGACCACCTGTACGATGTCTAAATACAAACAAGAAAATAATAGACGTTGCTAAACTTCAAAACCATTAATTTTGTAACAGCTTCTGCAGAGTTTTATCTGAGAAGCTAAGTGATGAAGATCCCATTAGCAACTTGACAATTCCACTAGATGAAATCTGGGCTTCACGTAGTGAATTAATTTATGAAGCAGCAAAGGATTCAATTGGTATAAAATACAAAAATCGTCAAGACTGGTTTGATGAAAGTTTGGGCAACATCTCCATTCTTTTAGACAGGATGCACAGAGCTCACAGAGCAACTCTTAGCAACCCAACCTCTGAAACCTTAAAAATTAACTGGCAAGAATTACGGTCAGATGTACAAAGAACCTTACGAAAAATGCAGAATGAATGGTGGACAAATAAGGGACAAGAAATACAAGGGTATGCCGATGCACATGACATGAACAACTTTTATAACGCTGTAAAACAAGCGTATGGACCTACAAGCTGTCCACTTACACCATTAAGAAGTGCAGACAGAACTACTCTTATAAAAGAATAAAATCAATTGTTGAGAGATGGGGGGAGCACTTCAAGGACTTGCTGAACCAAGAAAATCATGTAGACCCAACTTGCCACCAAGAGTTTGAAGAGCAACCCATTATTCAAGATCTTGATATACCACCAAGCTTAATAAAGTGACTAGAGCAGTTAAGACCCTGAAAGATAACAAGTCTCCTGGTCCAGATGGTATACCAGCAGAGCTAATTAAATATGGAGGTTACCTACTGCTTCGAGATATTCACTCATTCATTTTGGAGGTTTGGGACAAGGAGTATATACCTCAGAAATGGAAAGATGCAAATATTATCACAATTTACAAAAACAAGGGTGATAAATCTAATTGTAGCAACAGCAGAGGCATTTCTCTTTTAGCTGTGGCAGGGAAGGTGCTGTCAAAAATCATGCTTCAAAGACTGTTGACCAACATTACTGAGGAAATACTGCCAGAGTCACAATGCGGTTTCCGTAAAGATCGAGGAACTATTGACATGATTTTTACTGTACGTCAATTGCAAGAAAAATGCAGGGAATAAAATAAAGACATTTTTATAGCCTTCATTATTGATCTGTCAAAAGCCTTTTGATACCGTAAATCGAGAAACATTGTGGAATATTCTCCGTATCTTTGGCTGTCCACCAAAATTTGTGGCACTCGTAGGGCAGTTTCATGATGTCATGACGGCGAGAGTCACTGCAGGAGGCCATGCATCAGAACCATTTGCTGTTAATGCCGGAGTCAGACAAGGGTGTGTACTGGCACCCGTCCTTTTCAAAAATAATGTAATATGCGTTAAAACACTTCTTCATAGAACTATAGCAAACAGAAGTGGAATCAACATAGACTATAGACTAGATGGCAACCTCTTTAACATTCGTAGATTTCAGGCAAGAACAAAAGTCTCTATGGAAAATATCCTGGAACTTCAGTATGCAGATGATTGTGCTCTTGTAGCTTACTCGCCAGAGGAACGAGACGTCGTGCTTGAAGCTGCAGCAAGTGCTTACTCCAGAATGGGCCTGTCAGTTACCATCCAGAAAACACAAATAATTTCTCAGTGGTCAACTCAGATACCACTTGTGCAGCCAGTGTTCAGATTAGCAGGAGAGGAGATAGCACAAGTTCCTTCCTTCAAGTATCTGGGAAGCTTCCTGTCTGAAACGGCCAGTATTGACGATGAGGTACAACACCGACTGAGACAAGCTGCACCATCTTTTGGCCGCCTTAAAGATGGAGTTTTCCAAAATAATCACCTGACTCCTTGCACCAAAGTGGCTGTATATAACGCTGTGTGTATAGCCACTTTGCTCTATGTTTGTGAGACATGGACGACATATAGACGCCATATACGACCCCTGGAGGATTTCCACATCAGATGCCTCCAGATGATTATGGGTATAACCTGGCAGGACCGTGTTCCTCAAATAACAATACTTGAAAGAGCCAACAACACCAGTATTGAGACCCTTATCATCAAACAACAACTCAGATGGGTTGGGCATGTCATCCGTATGCCAGAGGAGAGACTGCCTCATAAAATATTATATGGACAGTTGCATGAAGGCCGCAGAGCAGCTGGATGACCAACATTAAGATACAAAGACATTATAAAGAAAATACTAAAAAGGTGCAATATACAACCAACTACACTTGAAAACTTAGCATCAGACAGACCACTATGGCGCTCACACTGCCAGCAAGGAGCGAAGGAACTGGAACATCAGAGGAAACACCACCAGCAGGACAAGAGGGCCCGGAGACATGCACACCGGGAACAACCAGCACCTCCTAACCCAGACTACCAGTGCCCAGACTGTGGCAGGAGATGTGATATCACGGATAGGATTCTACAGTCATCGGAGAACTCACGACAGATGAATGCAGGAAGGGAGCGTCATCATTGGACTACGATGGACTACCATAAGCATGTGTGTGTGTCTATATCTGTATATTGTAGTATGTTTGAATATATGTGCGCGGTTTTGATTTACTTGTAATTAGTCTCAGTTGTCTTCTGGTTCATTCTTTGTCTTTTTGGAACCTCACAAATATTGGTAGTCTTGCTAATCTTGGTTTACTCATCCAAACCTTACCGCTGCCTTCAAACTCAGGAATGTGTCTGCACTCCTCAATTATAACCTACAGTATTTTTCCTCTTATTTCCCCTTTTATCGGGTAATTTTCGGCGCGAATTTCCTTTATGTGGTCTCTTTAGCATGGGCGAGGCATCTAGAGATCCTTGCAACAGAGAGACTTCTACTTAGAGCAGTGTGTTGCTTGAGAACTTGGGAGGAGATATACGAAAGATCACATATAACTGCGTTATGTTTAACCCATCAGTCGCCTACTAACTTCCTATTCCTGCCACGGACATTAGTTTCAGGGCAGTAGTTCCTTTTCCAATTTTCCCTTATCCACTCTAATCCACTATTTGGACACTTGATCCTTAGTGTTTCGGAGGACAAGTAGCCTAGAGGGATCACTAGACCTATTGTTGCTTGATTTCCTTTGTACTACTTTGTACTCCTTTGATATATGCGGCCGTGGCTCTCTCCTCATGAACGGACCGGTCGGCAATAATACGTCTTTTTCACACCCCATCTACTATTCCCAATTGTTTTATTGCTCTTAAATATTAATATCTTCATATTAAACGTAAAATAGGCGCATATGAATAAGTAATACAGATATTTATGGTTAAATTAAGATTTTCATCAGGAATGAACCAAAATACCTTCGCATGGCGTGACATTTCAAATACCATAGTCAAGCCTTTGCCGGGATAATGTTTACGGTGAATAATTTATTGAAACTGATAAGTACATTTTTGTCCTTAATTTCTGAAAACAGAACAGAATCACTGTTAATCTAAATTGTATACTAATAAATTAATGCTGCATTAAATCAACTATATTGAAATATCATACTAAACATCTATACCCCCAGGGGGTAAGGGGGCCTTTATCTAATGGTGGAGGAAAAAAGAATATGCCTCACGCATCCTACTGCGTGTCGTACAAGGCGACTAATAGGGGGGATGGCGATAGACTTATGGACCAACAGCCATTACTAGACAATAATGTCTTTATCTTAGCACTGTCTTGGTATGGCACTGCCGAGGCTGGTGGGGTGCGGATAGGTGCCACAGGAGACTGAATCTTACCTGGGCGCCGTTTGGCACCACACCTGTGTCGGCAACAGTGTTTGCATGTTGGAGCAGTGTTGGGGCAGGACTTTATTGTTCTATAGTCCAATTGCCTAATATGCAGTAGAGTCTTGTTATGGTGCTGTCTTTTTGTAACACTGTTAAGGCTGGTGTGGTTGCAGATACTGCAGGTGCAAGTGCTGCAGTGGGACTCTGTTGAGTCTTGCTGAGGCATGGTTAGTACTATACAAACATCAACCACAGTGATGACTTGTTGGGGCAGTGTTGTGGCAGGACTTTATTGTACTACAGTACACTCCAACTACTGAAAGGCAACCCCGTCTGAGCCGTTACAATGCATGTAATGGAAAAATGACGTTAAGCCAATGTATGTATAAAAAATATATTTAGAAATAAACACAATCATAGGAGAGATACGAAGATTATGGCCCGGTCCTGTCCTTCCTATTAAAACTGAAACCAGGTAAGCTTGGCTACATCACTCCCGGAGATAACTTATTTGATTTGTAAATGAATATTGGTACATCTTTAAGTCTAGATACATTAATATATTGCAGGTCTTCAATATCTATCAATGTATATGTTTTAAGTTAATCTTATTGTTTAGTTAATCTTAATGTTACTGTAATTTTAAATGTGTTAAGTTAATCTTATTTCTGAAGCACAATCTGTTCGTAAGATATAATCCTTCTCTTTCCCTCGGCTAACACTTTATTATGTCCTGTAATAACGTTACCTTGCAAGTAATGTATCTGGTGAGATTATGAATATAGAATGGCTTGTCCATTACACATATTTGAAATTAAAATTTGAGTTAATGAGAGAAACAGAGTGATTGAGAAAGAAATTGAGAATAAGTAGGCTTCAATCGGCTACGCTATCCATTATGCTAAACCTATGCCAAGCTGGTAGTAGCAGAAGTTGTAATTGCAATTAATATTTTAACCCCTAACTGTCGGCGCGCAACATAAGTCGAGTATAATAAATCTGGACTATCTGGCGGCACGCGACATAGGTCGTGTGGCAATTTCAGCACGTAATGTTGCTGAGAGAGAGAGACAAGTGGTGGCAGGAGAGTAGCGAGCGTATGACTGCTCCAGACCACCACGGCGAACCTACTGACACGAATCCCACCTCCTCCCTCCCTCTCTCACTCGCTACATACTGAATTGTATGGGGAAAGTACCGAATTACATGCTTTTTGCACTCGTGTTGCGCGGTTGTTGCAAGAAAACTAGCGGTCATAAAAGGATCGTTGTGGTGTCATTGGAAAGCTCTGTTTATGCCCTTTCAGAGATAGATACTTGTTTTACGCTCTGGGTCTTATTTAGGCATGAACATGATCACGTAAACAGCCCTATTTTGGCTAAAAACACCCCGCTGGTGGCTACATATTTTATACCGCCTAGGCCGCTCTTTAGGTGTTAAGAACAACCAACCAACGATGTTTGCATGTAGCGTATCTAATAAATTAATGAACCGATACATGTATGCATTATGGTGAAGTAGTTATCAGTAAATGAAGAAGGTATGCCTAAATAGCTGTGTATTCCTAATGTCTTGAACATTTTGATTATACATCGTTATAGTAGTCCCATATCAACTAATATTAAAGTACGGGACCAATACTGCATTAACGTTTTTGATAAGTTATTACTTTATTGTATGTTGTGGTGTAATTGACGACAATTGATTCGTAGTCGAATTAAAAGAACCTTGTTAAAGGTTCAACGTGTACACCAGGTAACTAGTCTTTACTAACACTTTCAGGGATTCATTTAGGATGTGTATGCTTTATTATCATCTTATCCAAAACGCCTCGGAATCTATTATAGGTGTTATACAATGCTATAATACATTGCATGCACTGTATATATATATAATTATTCCATAACATTCCATAGTTTCAGTAACAACATAACATGGATTGAAATTATGTAAATATAATTGTCCTATGTTTAACCATAGCATATATTATTAGTATTATTAACAAAAACATAACGATTTCAATGGTAATAAAAATGCACTTTCTATGATGCATACCCTGGTGTTGTGCACAGTGTTGATTAGGCTCCAGGGGCTTTGCAACGAGGGGCGTGATGGGCAGAGGGACAGAGTACCAAGTGAAACTACTCCATTTGTATCCACAATGTTACCGGTAAAAGACAATCTTATCTAAATAATACCTACAAATTACAATGCAAAAATGTGATTAACTGGTGATATTAATGATTGTATTGTGGTGCCTGCAATGTTGCCGTTTATATTAACGAATAATCTTACCATCGTCTAAAAGTTATTCAACAAACCCAACATCTCAGAGCCCTATATTCCCACGCATCAATAACAGTTGTATTTTACCCAACATTAATTTATATTGTCAGGTTGATGGACAGGTAAAACATAACTACTGACATATTTACTGTGTTTGGAGCCTCAGGTGGAAGGGCGTATATGGTTATATATTGTCAGGTTGATGGACAGGTATAACATAACTACTGACATATTTACTGTGTTTGGAGCCTCAGGTGGAAGGGCGTATAGGGTTATATATTCATAAGAGATGGATTGTTGTGCTGCCAATGAAAGAGTCTGGGTGTATGTGTCTGCAATATTATTGTTTACTGAAAAAGAAAATGGCAGAATTATAGATACAAAAGCGGGCCTTATCATAATATTAACACAATATATTCTTTGGTAATATGCAACACTAAACAAGTCAGAACAATTATACTTTACATGACAATGTAAACAGGTAATATCTTATTTGTTCTTGTAGCTCTCCTTAATAACCCAGTTTGTAACGGCGACGTCTTAATTATATTCTAGCTATATTTAGAAGTGTTTTTCTTTTGCAGTTTTAGAAGGATCTGAACTAGCAATAACGGACAAGGGAGATAGTTCGAAGCGTGTTATCTGCTGGAGGCCCTTTTTAAACTAAATATAATCATCCAATAGTAGCCAGAATATAGATAAAAACATGGAACCTGTACAGAAGGGGTTAAAGCTAAACTGTCAAGGTGCAGAGCAATAACACCTTACCTGATCCTATAGTCAACCCAAAACCTTAGGTAATGTATCGAACTGTTATATATATTGTCAGGTTGAGGTATAGCTAAGACTGACCAATATTATATGTCTGGGATACGGAGCCTCAGGTGAGGGATCTGAATATATATATAAAATATAATTTGTACAACTTGCAAAACAAACACACCAAAACCAGAACCGCGGAATATAAAGACAAAATAACTTGTCAAAATCATTATATATATTGAATATTTACCAAAACAATATTCTGAAATAGTAATACTTAAACAAACAATAATAACAATAATAATTAACCCTTTGAGTACCAGCGACGTGTGTTATATCGTTTTCTAGTTACATTTAGACGCTATTATGCAGCTTAGGAAGGATCTGTGGTTGTTCAGAAGGTTGGTTGAGATAGCATTGTGCCTTATTATTGCTAGAGGTCCTTCCTGATCTGATTAAAATCGTCTAGTAGTTGCCAGAATATTATTAAATGAACGTCCCTGGTACAGTAAGGGTTAACATGAGAGGTTTGGTGATACGTTGCTTTGTTGTTCTATATATTATTTGTGTTGTATCTATTAAAATTAAATTATAGTGTTCTTTACATACCTAATTATACCACCATTATGTCTATGGCATAAACGCAACTGTGCTCATTAACCCCAAGCCAAAGGGACAATAATATTATTTCGGTCTTATTTCCAATTGGTCACAACAATCGTGGTTGGAGTCGGCTTTATTACCCCGAATAAGACGGTGCATTAAACCTAGGATGGGGTTGAGAGTTATATAAGGGTTGCGTGGAAGGAGGGATACCGATTGAGTGAGGACAGAGGTGCATGAAGGAGTTTCATTCGTGGCCTCCCCCTCAGGGTTTTGGGTGTCTCGTAATTGATAGATAGATATATTAAACGTAGTGTCACACAGCCAGTAGTAGCAGATGCAGTATCTGAGTAAATCAAAATAGCATTGGTGGTAATAAAGAGTGATTGTATTCAAGTAATGAACATACAGTACTTAAAGGAAGACACACACATTTTATGTTCTGCTTGACTTGCAATATTCAATATCTAGTCGGTTATATTTCTGCTGACGGTAAACTGAATCTCTTAGCAGTTGATGTCTTAATATTTAATGGGCAAATGTAAATCTACTATATATCGATGTCTTATTAATACAAAAGTATACATAATTAACAGCATAATTCGCTACAAAAAAACTTCGTAGCCGCGCAATTTCACGATGGGTACTTTTGGTCGAGTTAATGAAACACATCAAACATTCCTCATGCCATGTCTGACACCTCCCCTTCTCTCTCTCTCTCTCTCTCTCTCTCTCTCTCTCTCTCTCTCTCTCTCTCTCCCTAGGCTGAACGCGATCGAACCCCTACAGTAATAGTCGAGCACAGGAAGTCAATAATTCAGTAAAACAAGAAATGTGTGACACAGAGAATGTACTCTTTGTAGAAGATTTGAGAGAATTCCAAGGAAAATCGTCCCTATAAAATGTGTCCGAAGCAGATGAGGGGTATTTTGAGCACAGCTGTATACAAAGTCAACGAATGCCCCACTAAGTTGGAAATACCTTTTCTGAGTAATCTGAAGGATTATTGACCTAAAGACCTCCCCACCCATCTGCTTCCCATTAAAAACATGATACGCATTAAAACATGCACTCAGCCCCCGCAAATACTGTAATTACCCGCCACCAAATCAGCCAACCGTAAATAATCGCACCCACCCATTGACCGTTGATAATCCCTCCTTGACCTTGAACTCTCAAACTAAAAACAGACCGAAAACATATACCTCCCTCAATCAAGCGTTCAATGGAATAAAAGTATTGTCTTTCAATGCATGTTCGATTAGAAACAAGATAGACAAACTAAAATGCCTTGCGTTAACAGCAAAAATAGACGTATTTAGCGTGACAGAACTCATCTCGATTTAAAAAGCAGAGATATAATTTCCGAATACCATATCAACTCATACAAAAACAAAATCATAAAGACAGGTGTAACGGTAAAACTAAAGGTGGAGTGGCTATATGGGTAGCATGTCATCTAAATCCAACCGAGGTTTCACTCCCCAAAAATAATAAAGAATAAGTGTGTGTCAAACTAAACATGAAAAACTCAAACATTAATATCACTACTGCATACCGAACTCCAAGTTTATATGAGGTTGATGATAATCAGCTATACGAAATATTGCAACAAACCCTCAATGCTAACGAAAGCATAATACTCGGAGACTATAATCTACCTAACATTGACTGGTGCCTTATGACCGGAAATAGTTACAATTCGCGAAAAATGATTAATTTCCTACAGGACAATTTTCTACATCAAAGTGTTTTAGAGGTGACACAGGAAAACAACATACTAGATCTCGTTATCAGTACAAATAGAATACTTGATATATAAACTTGACATCGGTGAGCACCTATCCACCTCTGACCACAAGCTCATTAGAATCGACATAAATTGCAAATATACTATTGAAAAACAAGAAATAAAGATACCAGATTTAAAAACTGCAAATTACAACGAACCTAGGAAAGTCCTCAGTAACTTGCGTATTCAGCTTAGCAATATTGACAAAACAAGTGAAATATTAGATCAATTTAAAGATATATTCATGAGTGCTCAGAATAAATACATACCCACTAAACTTAAAGTAAATACTGGTAAAAACAAGCCTCCCTGGTTCAATAAGATATTTGCAAGGCGCTAAGGGAAGGGAATAAATATCATAAACTAACTAAAATATGACATAAATAATGAACACTTGAGCTATCAATACAAACTAAGTAGAACAAAAATAACGAAATTAATTAGGACTGAGAAGCGTAATTACGAAAGTTAAATATCAAAGTCAAGTGTAAAAAATCCAAAGCAATTTTACGGTTTCGTTAATGGTAATAGAACATTTAAAACCGGAATAGGGCCATTAATAAATAATGACCGGATAGTAATAGGAGATAAAAAACATTGCTAATTTACTTAATTAATATTTTTGTTCCGTCTTTACTAAGGAAGAAAATAACACTACTTTAGAAACAAATGTAGCAACGCATGACATAAAAAACTTTACCATAAGCAAAAGTGAAGTGTTATGTAAGCGGAATAATTTAAATACTAATAACACTCCTGGTCCGGATAATATTCACCCAAGAATTCTGAAAAACTTGGAAGAAAAAATAGCTCAGTCCTTAACTAACATATTTAACTTGTCGCTCAACCAGGAAACCATACCTAGTGATTGGAAAACTGCAAATATTATACCTACATTTAAAAAAGGAAATAAAGCCTAAGCAAGTAATTATAGACCAATCAGTTTAACGTCAATCATAGGAAAAATTATGGAAACAATTTTAAGAGACAAGATAGCAGATTATCTGGAGTCAAACAAGTTAATTAATCAGAGATAGCCAACATGGCTTCAGATCCAGTAAGTCATGCCTAACACATTTGATAGCATTTTATAATAAACTATTTACATAAAACGACTCTACTAAATCATTAGGCATAATTTACTTAGATTTCCAAAAGGCATTCGATAAGGTACCTCGTGGAACATATTAAAACAAATGGAAATGTTGGGCATTAAAGGACAAATTCATGCATGGATAAAAAGCTGGATGACAAACAGAGAAGGCAGAGAGTTGTGATAAATGGAGTTGGATCTGAGTGTGAGCCAGTTTATAGTGGAGTGCCTCAGGGATCAGTCCTGGGTCCAGTTTTGTTTGTAATCTATATAAATGACATCGATGTTGAACTAAATAATACTATCTCAAAGTTCGCTGATGACACAAAGATAGGAAAATCAGTATTAACCCTTTGGCGCACGATGACTCGTTAAGAGTCATTACACATAAAAATATTCGCCAAAAATTAAGTTTTCGTCTGACACGCGTCATATTTGGCACATATATTAAGTATTACATCTAGTTCAATGGATACAATTGGCAACTCCCTCAGTTTAACCGTTTACTCATGGCTGGCTGGGAAGGGAGCAGAGTACAGCTCAGTCTGTGTTTCGATACTTTCACGTTTATTCGTGTATCTCAGTAACTGTTTGGTTTATAGTAATTCTGAAGTTACCAGTGGAATCCTCATTAAATTCCGCTTCCATGTGTGTATGCAAATCAAAAATGGTGCGGGCAACATTTTGAGCTAGCGCGAGTTGGAGATAAGTTATTTACTTTTTTTTTTACAATTCTTATTTCGGAGTGCTCCAATGTGGTTGTTTTGTATTTAGTCTATGTTTTTATTCGCTTATCTTCAAGTTCAATCAATAACGAAGCCGATGGTACCTCATTAATCCAAATACAATGACTTTTTGGTGGATACAAACGTCACAGAAACAAATTATCGCCGGGCACAAAACTGGCTCTGAGTGAGCTGAGATATACTTTGGGAGTGGGAAAAACTTTGATTGGAAACTATAGGTGCACCAAAGGGTTAACCGAAGAATACAGAAATAAACTGCAATCTGATTTAAATAAAATAGATTGGTCGGAAAAATGGTAGATGCCATTCAATGTTGACAAATGCCAGGTCTTGCAAATGGGTAATACAAAAATTATAATATGAATACAAGATCTTTCAAAAGCAATCAAAACAAGTGCATTCGTTGAAGGCCTGGGGGGTTTTATATCTGAAAACCTAAAGACCTCAGATCAATGTGCAGCAGCTGCGAACAAGGCCAATCGAGCATTGGGATATGTTAACCCCTCCAATCCCAGCGCCGTATATATACGTCAGTAGATAAGTAACTCCTGTGACGCTTCTGCATAGTAGCCACGTGCGGGCATGCGCGGGCGTCGGCTGCCCAGCCGTTTAGAAACTGGCTGGCGGCAGCCGGCCGGCAGGCTTTTCTTTAGTATATATCCTACGACAACGTAACTAATGTCTGGGATATTCTTATGTTGTTTCACAGCTTGAAGCTGCCCTTATTCTTAACCAACGCATCTTAGTATATTTTATTCTCGATAGTTGATTATTTCATTATAATATATAAGATGTAAGTCTAGTGAGAGTGGGAGGAGACGAGCGGGAGAGAGAGACCGGCTTGGGGACGTTGCTTCGCGCGGAGAGTCTAGCTTGGGACGAGCCTGATGTTGCCACGTGCATTTGATTGCAACGTTAGACTTAGTTTCGACTCACGCACGGGGTAGAGGATTTTTGACCCGGCAAATGTGTTGAGTGTTGCCAAGCATGGGATGTATTTTGCATGCCTAGGGTGGGGTCCAGACAGATTCAAGACTCAGAGCTCACATCACTGTCGTACCCTTCGGACCCCCTTGATATCTATCCCTCTCAACCCCACTTGGAAACTTTCTCTCTTACTTTGTATACCTTCCTTCCACTACTTCACCAATCTATTTAATTATCCCATCCCCTTGATAAACCTTATATCTATTATTGTATTAACGACGAGCTCTCAGATAATTAGATAGGATTTTGGGCCTTATGTAGAGACGTAATTGTTAATGAGACCTAGGAAGCATTTTTGTTGTCTCATATTTGGTGGTTTCATGCTTGCTAGTGTGTTCTTGTGTCAGGTTAGCAGGGGCTAGACCGGAGAGGAGGTCTGGGGGCATTTTCTTGTCTGTGTCCGTGTGTGTCTAGTGTTGTGTTGTGTGAGGGCCCTTGCCTAGTCCACTCAGCACTGCGCTAGCACGTCTTGCTTTTGTTTTAGGGTCGCCAGGAGAGAGTCAGATACTTGCGATCTGAGTCTCTCAAGAGAGCACCCTTTCAATTAGAGTAATTTGGCGCACAGACCTGGGAACGTCCCAAGGCTAGGGCAGGTGGCTCAGCCCGGGTATCCGAAGCCTATATCCTTCCGGCTAGACCTCTGCCACCTGACAGATTAACAGCTAGGGGTTTATCATCTCTGTATGCTTGTTATTGTGCCACAGTTTACCGTTTTTGTGAGCATTGTGAGTCAGGGTGTGGCTTAGAGACTCTGTCCGAGCAGGCTTGCCTGACTAAGAGTGAGAAGCACACCTGTATGGGGTTATGTTGCGAGTTGCTGCCTTTATTTAATTATACCTATGCCATTATACACTGTATGGCCTATCACTAGTATTTATTCCTGCTTATGAGTTAAGAGTTCTCTAAATCCGTAACGTACTTTCTTTGCTAAGCATCAGATCCTACAGTAGCCGCATGCAGTTTAGAAACCCGCATCTTGTCTACCGGTACGATGTTTTGAGGACTGTTTGCTTTCACCTTCTTTCACGCAGGGGTGATTAGTTGTATTAATTAACGTAACGTTAAATGTACTTTCTTCTAGTTTGTTATTAAATTGTTTCTGCAATTTAATTCCGTTATCTATCTTTTCCTTGAAGCTTTAAGTCAACTTAACCCTTTCACGCATTTATGACGCAGAGGTTGCCAGATTAGCAATAAGAAATAGAGTTCTCTCACTCTTTTAATTACCTCTCCTACATTAGTTTTCTGCCCACAGCTAACTCAAAGACAACTGCAGAGGTTGAAGTAACTAAACTAAATGTTTCTAAATACCCCTGATGGTAACAAAGGCCTTAAAGTATCCCCAATAGGCTCAAAATCGCGTCATATGTCGGAGAGGGTTAATTGGGTGATCTTTTATATAGCCTGCTTGACTATCAGCAGTCTATAGTGCGTGCACCCTGTAACCGAGTCATAGGATACCTCGTTGTCCAGGCAGGACTCTTGACGGTTTAGGGTGGTTTGTTGCCTGGGTTTATAGATAAGGGTTGGATCTAGCGTTTTCCGTTGTTGCTTGTTGCCGCATACCTAGTCCAATAGAAAGAGCCCAGTGTTTATATATCCCAGGACGTAACAAATGGCGACCTTGCATAGGATTTACTGAACAGAGGAATATAGTGGTCATTTGTTTTGAGATTCCTTATGATTAGAGGAATACAGTGGACATAGATTTTTTTTTTTGGAGCAACCAATATAACACATTAAAGACTTTAAATAACATTAGTATATACATACTTGCATAGGAGATAAGGCACATTCTATAACCTTGATAATTACTGCAGTACACAAGCATGTCTAATACATCAGAACACAGTGATGGGTCAGGTCACGATACGGGCTCGGAGGGAGAAAGACCCGTGGAGTGGCTAATCGATTGCGAGGAGGGTGCTAGAAGATTTTTAGAGGTGCCCCTTACCGCAGACAGGGTGTTGAAGCTGAATAAGTATGGCTTAAAGTGTGTGGCAGGTCTTCAGGGTCACCAGGGTTTAAGTGGCATGAGGAAAGATCAGCTGAGGACTTTGATATTGGGTTTAGAAGGGAGAGACCTGGGTGGAGAGGCGACTGGGGGCCCCGGTCCCCAGCCACCCCTCCACTCTACCCCCGTATCAAACGTCAGGGTGCCTGAATTTAGTACATACCCCCAAGTTGATGGTCAATGGCAGCGTGGAATTCAATCACAGGGACCCTCTCCATTAAATGCACCTTCCCCTCCTCAAGGGTTGACTCCAGATTTGTTGTTTCGGCTTGAGATGGCCTAGGTTGAGGCCGCCGAAAGACAGGCTAGAGCTCAGGTTGAGGCTGCCGAGAGACAGGTTAGTGTGCAGGCTGAGGTTGCTAGAGCTCAGGTTGAGGCTACCGAAAGACAGGCTAGTGTGCAGGGTGAGGGTGCAGAGAGAACAGCTATACGAGTTGAAGTTTCGGGGTGTTACTAAGGGCAAGGATAGTACCTTCCTAGAACACGCCCGGGACTTGTCTGATGCACTACGACATTGGCTGCGTTCTGAGAGGGCAGCTACTTTTGAGGAGTTGAGTGAGCTGGTTCTCTTGGAGCAGTTCTTTAAGTGCACAGGCAGGGACTTAACATTAAATATAAAGGAAAAAAATCCTAGAACTCTCCAGGAGGCAGCAGAAATGGCTGACCGCCGACTGTCATTAATTCGAGGGTGCGAAGCAGCAGCTGGGAGTGAGTCAGGTGCAAAGGATCGTACCCCTCCCCCTCCCAAGAATTTTGATACACATAAATACACAAAACCATCTAGCACTGACAATAAAACTGAACATAAACCAAATACCGTCCCGTATAAGAAGTCTAATGGTACCTCCCACTCCCAAGGGAAACCAAAGAGTAAAGAGTGCTTTGCATGTCACAAGGAGGGTCACTTTGCAAATGCTTGTCCAAACAAGCCACCAAACAAGGTTGTGTCATTGGTCCGCAGCATAGGGATGTCGCCTATATCTTCTGAGTTTGCCAAGGGTAGTTCTTCAGAGGTTGGGACACAGCCTGTGTTCAAGAGTCCGGAAGGCTCGAACCCTGTCTGCGACGTCTTTGGGGGTCATAG
The DNA here is from genome assembly GCA_032716605.1 of Paralithodes platypus. Lineage (NCBI taxonomy): Eukaryota > Metazoa > Arthropoda > Malacostraca > Decapoda > Lithodidae > Paralithodes > Paralithodes platypus. Next base: position 21,900,294 of record CM064532.1, on the reverse strand, counting down.
AGGGCATGGTTTTGTGAGGTGGGCTGGCGAAAGGCGAGGAGTTAAGCTATTGCGTGATACGGGGGCTTCTCAGACCTTGTTAAAGAACTTTACTGGTAGGCCGATTAACGCTGCTCGGGTGGTGGTAGTTCAGGGGATCAATGCTACGAAGTCCTACCCGCTGGTGCGGATGGAGCTGGAAGTGGGTGGTGTGGCGAAGGAGCTGGATGTCGGAATTGTAGAGAACTTGCCTGTTGGGGGCGTCGACCTCCTCCTCGGCAACGACTTTGCGGTGCCTGCTTCTAAGGTTTCACCCTTTGTCGTTGCCGAGAAGGCGGCCGACGTTAGTAGGGAGGAACAGGAGTGGGTTGAGAAGTGTAGCGTACAAACCATGGCGTGTGTTGTGACGCGTTCTCAGACATCCGGAGCCTTGCAGCCACCACCTCAGACTATCATACCGCGGAGGAAAGGTCACAAGAAAACGGGAAGTGTTGGTCAATTGGAGAGTTTTGAGCCGGCAGTGTTTCTTGGTGACTCATTATTGGCACCTATGTTAGAGTCTGGAGAGGCCCCGGGGCCTGTCACCGCTAGTGCAGGTGCAGGGCAGGAAGAGACTCTGCGACAGCATCGTTATGCGCAGCGTGAGGAAAGGATGGCTCAGCGGGACATTGGAGGTGGAAATAAATTATTTAAGATGAACTTGGATAATCTCGCACCTGCTGATATATGTTCCTTGCAGCTAGAAGACCCTGAAGTCAGGGCGTGTGGTAATGGTGCTATCGAACTGGAGAGCGATGGGGATGCGCAGCTTGGTGATTTTTTCTTGTCCGAGGGGATCTTGTATCGGAGACATCAGGCTCCCAAGAAAAAGTGGGATGGCGGGTCAGGATTAGGGGACCAGTTAGTAGTACCGAGGGTGTGCCGTGAGAGCTTATTGAGATTAGCTCATGATGTGCCTTTGGCAGGGCACCAGGGGGCACGTAAGATGGAGGCAGCTCTGAGCAAGCTTTTCTGGTGGCCGGGGTTAAAGGCAAGTGTCGTGTCATGGGTGTCACAGTGTCACACTTGTCAAGTTGTTGGGAAACCCAATCAGGTCATCCCGAGAGCCCCGTTACAACCCATCCCTGTCATTGGGCCGCCCTTCAGCAAAGTAGTTATCGATATGGTTGGCCCATTGCCCCCACTAGTGCCGGCAATAAATTTTTACTAACTGTAATGGATGTAGCAACACGGTATCCAGATGCTTACCCCATGCGCAACGGGATGGCTAAGACTGTTGTCAAAAACCTACTTGTCTATTTCTCTCGTTATGGCTACCCTCAGGAGATCCAGTCTGATCAGGGATCCAATTTTACTTCTGCTCTGTTTAAGCAGACCATGCAGCAACATGGGATAGTGTCTGTGGTGTCATCTGCCTACCATCCCGAGAGTCAGGAAGTTTTGGAAAGGTGGCACTCGACTCTCAAGAGTATGTTGCGGTGTTATTGCATGGAAAATGGGAAGGACTGGGATCTAGGTCTCCCATACGTTTTATTTGCTGCGAGATAAGTACCTGGGGAGAGCTTGGGATTTAGCCCGAACGAGTTGGTTTTTGGACACAGGGTCAGGGGGCCCCTCCACATAGTCAAGGAGATCTGGGAGGGAGTCACAAAGCCATGCTCGCTTCTAAAGTATGTAGTTGAAAGCCGTGAGAGAATGCTAAAGAGCTTGGAGGTAGCAGGTCGGAACCTTAACACCTTACGAGCGGCCTATGCGGTTTATTTATGTGTACCGCACAGCGGGGTGTTTTTAGCCAAAATAGGGCTGTTTACGTGATCATTTTCATGCCTAAATAAGACCCAGAACGTAAAACAAGTACCTATCCCTGAAAGGGCATAAAACAGAGCTTTCGAATGACACCATAACGATCCTTGTACGATGGATAGTTTTCTTGCAATAACCGTGCAACGCGAGTGCAAAAAGCAGGTAATTCGGTACTTTCAGTACATAATTGAGTATGTAGCGAGTGAGAGAGGGAGGAGGGAGCTGAGATTTGTGTCAGTAGGTTCGCCGCGGTGGTCTGGAGCAGTCATACGCTCGCTAGTCTCCTGCCACCACTTGTCTCTCTCTCTCAGCCACATTACGTGCTGAAATTGCCACTCGAGTTATGTCGAGCGCCGCCACATAGTCCAGCTTTTTTTAACTCGACTTATGTTGCTCGCCGCTAATTAAGGGTTTAAGAGTTCACAAGCTCAGATGAAGGACAGATACGACCAGAAGGTGAAGCTGAGGAAGTTGAGTTTGAAGTAGATCAGGAGGTACTGATACTACTGCCTCTGGTGGGACACCCCTTGTCTGCCAAGTATTCTGGTCCATATCGGGTTGTAAGGAAGGTTTCTGATCTCGACTATTTAGTAGCTACTCCTGATCGTAAGAAAAAGAACCAACTTTGCCATGTAAATCTGATGAAAGAGTATGTGAGGCGCCCCTCCGAGCCTCTCACTGTCCCGGTGTTGATCTGCAGCGATCGTGGTGGAGAAGGAGGAAGGGACAGTCAAGCTGCGGGGGAGGATAATTGGGATTGTCATGTTTCCGCGGATCAGTGGGCGGGGAATTCTAGACAAGTGGCTCACGAGTTGATATTGCACCTGCCTGAGCAACAGCGTGTAGCTGTGCAGCACTTGTTTGATTCAAACCCAGCTGTTTTCGCGGAGCATCCTGGCCTCACTACTCAAGCGGTGCACGATGTCGATGTTGGGGACCACCCGCCCTTTAAATCAGTGCCATACCGTGTTCCCCTTATTAAATTACCAGCACTTAGGGAAGAGCTGGATTATATGCTGAAACGTGGGCTGATTTCTGAGGGTGCAGTAAGGTGGACTTCCCCAGTCACACTGCAGCCCAAACCAGATGGCAAGGTGCGGTTTTGTATAGATTTCCGCAGGTTGAATGGTTTAACCCCCACAAATGCCTACCCTCTCCCTCGCGTGGACGACAGTGTGGATAAGATAGGAAAAGCCAAGTTCCTCACTAAGATAGACCTTGTTAAGGGTTATTGGCAAGTGCCCTTGTCTGAGCGAGCGCGAGAGGTGTGTGGGTTTGTGGTGGACGGTGCCACATATCGTTGCCATATTATGCCATACGGGCTGAAAAATGCCCCTGCAACGTTTCAGAAATTAATGAACGACATTGTAGCCGACATTCCCAACTGTACGGTGTACCTAGATGATGTCATAATATACGACGATGATTTTAACAGTCACTGTGCTCACATCGGACAGCTTTTTAATAAACTGAATGAAGCAGGTTTGGTGGTAAACCTGGGTAAGTGAGATTTTGTCAAAGCCACAGTTTTGTACCTGGGGTTCGAGGTGGGGATGGGTCAGGTGTGCCCTCCACAGACAAAGATCAAAGCCATCGATCAGTTTCCCCAGCCTACGACTAAGAAACAAATCATGCGGTTTCTAGGTATGATAGGCTATTATCGTCGCTTCATCAAAGGCTATTCGACTGTACTTGCACCTTTAACTGACTTATTAGCTAAGGACAAGAAGTTCCGGTGGTCTCCTGAGTGTGCAGAGGCGTTTACCTTGGTGAAACACCTGTTATGTACCCACCCCATACTCAGGGCCCCGAACTTCAGCAGACCTTTTCAGCTGGCGACTGATGCCAGTGGCGTAGGGGCTGGGGCTGTCTTGTTACAGACAGATGATGAAGGTATCGAACATCCAGTGAGCTTTTACAGTAAAAAATTCAATAGTGCACAAAGGAATTACTCTGTAATTGAAAAAGAACTCCTGGCGATAGTGCTGGCGCTCAGGCACTTTGATGTATATGTTCCTACTTTCGGACCAGTCGTAGTGGTTTATACCGATCATCACCCTCTGAAATTCTTGAATCAGTTTCATAACCGGAATATGAGGCTAACCAGGTGGTCACTCATGCTTCAGGAGTATAATCTGGAAATACGCCATATTGCCGGTTCTGATAACGTGATAGCGGATTGTCTATCAAGGGTGGATGATGTTGGTTAGACTGATTGAGGGTTGAGTGTGGAGGAAAATAGGCTGTCACTGTAGTTCAGCCGAAAAAAACAAATTAAAAAAGCAAAAACCTTATAAAAACTCTTTATTTTTTATAACGTGTAGAATTTTGTATAAGATGTTGTAGCAGTATCTAAGTTGAATGTTTTCGCTTATTGTCGCTAAGTTAGTTGAACTTGCTCGGTGGAGCGCAACAGTCTTTATTTTTTTTTATATATAGTGCCTTGTGTCGCAACAGTGTGTGGTACTATGAGAAGCTTTCTGTTAGATATCAAGAACTTAGTCAAGGGTCTTATATCTTGGGGGAGGTGTGACGCTTCTGCATATTAGCCACGTGCGGGCATGCGCGCGCGTCGGCTGCCCAGCCGTTTAGAAACCGGCTGGCGGCAGCCGGCCGGCAGGCTTTTCCTTAGTATATATCCTACGACAACGTAACTAATGTCTGGGATATTCTTATGTTGTTTCACAGCTTGAAGCTGCCCTTATTCTTAACTAACGCACCTTAGTATATTTTATTCTCGATAGTTGATTGTTTCATTATAATATATAATATGTAAGTCTAGTGAGAGTGGGAGGAGACGAGCGGGAGAGAGAGACCGGCTGGGGAACGTTGCTTCGAGCGGAGAGTCTAGCTTGGGACGAGCCTGATGTTGCCACGTGCATTTGATTGCAACGTTAGGCTTAGTTTCGACTCACGCACGGGGTAGAGGATTTTTGACCCGGCAACTGTGTTGAGTGTTGCCAAGCATGGGATGTATTTTGCATGCCTAGGGTGGGGTCCAGACAGATTCAAGACTCAGAGCTCACCTCACTGTCGTACCCTTCGGACCCCCTTGATATCTATCCCTCTCAACCCCACTTAGAAACTTTCTCTCTTACTTTGTATACCTTCCTTCCACTACTTCACCAATCTATTTAATTATCCCATCCCCTTGATAGACCTTATATCTAGTATTGTATTAACGACGAGCTCTCAGATAATTAGATAGGATTTTGGGCCTTATGTAGAGACGTAATTGTTAATGAGACCTAGGAAGCTTTTTTGTTGTCACCTATTTGGTGGTTTCATGCTTGCTAGTGTGTTCTTGTGTCAGGTTAGCAGGGGCTAGACCGGAGAGGAGGTTTTTTGCGATCCTTTAAGTAAAGTCTGCTGGTGCGAGTCCTGTGGACCCGCACGACTTTACTAGGATACCCGTGGGAGTCCGGGGGCATTTTCTTGTCTGTGTCCCTGTGTGTCTAGTGTTGTGTTGTGTGAGGGTCCTTGCCTAGTCCACTCAGCACTGCGCTAGCACGTCTTGCTTTTGTTTTAGGGTCGCCAGGAGAGAGTCAGATACTTGCGATCTGAGTCTCTCAAGAGAGCACCCTTTCAATTAGAGTAATTTGGCGCACAGACCTGGGAACGTCCCTAGGCTAGGGCAGGTGGCTCATCCCGGGTATCCGAAGCCTTTATCTTTCCGGCTAGACCTCTGCCACCTGACATATTAACAGCTAGGGGTTTATCATCTCTGTATGCTTGTTATTGTGCCACAGTTTACCGTTTTTGTGAGCATTGTGAGTCAGGGTGTGGCTTAGAGACTCTGTCCGAGCAGGCGTGCCTGACTAAGAGTGAGAAGCACACCTGTATGGGGTTACATTGCGAGTTGCTGCTTTTATTTAATTATACCTATGCCATTATACACTGTATGGCCTATCACTAGTATTTATTCCTGCTTATGAGTTCAGAGTTCTCTAAATCCGTAACATACTTTCTTTGCTAAGCATCAGATCCTACAGTAGCCGCATGCAGTTTAGAAACCCGCATCTTGTCTACCTGTACGATGTTTTGAGGACTGTTTGCTTTCACCTTCTTTCATGCAGGGGTGATTAGTTGTATTAATTAACGTAACGTTAAATGTACTTTCTTCTAGTTTGTTATTAAATTGTTTCTGCAATTTAATTCCGTTATCTATCTTTTCCTTGAAGCTTTAAGTCAACTTAATTGGGTGATCTTTTATATAGCCTGCTTGACTATCAGCAGTCTATTGTGCGTGCACCCTGTAACCGAGTCATAGGATACCTCGTTGTCCAGGCAGGACTCTTGACGGTTTAGGGTGGTTTGTTGCCTGGGTTTATAGACAAGGGTTGGATATAGCGTTTTCCGTTGTTGCTTGTTGCCGCATACCTAGTCCAATAGAAAGAGCCCAGTGTTTATATATCCCAGGACGTAACACTCCCCAGTCCCAGCGACGTATACTGTATATCCGTAATTAATGTACTTTCCTTGTAACTGCCTGTACAACCCTGTACAGTCACGGCGCTTAATTATGGACCAGGGGATGAACCCCTTGCTAGACACCACGCACTATCTCATCCGAGCACAGTTTACACTTAGTGAAACTGGGTAGTTTAAACTCCCAGGCCCCGCCCACTACTGGGTCGCCAGTCAGTTGGCAGAACACATCAAGTAGAACAATGGTTTAGCTCCCACACACGCACACACACACTTCACTATATGCTTTTAGACAGAGAATGTATAAGCTAAACAATATGTAGTATTAAGTCCCGGAAATAGTGAACATTTGATGTTGTATATCGTAGATAAGCCTATGCCAAGTTAAATCATTATTCAATGCTATATATTGCAGAGATGGCTTTAGTTATGTTCAATGGGTTCTGTTCAATACCCACGTCCCTTGCATAATGCCTACTGTAGTTAGGTTTTAACCTTTTTAGCACGAGTAACGTCAGTGTCAATATATTATAATTACCATTAAACGATATTATTCAACTTAGGAAATACATCTACCGATTAAAGGCTATAAATTATCTTATCAAATCCTTATAACAACCAAATATACTTCCAAAGCTGCATACAACCGTCTAAATGTAGCTACAATTAAATACAAAAGACATCTCTCAGATTGAAAAGGTTAAATTGCTTAGTATAATTTATCATAGAGATAGGTAAAAGCGAATGGTGAAACACAATAGGCCTATGATATCCTCTATATCATAGATGTAAACTATACTATATTACACGTTTCTGACCTCGTTTAGCATACGCCAGTGTCATGACATAATTTGTTAATATTGCTTGTCATAGAGAAAGAGAGAGAGATTTACATAGTTTTACATAAATACACTGGCCACAGATATCCTACGAGTTCTGCGAGTTGGTCAGGACGTAGTAGAGATGGCAACACTAAGAGTAAGAGAAAGTGGAAGGAAAGCTTAGTAAAGATGAATTTTCTCCTCTCCCCCCCCCCCCTTGAATAACCTTGCAGGGTTCAGAAATCGATTGAATGATTTATATAGAATAATTATAAATGGAAAGGATATATTATGCATACCTTCACCTCTTTTGTTTCTGCTCTCTGCAATTGACAGTGTTAATTTCTGCCAGGTTATCTTGTCAGTAAATCATGTCCTACTCCAGACCAACTTGTCTGTGGTATGAGTCTAGTCTTCTATTTATATGTGTATATTGTGCCACTGTCTATAACTTCATTAGGGAGCTCATTCCACTGCCCAATTATAGTGTGGGTGAAGAAATCTTGAGTTGTGTCTAGGTTCCCTTTCCTGCCCATTATTTGTAATTTGTTTCCTCTTGTGGAACTGTCCTTGGCTATCTTAAGTAGATTATTGGAATTTACATTACTGAATCCTTTCAGAACCTTAAAACACTATCAGCTGCCCACTTATTCTCCTTTCTTAACCGAAAACAGATCAAGTTCCCTTAATATCTCATTGTGTGGTATATTTTTAAGGAATGAGATCAATCTTGTTGCTCTGCGCTGAACGGATTCGAGTGTCTGTCTTTTATTGTGTAGGGAGACCAAAACTGCACAGCATAGCCTACTCACAATACTTTTATATAAGGGTATAACTATGTGTTTACTATGACAATGAAGATTTCTTCTAATGAATCCTAGTGTTCTGTTTGCTTCGTTAGCTGTTGCAATGCATTGGCTTGTGGATTTAGATTTTCGTTTCTAAGCACTGCTTGGTCTTTTATATGTGATACGCTCTATACATTACCTTTTCACCATGTGATATTCGCATTTATTGTTTTGGAAGCCTATTTTTAGTATCTGACATTTGCTTACATTAAAGGGCATCTGACAATTATCAGAGAGAGAGAGAGAGAGAGAGAGAGAGAGAGAGAGAGAGAGAGTGAGAGTGCTAACACACCAATATTAAAACAAAAATGGGCTTCTCAAATTGGACTCCAACCTTGAATGGCTTGATGTGCCGGTTTAGCAATACTTAGATTTCATATTCTCCCAAAATCTGTTTTTACTAACTACCACTTTCCATTCTAAAGGTAAATTTCCATATATCACTACACCATGAAAAAGTGCTATGATATGTGTAAATGAAATTAATGTATTCCTTGATTTCTATAATAATGGTGTAAACTATACACATTTGTATTCGTAGTTAAGATAATTAGTTAAATTAGGGCTTAGTGGCTATCAACCCTGCAGGAATTTTAAGCCAGGATATGTCAGTGGGCAAATCAAGATTGGAGCCTCGGTTCGAGAATTCAAGTCCCTTGGTGTCATTTGTTTTCGGTAAATTTGTAATGGATATGAAGTAATACTTATGTTGTTGTGCCAATAACTTCCAAATCCCCGGTTTTCTCAGTAAAATTGCGAGATGATACGTTGTGTAGCACTCGTAATACTGGCAGTTACCTGCTCTCACGTGAATGTATTGTATACATGTAAATTGACCTACGGTAGGATAATGCTATATTATTCATAATTTTTCATAAACAGCAGTTACCTTATTTATTGTATTTATAGTATTATATAATTATCATACTAATCACCATAAGCAGCCTTAGTTTGTCCACTGCAGGCCGAAGACCTCTCACAATCGTTTCTAATCTAGCTGGGCAGGTGTTATCCTGTTATTACTTTAGCAAACTTTCTGATCTCATTCCTCCATCTGGTTATCTGTCTATCCCTTCCTCTAGCTCTATCTCTAGATTCCCATTGTGTTCCTTTATTTGTCCATCTCTTATCATCTCTTCTAGATATATGATCTTTCCAAGCCCATGTCCTCTTGTTAATGCGATTATCTTCTACTCGTGTTTATTCTCTTATCCAAGATGTTTTTTTTGTCTCTCCAAGTTATCCCTAACATTATCCTCACTATATCTTCATGGCCACTACACATTTTTTCGCTTATGAAACTTTGTTATACTCCAAGTTTATAATTAATTAATTAGTACAGGAATGACACATTGTTTGCATACGTTCTCTTATATGCAAGGGGCAACTAGCTTTTCATAATAACATTCTGCTTACCAAATGCGCTCCATTCCATATCTATCCTTGGTCTGATTTATCAAGAGTGATCTGAGTTTGCATCTATAATCTGGCCTAAGTAAATATATTCCTCCACTGTATCTGGCTCATAATCCTCTAACTTCATTTGTTGTGGTTGCACATGATCATTCAACATATTCTTGGGTTTTTATTAATTGTCAACACTACTTTATGGCGTCCATCCTTTATATCATCCATCATTTGTTGTCACTCTTCCCCTGAGTCGTTAGGATAAACTTTGTCATCAGCGAATCTGAGGTTGCTTTGATGTTCCCCATTAACATTTGTTCCTTTATTGTCCCATTCAAGATTATTAAATATGTCTTCCCAACACGCGTGAACAGATTTGATTGTATATGTAGGTTACCTAACTACAGAAGTTTTAATGCACGGATAGTTTGATCATTGTTAATTCAAACAGTAGCATTTCAACTGTAAGGAACCACAACAAATAAATGAATAAATAAATAAATAAATAAATAAAATAAAGACATATATACAGTATATCAGAATACAATAATAACTATTACCGTGTTCTATTTTGTTGCCGTTACATATGCCTATACATACGCAACTGTGTATGGGCGGAGCTTATTAACTATCAATGCACTTGTTTCACTGGCGTCTCGCCCGCTGAACCAGCAAAGGTAGAAATTGTTCGAACCTGCTGCCAGTGTATGGCTAGGACTTTGGCACAACCCTGGTCTACGACTTACCGCCGTGAGTGTACCAGTTACCAAGACCTTTTGAGCACTGCTCCTGTGTTGGCAACACTTCTCAGTTTATATGAGACCCACTGAAGGGTGACAGAGCCAGTTTTGCCTCATCTTTGAGGTGGATAGGTGGTCTCTCCTGAAATTTTTGTCATATTGCTTGGGACTGCTGGGGACTTTTATTACTGTGTCCTACGGTACAGTACAGGTTAAGACATTTTACTTATAAAAATTAGAACATTATTTAACCCTTGTCTAGCGGGGGGTTTTGGGCTTATTTGGGCATATTCAGGCCCTCCTGCATGATAAATCAAGTATCTGCATGAAAATAAATTTATTTAGCAAAAAACTAGGCGCTAAAAGCTTCAAAATGAGACCAGAACGAGCTACGTAGCACTCGTGGTTCTCATACAGTGATACCAGTAACATGGGAGTTTAGCGTATAGCGGCATATTTTTCGCAGCTATGCTCACTACTGGCTACACTGCCGGCCTCTCGAGAACACAGGGAACATGAGTTAATGGGCGGCGGTAAGCCCTGGGAGTCGGCTGTCTGGCCCGCTGCGCTCCCGGCCATTTGCACTCGATTTTAACCCTTTAAAAGCCTTAATAATGCTCCTAACTTGCTGCAAATTGGAACCGGACTTAAGTCCGACCCCGATCTTTAAGGGTTAAAAGAATAGTGAGGCCCCATTTTGAGAATGGCGTGCAATGTTGGTCCCCTTATCTGAGCAAGGACATTGAGAAACTCGAGTCGGTGCAGCATAGAGTGACAAAGTTGATACCGTCCCTAAGAATTAAATCTTAACATGAAAGACTAAAAAAAAAAAAAAAATCACTTAAGAAAAAAAGATTGCGAGGTCAATTAATAGAGTGTTTCAAGATACTAAAGGGATTTAACAACATTGATGTAGAATCACTTTTCAAAATAGATAATAGTTCATTAACTCAGGGAAATGGAATGAAATTAAAAACCAGAAGGGCGAATCTCGATGTCACAAAGCACTTCTTCACCTACAGTGTGGTCATCGAGTGGAACAAAGTGGTACAATGTAAGACAATTGACACATTCTAAAATAATCTAGACATTAATTTTGAGGAGGTGAAAATAATATAGGTTAAAACAAAATAGGTTAGCATCAGTAGTATATAATATTTCTCAAATTCGTTCTTTACTATAAATTTCCCAGTAGAAGTTTGTTTTCATTCTGCTGGGAGATTTTTTTCCCCAACTGAATTTCATGCCGACCAACGGTCGGAGGGAGAGGTAGGTGGGGAGAGATTGGTGGGGAGAGAGCCTTCTGCTTTGCTATCTTTGCCTTCCACTTTGTAGCCAATGTGATTTAAGTATTAAGTCAAGACTACGTAGTAGGGACCGCAAGTTCTGTGTAGTCTGTGTATATATGTAACTCTATGTAACTATATCTCAATTGTAATACATAAGGACACCTTCGCACTTAGTAGTTAATATACAGTATGTGTCCTTCAAGGGGATATACAAATTATACTGGCCTTTTATCAGTCAAAGTCATTGAATATTGTATACAATACCATATCAATGCATTTTTTTTTTCAATATTCAGTTACAAATACGTTAAGTAGATTTGTTTTTATATTAAAATCAATTCAAATATCTATTAACGAAAATATGTTTGGAAAAAAAGGATCTCTATGGTCACTTGTTGTGCTTTTCCTTTCAGATTCACATGAACAGTTTTATCATAGGATTTGTATCGTATTGTATACTCGCAATTAACCCCCTCAGACAGGATATTTTAACTTACTGATGGGTTGGCAGACTGCCCGGTATTTCCCCTACAACTGTCTTTCTCACACTGAGGGACCGTTAGAAGTCGGAGGAATTTGGGGTTGCCACCAATCGACAGATTCTGATCTAGCTTACCTAACTTACTGTGCTCAAAATGATGCAGAAGCGTCATATAACTTATTATTGAGCTATTTCACTAGGCTCATGTGACGCGATCGCGTCATATGATACATTTGGGCGGAACCGCCATATGACGCGATCGCGTCATATGAGACGGAGAGGGCTAAAAATCTATATTTGTTTTTCCCAGTTATAATATAACCCAAATTTATTTACACAACCATTGCGTAAGAACATTGCAGAAATAACATATTTGTTTATTTTGACTATTGGAAATTACAGCATACAGAAGCATTTACGGGTTATGCAAGTCATTATATTCTACTGAACATATTGACTGAGTTTACTACAATAACACAGAAACAAACCATATGTTATTAGTCCGTGACTGTTCCTTGGGAACTCCTTTTTCCCATCCTACGAGTAAACATGTACACATAGTGTTCTGAGATCCCTTATCTGAAGTCATTGTCGCTTGTATAGACATTTTCTCATAACAACACAAAAGATGGATTACTATTAATATATACAGTATACACAGGTATGTTCCCAGCAAATATATATATTGATTAATTCAGATTGTCTCATAGGTGATGGGATATTACGGGAAATAAAGATAAAACCGAACAACATAAAAGAGAAAGACAATTTAAGAATGAAACAGAGACAGAACAAGTAGGATCGTGCAGGTTCCCCAGGGTAAAGATAATGGCATCCTTAGCAGCTTTAATTGGTCCGTTATGTGACCATTGGAGGGGAAGGAAGAGGGCACCAGGGACTAGCAGGCAGATAGAGACCTTGGATCATAGTAAGAGCTATATGTTTAGTATATGTTATTATATAAATCTAAGAATTGGCTAGGACTAAAATACAAAGGAATCATTAGAGGAGAGACTGCTTGTACTGTAGATGTTAGCAGATGTTGTATTATATTATGTAAACAACAAATAATAACCTAATGATGCTATGATCAAATATTACAGTTATATGTTGTGTGAATAGAGGAGACGAAAGGCAAAGCTGCGTGAAACAAGTGCCCCCTCCCCCCCTTGGTTAAGCTGAAAGCTTGAGATACCCACATTCAAGGTACGTTAGAGTCAAAATGTCTGGACACACGGAACTTGAAGCAGTATAAGTCATAGCATGAGAGAAAGGCAGATGGAGGGAAAGAGTTCCAGAACGTATTAGTTGAGTAGAAGGTAGACTGGGAAAATCAGTTCACTATTGAGTTGGACAGAATAGGGTGGAAATGTGTTCAAAGGCGGGTGGCCCCCACTACCCTAGACCCTTTCAGTATCGGTGACGTCTTTTTGTATTTGATTTCATCTACATTTAGACGATTGTATGAGTCTTAGGAAGGATATATGAAAACTAAAAGGATTACCTTAGTGTGTAGCCTTTTAATTGGTAGACGTCCTTCCTAACCTGAATAAAATAGTCCAATAGTTACCAGAATATAATAAATAGGACGCCAACGGTATTAAATGGTTGAAAACAGGAGGTAATCACTGAGAAAGGTCTGAAGAACATTGAATGTAGTAATTAGTACGTGAGAGAGATGTAACATTGTGGGGTGTAGAGAGAGATTGTAGGGAATTAGTAAAAGGAGGTGAACTGATAAGGCAAAATGCTTTTGACTCTACCCTTTCGAGAAATGCGGTATTGGTTGAACCTCCCCACACATGTGAACAATACTCGATACATAAGTGCACGGTGCCCCTGTACATAACACAAATATGTGCAGGGGTGTAGAACCCACGGAGTGACGGAGACGGTTGAGCATATGTAATTTCTGGAAAGCTGTAAAACAGCAATAGTGGTAATATGATCTTTCCAAAAGAAGTCAGAAAAAAACGAGAAACACCAAAAATAGTGAGAGACGATGCAAGGTTAATTTGAAGATTGTTGAAGAGTATGGGATAGTCATGTGGAAGATTGTGACGAGTAGACAGATGGAGAAATCGGGTTTTGGAAGGACTGAAAGTAACAAGATTCACTCTGCTCCAATCATATGTAGTTGATAGCTCAGAAGGTAAGCATGAGTTTTGCTGCAATTGCGTGGTAAACTAGTTGACTGGTGTAAGGTAGAGTCATTACCATATGAGTGGATAGGACTAGAAGTATAGTTGAGAAGATCATTAATACATATCAAGACAACTGAATACATGAAGAAACCCTGAGGAATAGGCACAGGCGGAGGGATAAAACCCTCATATTCTAAACCGAGATCATATTAGACAAGAAGCAGAATGAAAAAAATAAATTGTTTTCATTTAATATCCAGTAACTTGTCAAGTTAATCATTACTATTGTGTAGAAACAAATTCATCAGTTTAACCCTCCAGCCCCGGGGGCTATAGCTTACGACTGTGCTCCGGTACCGGGTGTTTTGACGATCTTTGGCCTATGTTAACTACTCTGTAAGTCAATGAATATGTCATGTAATGTTGTGAATAAAAAAGAATAATGTTCCACAAACCTTCCTCTGTCGAATGGCGTTGAGTAGAGGTCTCTAGCCCCTCTGGTTGCATAATGGTGAGCGCGGGAAGACGAGTGCTTTTCGGCGGCAAATTCTTCCCGCGTTCGGACGCGTCGCCTCGGCCATGGCTACGACGCACCTAGCCGCTCGCCGCGCCAAAGTATTTATCTCCCTTAGACGATTTTAGTGTTTGATATTGAGAATGTGATGTTTATTTGATATTTTCTAGTTATTTTGAGGCCAATTATATAAAATATGTTTATTAGGGTATCACTGTCACTGATATTGCTAATTTTCACTCGATACCGTACATTTTATTAGTAATTGAGGTAGCTTATTGTTGTATTAGGCACTGATTATTCGTTATCACAGGTGTTTATTATACTTTGGCCATCAAATATTAGGTCTTGTGTCACTTTCACTTTGACAAATATGCTTTAGAGAGTGTCACTGTCACTGATAATGCTCATTTTCACTCGATACCGTACATTTTATTAGTAATTGAGGTAGCTTATTGTTGTATTAGGCACTGATTATTCGTTATCACAGGTGTTTATTATACTTTGGCCATCAAATATTAGGTCTTGTGTCACTTTCACTTTGACAAATATGCTTTAGAGAGTGTCACTGTCACTGATAATGCTCATTTTCACTCGATACCGTACATTTTATTAGTAATTGAGGTAGGTTATTGTTGTATTAGGCACTGATTATTCGTTATCACAGGTGTTTATTATACTTTGGCCATCAAATATTAGGTCTTGTGTCACTTTCACTTTGACAAATATGCTTTAGAGAGTGTCACTGTCACTGATAATGCTCATTTTCACTCGATACCGTACATTTTATTAGTAATTGAGGTAGGTTATTGTTGTATTAGGCACTGATTATTCGTTATCACAGGTGTTTATTATACTTTGGCCATCAAATATTAGGTCTTGTGTCACTTTCACTTAGTTATATGATTTGTAAACGTTTTATATACAATTTATTGTGTCTTTTTTCACTGATTTATATATTTCTATAGGTTCTAATCATATGAATGTCACTTGGTATATACATATGTGTCACTTTCACATATTATTATGGTGTAATTGTATTTGTATCAATGTTCTCATAATACATGACTTTTGTATTACAATACATTTGTTTTCTTCCACTTTTTGCCTATATATAATTATAGTGTACATATTGTCATTTTATTTGGCAATTTCAGTATGATTATTAGAACTCCAGCTTGGAGTGGTAATCAAAGAAGCAATCTACAGCACAGAGTGCCACCTTGCACTCCACACACTCCAGGGTTGACTTTTTACCTGACCTCGGCTTCACCCTGCTGTTGTAGCAGACATGGCATCGCTTCTGCTGTGTTCTTCCGGATTCATTCTGAGGCAGGGAACCAAGCCTGTGCCTAGTCAAGTATTGAGCAGACTGCAAGCGGTCAATAACGGCGGGCCCAGGATGTGCCACTGCCCTCTGTGGCATAGCATACTTCTCCAGGAGCTCCGTCAACACCTGCTTTTGGAACCTCCGCAGGCTATTGAACTTCATGGGTGTGTTCACATTCCGAAGCTTGTATATGTTGTAGGCATTCAGAACTGACATGTCCACCATATGCAGAAAGAACTTTTTGTACCATCTGCACGAGGTACGCAGGCAGTCAATGAAGCCTATCTGCATGTCGGACTTGTCCACCAGCCTCATGTTGATGTTGTAGTCCAGGACAGCATCGGGCTTGGTCACCCTGGCCTGGGTGCGGCGATCCACGTTGCCAGTCTCCACCATTTCCCCCTTGTGGATGGTGGTCAGGAGGTTGACCTTCCGCTGGTCGTGCCAGTGGATAGCCAGAATGGGCCCCGACTTCTTCTTGAATACATCACCTTTTTTGGTCTTTGGAGGGAAAGGTGGCATGCCCTTCCTTTTCCCTCGTACTGTGCCTACAGTCCCCGTCTTGCGCTCATGCAGGTACTGTGAGAGAGTGGGGGACGTGTAATAATTGTCCGTGTAGAGGACGTGATTCTTATGAAAGTAGCGGTCCATCATGGCTTGCACCACTGCTCCGCCAAAGCCAATGAGGGGGTCCACAAGCAAGTCCCCTTCCTTCCCGCTGTAGACCAGGAAGTCCAGGACATAGCCAGTTTGGCAGTCGCACAGCACAAAGAATTTTATGCCAAAGCGATGTCTTTTTGAGGGGATGTACTGCCGGAAGCTGAGTTTTCCCCGGAACAGCACAAGAGACTCGTCAACGACGACCTTGCGGAAGGGCTTGAAGTAGGAGGTGAAGCGTTCTCGCATCATCTCATACAACGTCCTAATCTTCCACAGCTTGTCTGGGAGGTGGACGTCAAGGTTGGTGACAAGATGGAGCGCTGCGAGGATATCAAGGTACCGGTCGCGAGACATATATTTCCCGAAGGCAGGGGTGGATATCAGATCATTGGTGATCCAATAGTCAGGCAACCTATGCTTCTTGACATGAGGCATTAGCATGGTGAGTGCCAGGAACACCATGAACTCTTTATGAGTCACTGGGGTCCACTGCCTCATGTGGCCCTTGGTCACCTTTCCCAAAAAGTGGACCTGGAATTGGTGCTGCTTATTTGTCTCTTTGACAACATAGCCTACCACCTCCTCATCAAAGAAGGCCTCAAACAGTTCGTGTGGTGGAGCATTGGGGCCTGCAGGAAAATTGGGGGTAACGCCTGAACCCTCCAGTACCTCATCAAAAGCTGGCACATCAGGGTTGTATGCATCCTCATCAACTACATCTTGCCACTGAAAAACGTAGAATGGGTCTTGTCTACGCTGACGAGGAGCTCCAGCTGGTGGCCCAGCACGCCCACGGCCAACTCGGGAGGCGCGCGCCCTAGGGCGGCGAGGGCGGCGGCCAGGGCGGTGGGCAGCACGACGGGCAGCACGACGCCGGGCCAAGCGGATGGGTCGAGGGTCGTCGATGTCCATATAGTCATCGTCAGAGTGGTCATCTTGCCCTGACGGTGGACCTATGTAATCATGGCCAGAGTCTTGAGAGAGGTGCCCTTCATCATCAGTGGCCCCCACATAATCTGGCGGGGAACCAGTGATGCGTGGGCGGCGTGCGGGTGGGCGAGGTGGGGAAGGAGTGGCAGGTGAGGCTGTGTCCCCCCGAGGTCCCGGGCTCCTTGGCCTGCGACGAGTGACAGAAAGCAATGTTTCACTGTCACTAGGGCCAGGTATTGGTGATGCGAGCTCAAAGACTTCTTCAGGAAGACATGTTGAAGGCGGGAGAGGTGGGGAGGACCGTGGGGAAAGTTGCGGGGACGTATGGCTGGGGCTGGCCGGGGTGGACGCCGCGGGAGCCTCGAACAAAACTCTCTTACTTTTCTTAATTTTCTTGGTATATTTCCTACCTTTCCCCTTTTCGGCAGCAGTATGTCTCCTGTCGGGGGACCTAGGAGGCAAATAGGCCGAAAGTGTGGGGTCCTCAACCCTTGGCAATGGTGGGGGTGGTGGGGAAGAATGCGGGGCATCCGGGTCATCTTGGGTGGCGTGGGTAGATAAGGGAGACAATGGCGGACGAGAAGGGTCACCACGCTGACCCTCACTCACAGCCTCATCCTCACCAAGTAGTTTTGCTTGTTCCCTAGCTGCCGCGGCCGCCTTCTCAAGTATTTTCTGCTTATACAAATGTAGCTTGAAAGGCGATTTACCTTGGGAAGGGCTTGGCGTCGTGTCACTTAAGCGAAATTTGGTGAGTGACCTTGAACTCTCCCACTCGGTCACTCTCTCAAGTTCACTGTCTTTAGGTAAACCAGCTTCCTCAACAACTGGTACATCACCTTCATCACTCTCATCACTGTCATGTTCTCTCGCAAATCCCAGGAATTGCTCTTCTTTATCACTCTCATGGCCATAATCACTCGACTTATAATTACTGGAGTCGTCACTGACTTCATCATCAACATTATGCTTGGCATCAGCTCGCTCATAAAGTCTCAATGTCGTCTCAATACCTCCGGGAGATAACACATTTAGGCGATGGCGTCGGGGTAAGGCGCGACGAACAAGCAAGGGCGTCGTAGGAAGCACGGTATCGGACACAGCGGAATCACTATTTGGCGTACTGTCCATGATGGCGTTGGGGTAGATACTGTTGCTGTGGCGGAGTTTACGCCTGGTGGCGCCACCTTCCGTCCCACGATACCGAAAATGTACGCGCGGCATTCGAAAGCACGCATGCAAGCAATGGGCGTTCAAGAGCCCTTCCGGGTTGCGCGGGCCGAGGTTGTTATGGGCGTTCAAGAGCCCATCCGCGTTGGAGGGGTTAAAGATAAGGATGATCTATTCAATATGATGACGTATTAACTTTATTCTGGGTATCTCATAACGATGTCATTCAGTTTAAGAAGAGTCTATGGTGTTAATAGGGATCATTGTTATCTCAATATATATTGTCTAGCTTTTGTCAGAATGTATGTATGAAACGCTATACTCGAAAATACATATTGTACGGAATTAGTAATGGTCAGTCACTATATGTCAGCCGCGTCTATTATATTGTATGGGTAACGCTGTTCGTTATGTTAGTTAACGCCTTATGAGCGGGCCCGTAAGGAATTTCTACTACCCGTCAAGCGGGTGGTTTTACCCTAAATGGCCTTGTTTCCGTGCTCTTTTTCATGCATAAACAAGAGCCAGAGCGTAATACAATTATATATCCCTGAAAGGGCATTAATTCAGCTTTGCAATGACACAAGAACAATCCTCCTACGACCACGCGTTCTCTTGCAACGATCTTGCAAGACGAAGGAAAAATCCCTAAAATATGGTAATTTCTTGACATAATACCCTGTGTAGTGAGGGAGGGAGGGTGGATGTGTGTGGAGTAAACGTCCATAGGCCCGTGGGACCCGTGGCGAACGGTTAGAGCCCGACCTACACTCCGCCCACCTCTCGTCTCTCTCTCAGAGGCAATATTGATCCAAAATTGCACACAGACTTAAGTCGGGCCCCGCTCTTTTGGCAGGTGTTCTCTATACGGACTTAAGTCGGGCCCCGCTAATTAAGGGTTAAATCTATTGATTTTATTAACCTTGGAATATATGTATTTAAAAATATGTTGTTATAATACGGTGTATGGTGTCCCTTTGTATTTGTATCATTAGTCTATTATTGATAATTATGATAGTAGTTTCATTGCATTCACAAAGTAAATATTGTATTGAATTGAGAATAATGCACATTAATGTTGAGTTGATTGGTTTTTGGTCAGATATATTGTTTTTACCTGTTACTCTTTCTATCAAAGGCATTGCATATTTTATGAAGTATGGGAATGGACTTGATTGCTCGTGATATAAAAGCATATTGAATATGTATTGTTAACTGATCGAATTTACTTAATAGCTTCAATAATAAACGTAGGTATTTGGATTCAGAGTCAGGGGTCTGCATATACACAGTTATATTAATTCTTAGTTAAAACTATGACTGTGTATGGTTCTCAATTATGACACAAAATTTATATTTACCTGGATGTTATTTTGTTTGTCCATATTTTATTGTAAAAGTACCTTCGAACCCTATAAATGGGTTTGCTTCACCTAAGGAATGTGGGGCATGGGACATGGTTTAGTAACATTATAGCATTGGGGCGCGGGCATCAAAACTCATATTCCAAGGAATTCTTTAAACTCTCTTCACTCATATAAAAAAAACTCAACCAGCGACCCAGTTAGCAAATCGGTCATCAACTACCCCTCCTTTACAACTTTAGTCATGGTGTCAAGACAAATACATGTATCTTACGAAATACTTGAGTTTACCAAAGCGTCCCATGGATTTGGTTATCTAAATTTACCTAATCTAGCCAAATCTAACCTATGCTATTCTAACCTAAACTAAGCTAACCACCGGATCCAGGTTCGAGGTAACTTACTTTATCCACCCACTCATGACCCTTCCAAACTACCCATAATCACAGTACTATACATGCCCCTAATCACATACGACCAAATTATACCCATCCACAGCAACCGCAAGCCACTTTGACCACTATTCTACCTATGATCTCTCTCTAGCTCGCACCACCTCTGCAATAGCAAGATCGTTTTCTCGGATTTTGCTTTCAGCTTGGTTATTTAGCGCGACACTGGTAAGCTTAGAAGCATTGACATCAAGCATTTACAGACCACAGAAACCCTCATAATTAATTAAATCAATGTAATATGAAAGTAACAGGACAGGGAAACTAATAGAACACGTTCTACTTCATGGACACAATTTGGCCTGAGTTCGTATCAAAGATTTTCTTCTTCTCAGTGGTTCTGCGAGATGACGAAACTAAACCAAATATGAACTGTACCAGGTGGTAGAATTTGACTTGTATGGAGATTACCATCTCTTGGTTGTTGTTGTTCCCCAGGCTGCCTGGCCGAACAGCCCCAAGATCCCGAGCAAGGCCATGGCCATAACCGAGCACCCCCACAGAACCCATCTCTTGGTAATATTGCCTACCGCTGAAACCGGTGGCAATATCTCACATGATAAGTCATCCCAGGTCCAGGTTGCAAACAAGCCCACATGCAGTTAGGCATTATCACAACGATTACAGTATTTTCCTATTTGGGCAATCTATGAGGTGGACGGAAAGCCTATCTCCTCAAATGGTTCTACCTTCAGATTTAAATACACTTTCTTCATGGGTTCAATGGTACTGGTTTAATACATAATAGTGCCTGGTTGTTCGTGGATGCCTATGACCTCAGAAAGCAAGGCAGAAAACTAAAACTAATTCCCAATCTCATAGAACACACCGCCAAATGGTGCAACCTGTCAGAGAACCAAAAGATCGATGGAAGTCACGACTCCGCTAGAAACATCAACTACCTGTTCACCGTCATCAGCCATGATATCTACATTACAACACAAAGGCGGCCGCAATGAGAGCGCGGTACCCGCCTACTCGGCTAAGTAACCATACACCCTGGTATGGTCAAAAGTTCATAGCCCCTAACAACCCTCCTCTCCTCAATATAGCTAAACCCAAACTTTCAAGTAGATCCATCATCAAGGGGAAAACTGCAACAATGGAAGTGAAAACGGAAGGTGAAGCAATATATGATTATAAACTATTTCTCGTTCCTAGCACCAATAACCCTCCAATGAAATTAATGAAAATATGCAATCCTCCTGCGATTCAAACCCAGGACACCACATACAGAACTTACTCGACCTAACCATTGTACCACTAAGACATTTGAAGGTCAAGTATATTACATCGATTAGTATCCATTTATCGAATACTGGCTATCAATCTTAGACTGCCCTATGCATGTTCATACGAGAGAGAGAGAGAGAGAGAGAGAGAGAGAGAGAGAGAGAGAGAGAGAGAATGAATGGCTACAGATCTCAAAGGACCCGACCTCACAATAAACTGTTCCAGAACCTGCAGATATGGATTAATTACCAATAACCTGCAAATGAAATGAACTTACATACTCTAGCCATTATACATTAGTATCATCAACACCAACGATGTGTGTAATGTAGGTGGAGCCCACTGCACTATAACCACAACAGACAGCAGGCTCACATCGCCCAATAGATTAGTAGCCCTGAGCCTCACAATAAAGACAAGCTCAGAGGAGCACGGGGCCGGCACAACACTTCCACAACGCGGTAACTAGTTCACCCAAGATTAATACTGCATTTTCACCATCAAAAACGTATACCGTATGGTACAAAGGTATCCTTGACAAGCTGAAGGAAATAGTGCACCGCATGGTTACCCCGGGAACGGTGGAAACACTTTTAAGAGGTTTTGATGGGCAAAGGCGACGATCCTCTAAAGAGGTAAGGCCTAAAAAAAAAAAATTAAAAGGACCCAGTAGCACTTAAAACAAAAGAATAGGTGATTAAGTGAGATAATTCCCCTCCATACATTTTATCATCCTCCACATGTGTCATGTGTCATGTGCCTAATATGGCCGCCCAGTAGTAGGGTGTTCACTACATACAGCTAGCACTTACCGGGTTAAACACAACTACAAAAACACTAACACCACACAAACGCAATCCACCAATGAACACAAGCCGACACAAAATAGAGGATAACAACACTGCCAACAGTCAATATCACAATTGACAAAAACCGATGCGAAGGTAATTGCGAAGTGTGACCACACTATATCAACGTTGCACACCACCACTTTGGGCTTGACAAAAATAAACAAATAAAACAGGATGGGAGACGGGTAGAGGAACTGTAGAATCAGGCGGGGTAAGTAACAATGCAAGTGGGATGGAACGCTAGGTAGAGGATCTATTCATGACATAACTTAGTGAGAAAGGGAGCATAATAATATGTTATACACACGGTTGTTTACTCCGACTAGTTGCTGTTTCCTTTTGAGGTTTTTCCATGCAGTGTACCATTTTGTATTAATCTAATGATTTAAATTTTATAATATTATTAAGAATATCAAAACCTAATCACCGAATAGTAAAACACTGCTATGTAAGAGAACTGGAGCTCATTAATGTGCCTATCATATGTTCTTATGTTCTAGTTTAATATATTATGTTTTATATAACAATATTTTTATCATAACCAGTTCGTATCATATGTTCTTATGTTCTAGTAGAATATGCTATGTTTTACAATGGTAACCAAAGCAGCAATCAACTCCCAAACAAGTTATATGTTAACTCACACCAAGTATGAACACATGTGTAACTAGTAATATCATATAACACGAAAACTAAGTAAACCAATGCGCCATTAAAAAAAAAAAGAAAAAAAAAGAAAAAGGAGAAGACAAATAAAACGAAAACATAAATATTTTGTTGTTCGCATATTGGAGTTTATACTTGCGTATCCATACTCCAAGTATAGAAGGGAGTGTCATGGGTCCACTGACACCAACCATACCACCACCTACTTTACCTGCACCAGTCTATTTGTAGACTGTATCTTACTTACTTACTTGATATAATACAACATACAAAAGGAACGAACAATATATATATTCGGTACGGTATGTGCAGTAAAGTTCTCCTACATAATCTGGTTGAACCTTTGGTTTTATTTTCAGATAAGGTATTTCTTTACGGTAGTAAATCTTAAGATGTTAACCCCCTAAACCCCAGCTAGTTTAGATTAAATGTACACTGAGAGACCAGCAGATTTGGCCTTTTTTTTGCTTATTTTAAATAGCTTAAATAGGTGAAAAATTCAGAATAACACACAAAAAACACTCACATCAGTCATTTTGTGGTCCTATGGGGGTGGGGGGTAAAGCCTCAGCCATCAGCTGATGCCGGGCGGCCTTCAAGCTTCCCGCCCGGCAAGACACAGCTGAGCGCGGCAGCATGGCAGATCTACGATGCGTCCAGTTTTCGAGTGACGGTTATTTACACCACCCAAGCATCATGTGTGCCTTCATAGTTCAGATATTAGCAACATGTATCACATAATGTCATTGTATGTGAAGTTACAGTGTGATAAGTGCATAGATTCAAGTTTTATAAGTGTCGAGGGTGTGGCAAGCCTCGCGCGCGTCCTGGTCACCAACGACTGGTGGGCTGGTGGCCATCTTTTTCATGGACTCACGCACGTACACACTGCCAGCTGACTGACACCCGACTCCCCTTCACTCACTCTCACTTTTATTATGCCTCTCTCACGTACTCTGTTTATTGATTTTATACTTAACCGTATATTTTATAGTTAGAATAGGAGTGTTACACATTGTTTTAGACACTTTTGACTTAGAAATATGGGTTTTGACGTATTCTTAGTGGGGAGACAGGGGAGGTGGTGGTGAAGGCAGGGGGAGTTGGGGAGGACCAGTGTACACATAAGCCTAACTTGCTGTGTACGTACCAACATGACACACTATCTCCTCTCTTCTTACCCCTACCATGACCTGGCAGAATTTTGAGGAATGCCGTGGGGTCTGGGTCATCCTCCTCCTCCTCTTCCCCACTTGGTGGGGAATCAACTATGTTATGGGAAGCGTTAGGGGGAGCGATAAACATAGCGAGGCCACGAGGTACCTCCAACACTCACGATGTAAACGAGGCAACTGGGCCGGGTGGGAGGTAGGAGGCAGCCCAGTCCTTCGACTCCCGCGCTCTCTCTCCCAACTTTCCCCTGCGGCGGGACTTGGGTATTGCGAATTGATAAGTATTGCCACTGTTGGGCAACATCATAAGGTATATCCCATATGAATTTGAACCCTCTAACTACCATAGGATAAGAATAAATAAGCACAAAAGTGGCGGTGGGATAAGTGGGTAAACTGGCTTTCCACATCCTCCCTTACTCACCCGCGCAGATGGGCTAGGGGGATGCCACGCACCGCCACTGTTCGGCAAGATCATACGGTAGTTTCTCATACCATCCTCAAGCCTCTAGCTACCATAAGACAAGAGTACATCATTTTGAAGTAGCGGACGCAACATATGCGGCGCTGGGGTTTAGCGTTACATACATTGCCGACGCATAAGCTGCGGCGCTGGGGTCCAGTGGGTTAATACTGGAATTATTAGGTTGCCTACTGTACCCAAGTAAGATACCTAATAACCAATGAAGTTCAGAGTCTGACATTATTTAAAAGGGTTTTACGAAACACCGTATTTCAAACAAACACACAAACAAAATACATAATCTTTCCTTACCCGATGTTGCCTTTTTTGTGACCAAGACCTGCCGACAGCATTCACCCATTCAGTACCTTCATCCTTCTCATTATATTATGTTAACTATTACACGATTGTACTCAATTTAAAAAGGCCTCCAGCAATAAAGAGGTTCTAAATATCTCATTAACCATTTTTACTACCACAGATCCTTCTAAAACTGCACAAAATCGTATAAATATAGCTAGAATAAAACTAAACAGACATCCCGGGTGCAGAAGCGTATACAGATTCAATAAAAACACTCACTGAGGTTTTCAGGCAACAAGACACATTTGGAAACGCACTGAATATTCCGAAAATTTTCAATTTTTACTTATTCATCATCAATTCTGTCTTACAACGTAATTTGTTGTGGAAGAACATATTTGTTAGCGGAGGTTTTGATAAGTATCTATATATTTTCACTGTTTGCAGTTCTCCTTACAGCACGTGTGTGTGTGTGTGTGTGTGTGTGTTTTGTTGTCTAGATTTTTAGCTTCTTTTTGTTTTGTATCAACTCTACTTATTGCTACTATTAAATCATGTACAGGTAGTTTGTTTTCCATCGTTAACTTACGTTTGTAATACGGGTCTGTTGGTTCCAATGTATGTTTAATGAATCCTGGTACATAATTCAGAAATATGCAAAGCACAATTTGTTAATGATGACATTGTTGTGTGTGTGTGTGTGCGTGTGTGTGTGATAATAATAATAATATAAACCTACCTATGTCACCTATGTGGAATTCGCCACTCTTGCTAGTGGCACCGAAGAGCGCACCACCCTTCGTTGTTGTTTGAGAATTGGTGCAGCAGACTATTCGAAGAGGTGGAGCGCACCCTTGTGAAGATGGGCTCGTCTGGCACTTTATGTAGTTCGATATCGAGAGCTCTCTTGAAGATGTCTAACGAGACACCTCTCATGTCTCTCACTCGCCGTGGGAGTTTGTTGAAGAGACATGCTCCTCTCTGTGATAACCAGTCCTCTGGCAGAGAGCCCATAGCCCCCCGATTTATCATCTTGGGGATCTCGCATTCGCAGCCTCTCCTATCATTGAATTTCATTGCTATTGGTGTATGCAGATTTGGTACAAAACCCTCTGCGATTTTCCATGTATATATTATTAAGTATCGTTCCCTTCTACGTTCCAACGAATATAGTTTGAGTGATTTTAAGCGATCCCAATAGTGTAACTGTTTTACTGAGTTTATATGTGAGGTGAAGTTCCTTTGTACACTTTCTAAGTCATTAATTTCACCTAATTTGTATGGGGATGTTAATACGTTACAGTATTCTAGCCGCGGTAGCACCAGGGATTTGAAGAGTGTTATCATAGGCAATTCACCGCGAGTTCTATATGTTCGTAGAATCCAACCTGTTAGCCGTTTCGAAGCCGTTTCGAAGCCGGCCAAGGCCGGACCACATAGTTGGGACTGTAAGGGATGTGTGGTCTGAGGTATCTGTGTAGCTCTGTGTAGTAGGGTCATTTGCTTGGAATCCGTGACCATTTTGTTCCTACCTTTTTCTCTCGATGGATTTGACAACCTGAACCATTTTAAAGGAAAATTAGCTCCTAAGCCCCTCTGAAAAATGACGGCTAACTCTGCTAGAGCCCAATATTCAAAATGGCCACCAACGCCATCTTGAAAAGCATGAAATGTAATATCTCTGGCATCAGATGAGCTACAAGGATGAATGAGGTGTCCTTTTTCACTAATTCTGGCATTACAAATCCACTGGAATGGTTATTGTATTGTATGGTATTGTATATTGTATTGTTATTGTATTGTATTATACTAATTGTACATACTAATCTGCCACTTCACTGTCACTACATGATTCACTGTATGAGCAACTATCAGAATCACTGTCCTCACTTTCGCTGCTATCATCACTGTTGTTGTCTGCCTGCGGTGTATATTTAATATTACTTTTTTACTGTTTCAGATGGATCGCATGCCCATCTGATGAAAATCGACGACTTGTGAAGTGACCAATATAATGGATAATAGAAGAGAGAGTGAAGAGTTACCAGACAAGACATTAAATGAATACGAGTGCATTTTACTCTGTGGTAAGCGATGTACCGCAGATGATCGTTTGGAAAACATTACACCTGAGAAGTGGGAATCCATCCGGGAAAAGTCTTTACAATGGAAAGAACTTGATAAGTTTCAACATATACATGAAAATGTGGATTGGGAGAAGGGACCAAAGGGTCACCACATGCATAGCACTTGTTATGTATCATTATCCAGCAAGCGCAAGCTCTCTCAAGCCGAAAAACGCAAACACAAATCCGAGGAACGTCTTGAAAGAGATGAAGCATCAGATCAACAAGAGCCTTCCCCAGAGGCCAGTGCACCTAAAAGGCTCCGCTCCAGTATGGGTGTCCTTCATGATAAGACTATGTGTGTGGTGCATGAAAGGGGCATACAAGATTAGTGATCACGAGGATAGACCAATTCCCGGTGCCAATTTTGCATCAAACCTCTCGACAACTCTCAAAGAGCTCGGAAGTGAAATGCAAAAAGTCAACCCATACAAGACAGCGAAGCGTGGGGAACCACCTCTCAGGAAGCCACCAGCTGATCAAAGTACTCCTCCTCCTGACACATCGGTGCAAAGAATTTGTGGTGTGATCCATGCATTGGCCAGGGCGCAAGATGCCCGAACGAGACCTAAGCCAGAAGAACAGACTGTGCCTGGGTTTTCAGGGTTTCATGCCAGCATGTCAAATGCAGATGAGAAGAGTCGAGTAATATACCACATGACCTATCCCAACCCACCCAGTAAGACAATTCTCAATGATGTGATGTGTAAGCTTGCAAAATTAATCGAAGAAAAAAATATGCCTTTTGCAATAATTGTTGGTGATCATCCTGTCTATGTGCTCATGCTAGAGTTGAAAAGTGAGAATGCTGAGCTGTTCAGCAAAATCTTACCATTCATGGCACCCTTCCACATCCAAATGTCGTTCATCTACACTATATACAAGAGGTTTAAGGGATCTGCCATCTCAGATGTGTTGGTGGCAGCTGGTGTTATAGCAGACGGGTCTGTTGATCAGGCCCTTCGTGGAAAACATGTTAAGCGTGGGGTTCGCTGCTTGCGACTATTCTACGAGACTCTGGTCCACCATGTCATAAACAAACGTTTGGAAGATTCCCCTCTATCTGAAGAAGTAAAGGCATCCCTTGCCAAGCTTCGACATCCGATTGATGCACAGGAACTTGCAGATGAACATGCAGAGCTAGAGAGAAATGCTGAGCTGAAAGACCTCGTTGATGCTCTCTTCAAGGACTTTGAGGGTGCCCCACAAGCAGAATACTGGATGTCATTCATGGAAATGGTTGAGGTTCTAACTCAAAATATCCATGCAATCAGAACAAGCAACTGGACTGAGTTAAAGTCCTCACTCAAGCTCATGCTTCCTTTGATGCAAATCTATGATAATGACAAGTATGGTCGGCATCTCCCCGATTTCACCTCAGTGCTTGATACCCTTCCTGTCGATCAGGCTGCATTCATGGAGAGTGGTATGTTTGCACAGTCAATGACAGGAAAAGCATATTCGTGTGTCGCCCTCGACATATGGATAGAGTCAACAATGAATAAGGGCTCTAAGCTGAAGTCTGGTTGGTTGGCCATTCTGAACAATGAAAAGCAGCTCCTTACAAACACTCGGAATGTGAATAACATCAATCGGGTGAGAACAAAGGTCCATCGCCATGCTAATCGCAAGAAAC
This sequence comes from Paralithodes platypus, assembly GCA_032716605.1. Classification (NCBI taxonomy): domain Eukaryota; kingdom Metazoa; phylum Arthropoda; class Malacostraca; order Decapoda; family Lithodidae; genus Paralithodes; species Paralithodes platypus. The sequence continues at coordinate 21,871,484 of CM064532.1, read as the reverse complement.
AAGGAAAAGGGAAGCATGCAGATTCCTCGTCAAGTAAAATGAAGAAGGATGAACAAGCTGTACAGGATATAAGCGCATGTCTCACTGAATTCAAGTGTGATCCATTTGACCATACATACAAGACACTTCGATCCCTACAGTCAGGAATCCCAGCCTCAGACGCTCTCGCTGCCGACTTGAAATCGGCAAAGGAGGATGGCACAAGCAAACTGAAGCAGTTCTTGAATGAGAGAGTGTATTCCAAGACCAAGTCTCTCAACGTCAGTTCCTCATAACTTGTTACGCTGAACATTGGAATTATTCAAAAGCAATTCCATTTTGTTTCAGCAAAATTAATCGTATTACATTTATTACCGTGAAATTCTGTTTGTGCATTTGTAAAGCAAATTAGACAAAGATCAAAACCAACATTAATAAATAATTATATATAGCATGTTAATTCTTTAACCATAAATAATGTCTATGTTTAATGTGCTTTCAGTATTTGTAATATAATGTGTATCTAAATATATCCATTATGGTAACATATTAAGGATAGTAGAGGGACAGGAAAGGTGCTGATAGACTCAATAACGAGAATATGAAAAGCAAAACACTGAGTTAATACATAATTTAATATATTATATTATTGGAAAAATACAGACCAAAACACACCTAACAATTATATATGTCCAACAAATAGAACTATAATCTGGATTAATAACAATTATAATTGTTCATCAAATAAGTGTATAACATTGAATACGGAAACAAAATTAGATTAATCAAAAGTAAGATCAACTAACCACAATTTAGTTAATTGGGTGTACACAAATTAGGCAACACACAAACAAATGGATACTGAATAATATGAATCAAGGCATGAATAACTTAAACAACCTCACAACATAAATACTATTATTAAATGAATGTGAAGAATGGTATTCAGGACAAGACATCAAGCAACTACGGAATATACACTCGGATGGCATTGTCCCTAGCCCATTTATATATATTCGTGGACTTCACCTATATCTAGTGATATAAGTACAGTATATCTCTGGAAACGAATTTATGAATATAATTTATATTCATCAAATACAACACTAAATATACATTATTTATTGAACAAAATTATATCAACAAATCAATTCAGATCATTATAATTGCATACAGAAAAACATAAGGGTTCCACGAATTCTTATGAGTGAGACTACGACATCCGAGAGTACATGACATCCGAGAGTACATGACATCCGAGAGTACATGACATCCGAGAGTACATGACATCCGAGAGTACATGACATCCGAGAGTACATGAACTATTTGCTGTCACACAGCTAGTCATTTGGTTCATTTGAAAGTCATTGAAGAAGTTTTCGATAATTTTGGCATGAATTCTTAAATTATGAAATTAATGTACTTTCTGAAATAGTAACACAAATATACAAATATATAAACAAAATGGACAAATATACTGTGTCTGATTAAAGAACGAACTCCGTTTACCAGATGTGTGTTTTTTTTAAGTAGACCTGAATAATTTGAAAAATAATGAGACACGCCAGATGTTGGAAAAATAATAGATAAAAATAGACCCGAGTCATTATACACGTTGAGAAGAGGACGTACAAACACTATTTATATATCGTAAAAAAGGAGATATTGTAACGATATGAAACTCGCCACCAATGGAAGCAAGGTAAGTTGAGACAAGAAGCCTCCATAAGAAACTCTACAGTAAGGACCCTAAATTAGCAAATTGGGCCCAAACCTGATGAATGAGTTTTACTGTCGATAAATATAAAGTACACCATATAGGATACCAAACTAAACAATCAATTTACTCTGTAACTCTATGAATGGTACTCAGTTAACAGAGTTTACAAATGAATAGCACATCTCCTTACTGAGCTACCATTAATATATTTTCACATAAGTTTGGTAGCCTTAGTTTCAAGCAACCTCGTAAGAGTCAATATATATGTTGTTGCTTGTTTTCCTTTCTACTCCTGTGTACCTTGACCAAACACACTATATATCTCTCTATTGCCGGATGCCTTACTAACCTTTATGAGGGTGGCTATACACAAAACGCCCACAAGTGAACCTGTCCCCTATGAGAGGGACAACCCTTGCCACTTCATTTAGGGACTTACAGGATTGACCACTCAATTTAGAAGCCCTCCAACTCCAAAGCGTTTTATGTATCTTGTTAGCTCTATGTTTCCACAGTGGTGTATGGCTACTCCATTCACTAACCTGATTCACCATTAGGTAACCAGTACATATTTGCATAAGGTTTATTCCCTTAGACAGGTTGCCGACCAAAATATATGAGTCCCATCCACCCGAATTTTGATAAGGCTGTTTTCCCTAGATGGGTTGCCAACCAACGCTAACGAGTCCCATCCACCAATACACACGCAAAAATCATAAACTCACACTCAAACACATCGCACGCAGTTGGGGGACACCTCAACGATGTATGCAGACCTCTAACACATAACAAAGTCACTCAAACAGCTTCCTCTCTCTCCAACACCCCTCTCAACACACTTTGAAAAGCTTGTATGAGATGCCGTTGTAAAGGCTTATCTCTCAATACCTTCACCTGACCTGACACATTCAGATGACATAATGACAAAAATAATTATAACACAATGTTTGCATGAGTCACAACTGTATAAATACAAAACTATTACCCTACACAACAAGGATCTCTACCCAAGATCAGGCTTTAGAAGCTAGTGCTAAGTACCGCATAGTGGTAACAAATCTAAGGATCACATTCTGCAGATTTGTTTTTTAGTACAAGATGTTAAGGACATAATTGCTGCTCAACCCTGGCCAGTTATTCCCGGTTCATAACAACATGTATAACCCTGACAAATAGTAAGCTCCCAAATCCCTTCTAACCTTTAGTAATATTTGACAAATACTCTATAAAATTGAAACACAATTGAATAAAATAAAGTGTATCTGTGATTCATATCATTTATTCCAAACATCACATTTTAATCCTGTTGCTCTCCTCACAATGAACAAATCCCAAAATGCACATTACTTTACTGTTTACCTCTTGTTTCCAGCAGTTATTTCACTTGACACTTCAAAATGGTATTATACCAAAGGCACAAAGCCAGACAGATAAACAGAGAGACGGAACTTAACACGGAGGGAACAGATGATGGTTAAAACAAACATGGATGGACACGAATATAAACAGAATTGGACACGATTGACAAACGGACACAGACGGGAACAGATAAAGGCGGAATTGGACACAGACAGACACGAAAAGAAAATACTATTATTAAATACAGATACAGACACGTATACAAAAGGTCTGGGACAGAACTAGTGAGTTATCAAATAAATACAAGGTAACAAATGTGGTCACAAATGTCCATGTAGAACAGTGGGCAGTTAAGGATGAATAATTAAGAGAACGGACCGACTAATAATACAGTTGTATGGAAACGTACATGAAAGGGCATTTAGAGGTATGGATACTGGCAACGAAAACACACATGCCACACACACACACCCACTCACACACAGACATATACACACACACATACACACACACACACACACACACAGTGATTGACACACTCTGACACGAACGTACAGAGGTTGACGGTGGAACAGATGGACACAAAACAATGGATTGCTCACGAACGGTCAGGCACACACACACATTATATAGCAATGGATAAAAGCATACATGTACAATATGCACAACGAGGATTGAAAACTACAGTAAATAGATAGATAGAGATACAAATATAGATAGACGGAAATACAGACACATATTGTTAATTACAGTAGCAAGGAAACACGCAGCGTAGACAGATAACGAGACATAGATAAAAAGAAAAGAACAAAAGACAGAACAAATACACACACACACACACACACACACATACAGAGAGAAAAGGGAGATAGAACAAGACCCTTTTTCGCATGTTTGATGTGACACGTCCCAGCACCCACTTCATCACATTGACCTACATCGCCAGAGGTTATATAAAGGTTTTGTCTAGCCTCTCCAGGTCCGTTACTGTAAAGTTTCTTGGGAAGGCCTGTTGTCTCAACTTAAAGTGTTTCCATTGGTGGCGAGTTTCATATAGCTTCAATGTCTCTTTTTTGTTTTTACTATATCTAAGATAGTACTTGTACGTCCTCTTCTCAATGTGTACCATGATTCGGGTTTCGTTTTTTTTTTTTTTTTTTTGTATGTGATTGAGGGAGGCAAAAGTCAAAACTGCCTCTCCCCCATAGTTGAAAAAGTGACAGGGCCAAAATCAAGGGACGTTCGAGCCAAAATGCCTGGACACACGGAGTTTGAAGCAATTTAAGTCATAGGAAGAGGGAAAGACTGATTCTGGGAGAGAGTTCCAGAGCTCAGCTGTTGATTAGAAGAAAGCTTGAGAGTAACGTTTCACTCTTGGGTTGGAGAGTTGCACAGAGTAGGAGTGGGATTGAGTTGCAAGACGGGTACCACGTGCCCTACGTAAAGGAGGTGGATTACACTGGGAAAGCTCTGAGGAACACTGATTATTATAGTAGCGATAGAATAGCGAGAGAGATGCAACATTGCGGCGGAGAGAGAGAGATTGCAGAGAGTTGGTGAGTGGACGAGAGTTAACAATACGAAAGCCCTTCCTTTCAACTTTGTCTAGGAGAGCGGTGTGAGAGGAACCTCCCCACACATGTTAACAATACTCAATACAAGGAAGCACTATGGCCCTGTACAGAGCAAGAAGCTGTGCAGGGGAAAAGAACCCCCTAAGGCGGTTGAGCACACCCAGCTTCTGGAAGGCTGCCATAGCAAGACTGGTAATATGGTCCTTCCAACTGAGAGCAGAAGAAAAAGAGACACCAAGAATATAGAGAAAAGATGAAGGATTGATTTTTGTATTGTTGAAGAATAAGGGATAGTCCGCTGGGAGCTCCTTACGGGTAGATAGATGGAGACATTGGGTTTTGAAGCATTAAATGTAACAAGGTTTTTTCGGCCCCAATTGGAGATAGTATTTAGATCAGAATTTAATAGTTCAATGGCTTCATTACGTTTGTCGTTGAGGGATTGCTGGCTGGAGCGTTCTGAAAAACTAATGGAGTAGTGTAAGGTTGAGTCGTCTGCGTATGAATGGATGGGAATTGAGGAACAGTTGAGGAGATAATTTATAAAAAATAGAAAGAGAATAGGAGATAGAACAGAGCCCTGAGGAACACCGGAGTTTATAGGGTGAGGAAGTGAACAATGGCCGTCTACAACCGCGGCAATGGAACGGCCGGAGAGGAAATTAGGGACAAAGGCACAGATGGAGGGATAGAAACCGAAGGAGGGTAGTTTAGAAATTAAAGATTTGTGCCAGACTCTATCGAAGGCTTTCGATATGTCTAGTGCAATAGAAAAAGTCTCACCGAATTCCCGAAAGGAGGATGACCAAGAGTTAGTAAGATACCATTTTTTTTTTTTTTTAAGACTGAACGGAGGAAGGAAAATCACAGATAAAACAAAAAGGTCCATGTGCCTAAAGGCATCCTCCATTCATAAAATGTTTGTAACAACTGGATTTAAACTTTTGTAGATTGTAAGTTTATGGAAAGCAACTCGAGGGAAGTGAATTTCAAAGAGTAGTAGTTCTAGGGATAAATTAATTTTGATAAGCAGAAGTTCTGCATTGTGGAGGAGAAAGTGTAAATTCATGGGCGCTCTCAGCTGCCCTAGTTGTACGGGGAAAGATGTGGAGAGGCGGCACAATTGAAGCAAGTTCCTCGGAACAATTGCTGTGAAAATATCTGTAGAATAATGCAAGGGATGCAACGTTTCTTCGTATGGATAATGTAGGAAGGTCCTGTGTGATTGCAGGGTATTGATTAATCTAAAAGCTTTATTTTTAATTTTGTCCAACTGCCTCAATGCAACCACTCCCCTTCCACTCCACAGAGGTGACCAGTAAAATATGAAAGAAGATCACCAGTAGAGCGACCCTTAAGGAACCCATACTGGCGATCTTAGAGCAGATCATGAGAAGAGAAATGCTTAAGAAATTTGGAAGCAAGAATAGTTTCAAAAACTTTAGAAGGACAAGAGATGAGAGCAATTGGACGATAGTTGGAGGGTTGAGAGCAGTCACCCTTCTTTGGGACAGGTTGAATGTGAGCAAATTTCCAGCATGAAGGGAAGATGTTAGAGGATAGACAGAGACAAAAGAGTTTGCCTAGGCAGGGAGTCAACACGGAAGCACAGTTTTTGAGAACAACAGGAGGAACACCGTCCGGACCGTACGCCTTATTAGTATTAAGCCCAGAGAGGGTAGAAAGTACATCTTTAGAAGAGATTAGGATATTAGGCATAAGTAAGAGAGAGGAGGGTGGAGAGGGAGGAATAGCACCGGAATCATCCAAGGTGGAGTTTCTAGCAAAAGATTGAGCGAAGAGTTTAGCCTTGTCAGAGGAAGAAGTGATGGTTGTGCCATCAGAGTGGAAAAGGGGAGAGAAAGACGAGGAAGATAAATTGTTGGAGAGGTTTTTGGCTAGATGCCAGAAAGCTTGGGAAGAGCTAGAGTTGGATAGTTCAGCGCATTTAGCATTGATGAAAGAGTGTTTGGCAAGTCGAAGAACAGATTTGGCTTGATTCCGGGCAGAAACATAGGAAGAATGAGAGTCTTGAGTTTTAAGGAGTCGGTACCGTTTGAATACTTCCTCCTTATTGCGGACAGCAGTAGAACAGGCGTGTGTAAACCAAGATTTTTTATCATTAGTCTGAGAGAAAGAGAATGGAATGTATGCTTCCATACCCGATAGGATTACCTCGGTAATACGCTCAGCACTCTCCGAGGGTCCCCAGCCACGGAAGCAGAAATAATTCCATGTGAAATCAAAGAAGTACTGCCGGAGAGCCTCCCAGTCGCAGCGCCGAAGTGCCACAAGCGCCGCCGGCTAGGAGGATCGGGTGGCCGTACTGGAAAGATAGGACAGGTGACAGATATAAGTTTATGGTTGGAGGAGCCCAGAGGAGAAAAAAGATCAACAGTATAAGAAGAAGGGTTAGAAGTTAGAAACAAGTCAAGAAATGTTGGGATCTCCGATGCGATCCGGGATACGGGTGGGTTGCTGAACTAACTGCTCTAGGTCATTTAGGTTAGAAAAGACGTAGGCTTGTTCACCAGCTGGGTCAGTAGTGTGAGAGGAGAGCCATTGGCGGTGGTGAACGTTTAAATCTCATAAGATGGAGATTTCTGAGAAAGGAGAAATGGATAGAATGTGTTCCACTGTAGAGTTTAGATAGTCAAAGAATTTGAGAAAGTTGGTAGAGTTAGGGGAAAGATGGACAGCACAGAAATATTTAGTAAGAGAATAACAGGAAAGTTAGAGCCATAAAGTTGAGAATTCAGAGGAGTCGAAATCGGGAACACGAGAGCAAGTGAGTTTGTTGTGCACATATGCACAACATCCGCCTTTGGCTTTGAAACTAGGATAGGGAAACTAGGAGGATACAGAGAAGGGGCTGCTGGATGTTGCTACAGACACCTGAGTTTCGGTGAGGAAGAGAAGATCAGGTTTGTAGGAGGAGAGATGGTGTTCAACAGAGTGAAAGTTAGAGGAAAGTCCGCGAATGTTGCAGAAATCAATAGAAAGAGTAACAGGCCGAGGTCCAGGTAATTTTGTGGAGTCGTCAGGGGATGGTCGGTCGGGTGTGGGGGCATTTATGGTCTTCCCCCCCCCCTTGGGGACTCCGAGGCTGGGCTAAAATTAATAATTTTTTAAAATTTTGGTGTGGAGGAATGAAGTGTGGTGTGCATGTTTAGTGTAGTGAAGTGGATAGGAAGAGAAGGTGTTTGTGAGAACTAGCTGGATTGCTCTGTGTAAATGAGGCAGAAAGAAAATCAGTAAGAGAGGCCAAGCAAATGAAACAGGAGTTCCAGCGACTGTTTATCACATGAATGCCAATAACCTCACCTGGGTCTAGCCCTGATCGATTGGTGCCTACAATCTCCACTTTATCTCCCGTTTATCTATTATTTGCCCAACATCTGCCTTGTCTCATTATTTTTCAAAATATTCAGGTCTACATTGACAGAAAACCTAACCTAAATTAACTCCTTTAGGATTATAACGCATTTTGACAGTTATTTTGGCTATCATTAGACGACTTGCTTTATAACTTAGGAAGGATTTATGGGAGTTAACAAGGGTATAGACTATCACAATTCAACCCCTGACCCTGATTTCCATATACCCCTTCTAATCTGAATAACATTATCGAATAATAGCCTGTCCAATCTTCGTGTGTAGGCAAAGCAACTGTTTGTGTGCATGTGGAAATATGTTGTTAAAGAACAAACTAAATGGTGAAAATAGCAGACACTATTCGCTAATTACCATAACATACCTTACATTGTGGAAATCACGATAGTTAGGCTATAACAGTTATTCCTAGGTGATAAAGTTAGGAATGTCATGTTGTCTGGCACGGTAGACCAGATGGTGGAAAACTATCATACCGTGATTATCGTAGGTTAGGGTATAATATATTAAAGACCTATTATGTTATATCATAATATTTATGGGGTCATTGTAGGATATAATTATGTAGATTACCATATACAGTATATATTAGTACCTTAGACAATCGTATCATATCATATCGGTACGATATTTTTCCTGGGGCCGGCAGCATTCTGCTGGTGGCCGTGATGGGATACAGCCGGCCGAGCTCACGTAGATTTCATCCGAATCAGTACACTTTTGTTAGCTGTGCTTTAGTGCCTACAATAGTCAACAACAACTCTTCATATCTTCATCGACGCTCTCACCCGACTTACGACTGACAGCTAAGCCTTTTTTTCCTTCATGTACATGATTAATTAAAACCATCTATCATTAAATAAGGATGAGCTATGGTGCCTTCCTCCTATCCCTTGAGTTAGCCTAACCATCACCTTGTCCACCATTTTTACCGGCTTCGTACCTCATTACTGTGCTGTGTGATTGATTGGTAAGCTAAATCCCAACATTATTTGATTCCCTTTTTATGTGATTGACCTTTAGCTTTGATTTAGTCTAGTATTTCTATAACTTTTACCTGTCATTCATCAGATTGGTGCCCAGACCTTGGGAATTTACTTCTAAGCAAGACCACAAATTAAGTAATGAGTAAGGGAAACGAGCCGGCATGCAAGTCCAGGGATCCAGGTGGAGTGGCGGTTCATTTTCGTCTTACCGCCATGGCGTCGGTACCTGACCGTATTGCGGTCTTTGGACATTCTCATGTCAATCGCCTACGGGCAGCAGAAAAAGGACCTAGAAAGGCTATGTGCATCGGACGAGTGTGGACGACTGACGTTATTCAGACCCAACTCACATATCTATTCATAGGCGGAAATGACATCTGCCCCGGCGTTCAACCTAGGGAATTAGCCGACCAAATTAGGCGGGGTAGCACTGGACCTAGAGCAGGCAACGGGGGGCGACACTAAGATAGTGTCATTAGAAAGCCGGACACAAGTACGGGGCCTCAGTGCGGATGAGCATCAGGCAATATGCAATTCAGTCAACCGCATCCTCAGGTGCCGGCTCGCAGATACCCGCCACCGTTTTTTGTCCGTGACACTAAACATCAGAGACCTAGAAAGGGACGGTGTCCACCTCGACCTAGACGCGAACCAGCAACTATATAACAAGATAGCAGGATTGACTAAGCGTTGGCTGGAGCGTGACGCCGGGGTAGTGTCTCTCCGTCTGGCGCAATCGTGCATCCCTCCTATCACCTTTCCTCAATAATGTTTTCTTTCAGACATCAGACCACTGACTGACTTATTTTATTTTATATTTTTTTCTCTAATTTGTTTGATTTTTGACCTATTGACCCTCTCACATTCTTGGTGCAGATTTGAGCCTATTAGGGATGCTTTGGAGCCTTTGTTACCATCGGGGATATTTGGAGGCCTTTAGATTGGTTGCTTCAACCTCTGCAATTGTCTTTGAGTTGGCTGTGGGCAGGAGACTGATTTTGGAGAGGTAATTGTAAGAGTGAGAGAGCTCTATTTATTATTGCTAATCTGGCGACCTCTGCGTCATATGAGCGTGAAAGGATTAAGTATTGAGTGTTGCCGGATGAATTTGTGAATACTGATATGTATCCCTAATTTTAGTCATATAAGTTTGCTACTCAGTGTTTCCCATCCTATGCTAGTCTGTATCATAATATTTATGGCGGTTATTCATTATTTCGTTGAGTATTTAGCCAATATTATAGGGCCATAATAACCGTAAGGGAAAATGACAGATAAGGCTTTCAAGAACCAGAGAGCTGAACTAAGGGGGGGTTATGAATAGGCTCATATCTGACATGGAAACCTTCACCACTACCACTGCCCTTGAGGACCTGGGAGCTAGATTGGACAACATCCAAAATACCTATTGTGGAAATCACGATAGTTAGGCTATAACGGTTATTCCTAGGTGTTTAAGTTAGGAATGTCATCTCGTCTGGCACGGTAGACCAGATGGTGGGAAAATATCATACCGTGATTATCGTAAGTTAGGGTATATTATATTAAAGACCTATTATGTTATATCATATTATTTATGGTGTCATTGTAGGATATAATATATCCTACAATGACACCATAAATAAATAATCTACATATTATGTAGATTACCATATAATTATATATTAGTACCTTAGACAATCACCATATATATATTAGTACATTAGACAATCGTATCGTATTATATAGGTACGATATTTTTCCTGGAGCCGGCAGCGTTCTGCTGTTTGGCCGTGCTGGGAGACAGCCGGCAGAGCTCACGTAGATTTCATCCGAATCAGTACACTTTCGTTAGCTGTGCTTTAGTGCCTACAATAATCAACAACAACTCTTCATATCTTCATCGACGCTCTCACCCGACTTACGACTGACAGCTAAGCCTTTTTTCCCTTCATGTACAGTAGCCCAACTAAGTTTTGCAACAAAATTAGGTACGTGGCACCTGTCTAGTTTGCACTCCCGTGTCCCAAGCCCGTGTGGTCGTGTCTAACAGAGACCCGTGGTGTCTAAGGCAGGCGCCACCACCTGCGATACCACAGCCAGGGCACACAGACACAGTACTCGCACATACTGGGCGCTACATTATGACATATTGCTATCATTATTTGTTTGTATCATATTAGAAGGCTATCTCTCTCTCTCTCTCTCTCTCTATCTCTCTCTCTCTCTCTCTCTCTCTCTCTCTCTCTCTCTCTCTCTCTCTCTCTCTCTCTCTCTCTCTCTCTCTCTCTCTCTCTCTCTCTCTCTTAGGTTAATATCAATCGATGTTCACGGTACACTATTTGTAGATTAATTAGCACACACACACTTACAGAAACGGAAGGCAAAGTTCAGTGTTATAAACCCACATGCTATGCTGATTTCCTTCATAAAACAATAAGGTGTAAATAATTGTGTTCTTTTATCTAATTAACACTCCTTAGATAATACAGGTATGTTATAATCTGCATCATCTTGCAGTGCTGGGTTATACGAGTAGTTATTTGCAACAGCTTCATCAGGTAATATTATTAATGATAAGAACGTGTATTAATAAATAGATAAAGTTCTTCCTGTTTCTATGAGATACTATTAGAATATAGAAAATTATCGTTACCGTATCATGATTTTAGAATCTAACTTCGATGAAATGCTGTCTACTATGGAAATATATGGGAGTATAACTAAACATTATTTAGTTTACCGGGTATATAATTTAAGTTATATTTTACAGAATCACACACACACACACACACACACACAGTGGTCCGTAGCATATTGGTTAGCGCACTTGGTTCACAGCCAAAAGGACACGGGTTCCATTCCCGGGCGAGAAAGAAACATTTTGGCAATTCTTCTTACACAATGCGCCTCTCTTGACCTAGCAGTATAAATAGGCCTCTGTAATAAGAGGCCACTTACGACGTCTTTTTTAGTGTTGGTGGTCTATTACTAGCTGGACGGGTACCGTACAGGTCAACCAAACACTCAAAATCCAGATATCGGCAATTGGCTGATTGCAGATTACATGCATATCTACAGCCACTCCAACCATGCATTAACACTTCACGCAATATATTCCCAGGTCGAACTTTGTTCTGAAAAACAAATTAAAAAACAACATAAAAAAAACGTGAAGCTGTAATTATTGGAAACTGAGGTGACCAGATAATCCTCAATACTCTCTTGCCCACATCACACCTAGTCATCCATTCAGCAAGGTTGCTGAACGCTGTAATATGGGTGGGATGAGCAAGAGTGGGGTGTCGGAACGTTTACCGGTGGCAAAAAAAGGTGGGAAGAAGGACAAATGACAGACCGACATAGAAGTGGAGCTAAGCGGAAAACCACGTCATAACAGGACCAAGAAATTAAACATTATATGGATAACCATCCATTCTCCAAAGCCGAGGTAGCTAAGCAACATTTGCAATTTCAAACTTCTACAGAAACTATACGCAAGATATTAAAGGAGATGGGATATAAACATAGATCACCCACTGTCAAGCCAAAGCTAACCAAGAGGCACAAACAAACTAGGCTTGACTTCGCTCGACTATTTGTTGACCAGGGCATTGACTATTGGGCACGAGTTGTTTTGATAATGTCAGAGAGGCTCCATAATAGTACCAGGACGATTACAATTGTATCACTTAGCCGAGTTGGCGAGGGTTCTTCAAATAAGTATAAAGGTTGCTTCCTTTATATCCGCTCATGGCCGAGTGGTTACGGTGCTTCACTCTCCCAAACATACCTGGAGTGAGTGGCTTCGAATCCTGGTCAGGATACCTCTCTCCCAACCAAGAGTTGTTTTCTCAGACAAGAAAACTTTCAGCTCAACCACTCATGGGTCGAAGACTGAGCTGTTGGAGGCCTAGGAACACACGGCATGCGAGTTAGTCCTAGTTGATATTGTGCATAAAATATATAGAATAGTCATCATACAGAGTAATACTTTCCATCATATCACTCTTGGCTAATTTCATGTTAACCGAGCTTTATAAAACATTTTAATTTCTTTACTCATCCACTAATACTCCTAACTTACTAATTAACTCCTTACTTATATTGTTCAAATACTATTAAGCTAGCATGACTTGATATAATATGCACATTAACCACTCCTGTCTAAACCATCGGTTGTTTACCTAAAAAACAGCCACGTTCGGTTTAGTAACTCATCCTAGCCACTTCGCCCGCCACTATCTGTGCAATATAGGATAGATCTTCCCCTATTACTTCCTTCCCCCATGGTGAATGCATATAACTTGTTTGCAAATATAATAAATAATACCTTACCTAAACTATCATTGGTGAATAGAGAGACCAGTTAATCGTGAGAATCAATAAACATATAATAATTATTCCCATTACGATTGACTAATTTTGGCAGTTTAATCGGGCTTTTCATTAGACGGTTTATACAACTTAAGGAGGTTCTGTAGGAATTATAGGGACACATACTATGTCATATTTACCCGTTGACTTTCATATTCCCTTTCTACTCTGATTAATATAGTCTCCTTTTCTACTCTGAATCTAATAGTATAATGCAAGTCTGAATAAACTGCCAAATACGAGTCCTGATTCCACTAGGCCTACATAAACATTAACATAAACACAAATCATAAAAGAGGGATTTTTTCTGAGGACTGACTCCATGGGCTGACTGGCCCATGGTATAAAGACTAATATTAGTCTTTATACCATGGACTGGCCCATTCACGGCGGATCCCATTGACAATCAGCACATCACAGCCATGTGTCTATCTAATTATGTTTCAAAGCTTTCTGTCGTTATTGATCCTACTGTAGCAATCGGTAGCCTATTTTACATATCTACCAAACTGTTGCATGCTTATCACGGAGCAGCAGTCCGTTTTCCACATCGTCTGTGGATCCCACTTACAACTTAAGCATCTGTATCATATCCTATCTTACTCTACACTTCTAATATATGCAAGCCTGATGTTTTCCCAAGTTCCCTTTCTTTTGTACTGGCCATATCATGTATTTCATGATATTCAGGTTATCAGGTTTCAGATTTCAGGTTATCAACTGCTCCAAAATTTCAGACCTAAAGGTGGTGTATGTTGCTTCGCAAAATCTGAAATTGCCCTGGAGGAGGTTACTAGTTTCAATTGTCCCTATTTTGATTATTCTATATACAAATTAATTTCTGCTGGTAAATTTAAATACATATGTTGCATCTACCGTTCCCCAAATACTCCTCCAGAGCAAAGTCTTTTTGATTCTCTGTCCTCACAACTCAGTGTCCTCAACTTAAATGCTTCTTCTGAAATCACTGTGTTGGGTGATTTTAATGTCCATAATGTTGAATGGCTCACTCATTCAGCCAGGACTGATGATGCTGGTCTTGAATGTGAGCTATTTGCAGACTCATTTAATCTCATTCAACTAGTCAACCAACCCACCCGTGTACCAGATAATCCTAATCATAATTCCCACCTACTGGACTTATTTTTAACAACCAATTCAGAAAATTATGATGTTACAGTGAGGTCCCCACTTGGATCTTCTGATCACTGTCTGATACAGGCCACCTGTCTATCACCTACCACACCTTCCCACTCTGAACCTGTTTTGGTGACTAAATGGCATTACGATAGGGCAGACTGGGAGGGTCTTCAAGGTTTCTTTATTGATATTCCCTGGACCTCTTTCTTTTCTAATGATGCACACTCTACCTTGAGCCACATACAAGATTTTGTAAAAATTGGAATGGAAACTTTTATTCCTCATCAAAAGTACAGTAAAAGATCTAATTCACCTAAAGGGTTTGACCATAATTGTGCTAGAGTAACTGAACAAAAAGCAATAGCCTACAATGCATACACAAGATCAAAAACACATGAAGCCTTTAATTACTTTAGAAACATCAGAAATCATGCCAAAACTGTATTAAACCTAACTAAATCAAACTTTCTCCATAAGCAGGCAAATAAACTTCTAAATAATCCAAATGATAACAAAATATTTTGGTCTACTCTTAACTCATTCAAATCCAACTTCACTACTGCTTCATCCATTCCACCATTAAAATCTCCGACTGGCAATCTTGTAAGTGACCCACGAGGTAAAGCTAACCTTCTTGCAGATATTTTCTCCACCAACTCAACCTTAGATGAAATAAATCAAGATGTCCCTGTACTTAATTTTAATTCACCTGAAATTCCCTCACTTAAGATCCACACCAGACATGTCAAAACTATTTTGCAGAATCTCTCAGTAGATAAGGCTCCTGGTCCAGATGAAATTCCTCCAATAGTACTTAAGAATTGCTCCTTGGTGCTCGCTCCTGTATTGGCAAAATTTTTCCGTCTGTGTACTCATACCTCATGCTTCCCAGTACCCTGGAAAGAAGCAAACATCCATCCAGTTCCTAAAAAAGGTGCCTCTTCAGATCCATCAAACTACAGACCAATAGCTATAACTTCCACTCTTGGCAAAGTTTTTGAAATTATATTAAATAATCACATAATTAAGCATCTGGAGAATAATAAATTAATCAGTGATAGGCAATATGGTTTTAGACGATGTCGATCAACTGCAGACATTCTTTGCCTTCTTACGCATCAAATCAACCAAGCTACAGACCAACATGGTGAAACACATACAATAGCACTGGATATATCTAAGGCATTTGATAGAGTCTGGCATCAATCCTTATTGTCGAAGATGTCACACTACGGCCTTGCATCATTAGTTCCACTAATTTCTTCTTATCTTCATAACAGAAAAATACGTGTA
The DNA here is from genome assembly GCA_032716605.1 of Paralithodes platypus. Taxonomy (NCBI): domain Eukaryota; kingdom Metazoa; phylum Arthropoda; class Malacostraca; order Decapoda; family Lithodidae; genus Paralithodes; species Paralithodes platypus. The sequence goes on along the minus strand of CM064532.1, from coordinate 21,855,684 downwards.
ATGGTAGATGGCCTTTATTCTCAATTTCACTCAATAAATGCTGGTGTTCCCCAGGGATCAGTTTTGGCCCCAACTCTGTTCCTCATTCATATCAATGATCTCATATCTACCACTCATAATCCAATACATTCCTACGCAGATGACTCAACACTCCACAGTTCCTTCACATTTACCAATTCTTTCACCCAACCCGATCTTATAAATTCAAAAATAAACACTGCAATTTCTCTGAACCAGGACCTTTCTAGAATTAATGAATGGGGACAAGAGAATCTAGTTTCCTTTAATGCACAGAAAACCAAGTACATTCAATTTTCTAACCGACAGAATCTCACTGACTCCCATATATTTTTTAATGATGTAAATATTCCCACTTCCCCTAGTATTGACATTCTCGGTGTAACATTAACTACTAACTTGAGCTGGACACATTATGTTAGAAGCATTGCTAAGAATGCCTCTAAAAAACTGGGACTCCTGTACAGAGTTCGAGAATTCTTCACTGACGAGCAGTTGGCCGTAATATATAAAAGTCATGTGCGCTCTCAGATGGATTACTGTTCACCTCTGTGGGGTGGAAGTGGAGTGGTTGCATTGAGGCAGTTGGACAAAATTCAAAATAAAGCTATTAGATTAATCAATAACCCTGCAATCACACAGGACCTTCCTACATTAGCCATACGAAGAAACGTTGCATCCCTTGCATTATTCTACAGATATTTTCACAGCAATTGTTCCGAGGAACTTGCTTCAATTGTGCCGCCTCTCCACATCTTTCCCCGTAGAACTAGGGCAGCTGAGAGCGCCCATGAATTTACACTTTCTCCTCCACAATGCAGAACTTCTGCTTATCAGAATTAATTTATCCCCAGAGCTACTACTCTTTGGAATTCACTTCCCTCGAATTGCTTTCCACAAACTTACAATCAACAAATGTTTAAATCCAGTTGTTACAAACATTTTATGAATGGAGGATGCCTTTAGGCACATGGACCTTTTTGTTTTATCTGTGTTTTTCCTTCCTCCGTTCATTGTCTCTTAAAAAAAAAAAAAAAAAAATTCACTCTCTCAATAATCTTTTACTTCTGTTAAATGTTCTAACCCATTCTGGCTATAATTCCGTGTCATTTGGCCTTAGTCGTCAGACGTTAGAATATTATTAATGTTCTAATGTTCTATTATTCTGGATTGTTTTGCCATTCTTCTTTGAACCGTAACTTCCAATCAATTTATGGACACTGGACAGCAAAATTTAAAACATAATCCATGTGAAGCCTTACTAAGGAGGGGTGAAATTTTAAAATTGATTTTGTTGTTATTCACGCTTCTACTGTAGATATCTAATAATAACTCTGATTTCAAACAATGTTGCATTGTTTTTTTGGTTTCATATCACGACTGACGATTACTTCCAAATCTTTTGTAATAATTGAGTTACTTAATTCAATGTTATTAATTAGCCATCAAGATACCACTGATATTGCGTCTTGCCCCTGTCACCTCTCTGATTGGTGAACAAATTATACTTATTTTCTTCTGAGATATAGCTGGTGGTTACTGGCTACCCTGGCCTTGAGTAAGGGAGATGGATAATGGAATCGGACATCACAAGAATGCATTGAGCTATTGAATCTCCTCATACGGGAGATATATGGTGCGTAATTATTGACGAAACAAATATTGTTAGATTGATATCCTGAAATTTCTGTCGTTTTCCCTATGTTCACTAAACTGCATGTATTTATCTACATTAAATATCAACCGACAAGGTATTGCACCTTTCGGGTAGTGTATCAAATTATTTTTGGAGAGCATGAATCGTTATCAGGATCACTAATTCAACCTATTTTTAGTGTCATTTGAAAAATTACCAATCCTTTTATTTAGGCCTAAATCAAGGTCTTTAATGTAAAAAATGAACAATTGAGTAACTAAAACTGACCATCGTGTAAGACCCCAACCTTCACTACACCCAATCTGATTGTATAGGCTACTGTTAATGTTAATTTGTTGTTTCCTACTAATTAGCCATGGTCTAATTCACGAAGTATACAGTAGTTCGCCCTATTCCATGAGCTGCTTCTTTAATCAGCAATCTGTCATGTGGATATTTATCGAAAACTTTACTGACATGTCAATATCTTTGAAGGTATTTTTTGTCTGTTTATCGATTCCTATGCTTGGGAAAAGAAAGGTTAATAGATAGCGAGGCACACGCAGTCAACATGGTTAAATTCCATTACAAGATTGATGATTAAGCATTTAACAAAATGTGACAGCAGCATACTACTCTTAATTTGACGTTTTTAATTTAGTCAGTAGCCAGCCCTTATTCCCATAAGGGGTAGGGAGTATCAACAAGAAACACATGAAAGGAGGCAAAACAAGAGGCGGCAGAGGAAGAATCCATATAACAGTTCGCACACAAACATTCGGAAACCTCAATCACTTATTAGCCCCCAAGATGACTGGCTTCGCCTCAGATGCTGTAAACGTTCGGACAAATATAGTCTCTTAGTCATTTAGCTGTATAAAATTACATTTTATTGAGTAACATCTAATACAGTTGATGCATATAAACATTTAGTATAACTCATAACATCTATACCCGGTGTCAGCGAACTTGGAGCTAATCCTGACCGCATAACATCTTATAAAGAACAAAACAATTATACGAGTAGATCAGGAAATAGATGTAGAAATTGACTACCCGTTTCTCGAGCACTTTCTGGGTTATAGAAAGGCTAAGGATAAGAATTACAGCCAATGTCGCTGACACCAACACCAAGTATTGCGAATTGCGTGAGCCCCTCCGCCCCTATCGTGGGGGCGGGGGGGGGGGGGGGGGGGGGGGGTAAACCAACAATGGTGGGGGGGAGGGGAACCAACAATGAGCCCCTAACCTAACTTAACCTAGCCTAACCTAACTTAACCTAACCTAACCTAACTTAACCTAACTTAACCTAACCTAACCTAACCTAAACACGAATTGCGTGAGCCCCTCCGCCCCTCTTGTTGGGGGGTAGGGGGGGGGGGGTAGGGTTTTGTTTTGTTTTGTTTTTGTTTTTAGGGGGGGAGGGGGAGGGGGTAAACCAACAATGGTGGTGGGGGGTAAACCAACAATGAGCCCCTAACCTAACTTAACCTAGCCTAACTTAACCTAACTTAACCTAACCTAACCTAGCCTAACCTAGCCTAACCAAACCTAACCTAACCTAACCTAACTTAACCTAACCTAACCTAACTTAACCTAACCTAACCTATCCTAACTTAACCTAACCTAACCTAACTTAACCTAACCTAACTTAACCTAACCTAACTTAACCTAACCGAACCTAACTTAACCTAACCTAACCAAACTTAACCTAACCTAACCTAACTTAACCTAACCTAACCTAACCTAACCTAACTTATCCTAACCTAACCTAACTTAACCTAACCTAACCTAACCTAACTTAACTTAACCTAACTTAACCTAACCTAACCTAAAAAAAAAAAAATCAAATTTTTGTTTCCGTTTTTTTCTTTTTTTTCTTTTCCAAGCCTGGGCTCTTATTAAAACAATCACTAACAAGTGTATAATAGATTATAAAATAACAATCTATGCAACTTATTGTGTTCATTTAAGCTATGTATACAATGTGGATCAAGAAAGTAGTGACGCTTACCATTCTGGTGTAATAATAATAATAATAATAATAATAATAAACGGTTTATTAAAGAATGGAAGCCTCATGAGCTGAAAATACACATTTTACAATTTAGTGGATGAACATGAGATGTACAGATATGAGGATGGTAAGCTCAGTTTACAAACAAAATAAATAAATACAATAATGATGCATGTGCAGAATACAAATTATCATAAAATAACCATGAGAGTAAGTGATATACAGTACATATACACATTTATTTACTTACTCATATACAGTACATACATATATACACGTACGTGCGCACATATATATACATACATATATAGGAACATAAGAACATGCAGTAAGTGTGCACATGTCCGTATACACAAACGCTCACGTATGCACACAAACATACATACATACAGAAACTGTTTTGGTAGGGTCAGGGTAAAGAGTTGAAGGGTAAAGAGGGTGCAGCAATTCAAGTCCGTACAGGTATGGTCAGGTACAGCCTACTACAATGGGAGGTTAATCCTCGGTAGTCTAGGTGTGTGTGTTAGTTTGTGTGTGTGTGTGTGTGTGTGTGTGTGTGACAGAAGGCGAAATATGGAAAAGCTGGGCGTTCTATTGTTAAGGGTGGAAATACATGGATGAAGATACGCGGACACTTAATAATAGATAATGCTTATGCATAGATTTATAATCAGAAGTTGCGATAGTGAGCAATATGTTCTCGCTCATTATGTACGTATATTTACATACATATGTGCATATGACCATATAAATACACGTACAGTACTTATATATATTACATACCTTATATTCTCAACCGGGCTCGAACCATTGACAGCACATACACACAGACATACATATACATAAATATATGCACATTACATGCATATATGCTCTTCTCTTATCCTACCTGATACTCTCAGCCGGGCTCGAACCACAAACAGTATACACTATAGACACATATATATATACATAAATAACGCATACATACATACACATATACGCACACATACATACACATATACTGTCCATACATAGATACACATATACATATATACACATATATATAAACAAACTCAAGCAAATACATACATAATTATATTCTAATACACACACGCACACACACTTATGCATACATTATTAAAGGTGGGCGCGTATATATGGTGTGACAGGCCGTTATTACACATTATTAATAATATTAACAATGGTTGGGATAGGACTATTTTTATATCTGTCAGTTCTTGCTCTTATTGGTTGGAGTGTGTTGAAATGACGAGCTGCACGTGTTGGTCTAGGGGCGTCTGGTGGAAGTAAGTTTCTGTGTCGTGGGTGAACAAGCAGCTTAGATGCAAACTGTTTGAGTGTGTTGTAGTGGTGGGTTGAAAGTGCAGGTGTGTGCGTGTGTGTGTGTGTGTGTGTGCTAATCTACAAAGCTTGTCGCGCGTAAATCAATTTATATTTAGAGAGAGAGAGAGAGAGAGAACCTTCTATTAGTATACAAACAAATAATTATAGAAATATTGGCATATGTAGCGCTCAGCGTGTGCGAGTACTGTGTGCACTGGCTGTAGTAGCGCAGGTCGTGGCGCAAGCCTAAACACCACGGGTCTCTGCTAGACACGACCACATGGGCTTGGGACGGGAGTGCAAACTAGACAGGTGCCGCATACCTAATATTTTGTCGCAAAACTTAGTTGGGCTACTGTACATGAAACATTTCTCATACAGCTAATCATTTGTTTTTTATGAAAGTCATTGAATATGTTTTCGTTAATTTTGGCTTGAATTCTTAAATCATGTAATTATAGTAGAGTACTTTCCAAAATAAATATAAAATATACGAAAATAATGGACAGAAATAAGGTTAAAATTAAACTCAAGGTTTTAGAGTTAAAACATCAAAGCTACAAGTAGGATATAAAGAATATTCTAAAATGAGAGACACTAAATAATGTAAATAATTCGGGAAAAACATGAATGGGCAGCAAGGAAACATACAATAAACATGAATGGGCAGCAAGGAAACATACAATAAACATGAATGGGCAGCAAGGAAACATACAATAAACATGAATGGGCAGCAAGGAAACATACAGTAAACATGAATGGGCAGCAAGGAAACATACAATAAACATGAATGGGCAGCAAGGAAACATACAGTAAACATGAATGGGCAGCAAGGAAACATACAATAAACATGAATGGGCAGCAAGGAAACATACAATAAACATGAATGGGCAGCAAGGAAACATACAGTAAACATGAATGGGCAGCAAGGAAACATACAATAAACATGAATGGGCAGCAAGGAAACATACAGTAAACATGAATGGGCAGCAAGGAAACATACAATAAACATGAATGGGCAGCAAGGAAACATACAATAAACATGAATGGGCAGCAAGGAAACATACAGTAAACATGAATGGGCAGCAAGGAAACATACAGTAAACATGAATGGGCAACAAGGAAACATACAAATACAATATGATTCTACAATGAAAGTTTAAAACAAATATAGACAGTGAGAGAGATATAGGGAGTGTGGGAAGGAAGGTGTCCAGCACTAAGTCTTGTATACTGATGGTTCTCTCTCTCTCTTTTCGACCCGTTTTCTTTATATTTTCCAATATATACAGTATTATGTATCTTTCCTGTTCTCAAAACATCATACAAATACCAATCACACTGTTTCTGCCATCCCATATATCTGTTCTCATTTCAAATTTACATCTTGAAATCTATTTGTATTTCTTTACGTCGGGCTCTTGTTGTAATTGAACCCTGCCTTTTCCAATCTGGGCTCTTTCCTTCGCGAATGAACCAGTCACATCAGCCTTGTTTTTGTTTTTTGTCATGTTTGTTCATTATGGCGTCTCTCTTTTATCTTCTGTTATTACGTAATCCTGATCATGTTTTATTGGTATCGTTCTTCCTCATTTGCTCAATGCTTATATCCACTTATATGCCTGGTTAATCACTCAATCACCTCTATTCAAATGTTACTGTATTTCCATATATATATATATATATATGAGATGACAGGTTTGAAGACGAGCCGCCCAAATAGCAACTACAGAATAGCCAGTCTGCAACTCCAAGACCCCCATAATCTAGACAAGAAAATAGCAGAGACACCCCGATTCTCCCATGCTCTGGACCTGGACAAATACCCAAGCGACCCATGTTTCCACAGTTTTCTACGACGAGACAAAGGTATGGGAGGTCACCCAAACTCATTAGCTACCTGCTCGGGTCACGTCCCCTCGCAGCCCAATACCTGCATGGGCTACATGTACTCAGCTCCTGGATATGGAGGACACGAATGAAAAGTGGTTATGCAAATTAAACATCAACGGCCTGAGTATTATGGATATAAATGGAATTAGAATCTACCCTGTAAGACTCTGCTTGGGAATGTACAAGTACAATTCCATATTGATTCCTCATCACATAATTTTGACACCTGAAGGACCGCAAGAGAAATAAAGGTTATAAGTGTAAGCTAATTCGATTATAGCAACATACGGCCTCACCCATGCTAAATGTAATATTCAGATGATACCTTGTATATAGGCCCATGTATTTCTATCTTATTTCCAAGGCTAGGATTAATATGTACCTCGTAACAGCCAACTTAACCTTTTCTTCATAGCCCTATAACCCCGAAAACCATGACTCAAGTGTCACAAACAATTTAGCATAGTACTTCAGAAAATCCTGAGTAATGTATGCAAATCACACCTCCCAAAACTCTTACACCCTCGGGCCCAGACTTCCATGGCAAAGTGTTTAGGTTTGCCCCAGCCTCCCCTCCTGCCCCTCGAGAGTACCTTCTGAAGTACCACCTGCTGTGTTACTGAGGTGCTGCCCGCCTGTTGCCTGACGCCCTGGACCTAGGACCCCTGCTCGAGTGATGTGAGCAGCCCTGAAGAGCTGTCCTCTACCCTCTCTCCCGGCCGGCCACACCTGTACTCTCGACCCCCTGCCCTTCAACTACCTAAGTGTTTCTATGTTTCTTTTATTGGCTATTGTTATTGAGGTATTGATTATGTAAATATGTGAACGGTGCTGTGTAGATATGCAATTGTGATCTGTGCCCAAGATTCTGTATGTCCGTGATAAAGTCATCCTTCTGAACTTGTATTACCCAGTGTTATTCCGGCAACGGCGAGAAAGCTCATAAGAAGTTTTACTGGGCGAGGGCAGCAAATCTCTTAAGAGGGAAGGCCTAAACAAAAAAATGTAAACGGCCCCAGTAGCACTAACAATTTTTTTTTGTTTTCCGTATACCTCATATCACTCCTCCACATCCCCTCCTTCCCTGCTTTCCCCTCCCCCTTCAATTATCACCTATTTTCCCTGTTATTCCCTAATTCGTTGGTATATTTTTATGCTAACATTAGCATAATGTGTGGAGGATGTGCTTATGTGCCTAGCGGGTGTGTTACACAAGCGAGAGTGTGGATGAGTAAGCTCAGTCAGGCTTGAGGCCTCGTGAAGGGAAGGGTTGCCTCAATTTGCTCCATAATTCATGAATGGGCTGCTCCTTGTATATTCGTGATTTTGACCAGAAAAATTATATTTCCACTTGTTTTATTGTTGTTACAGGTTACTATCTTCATAGTGAAGGTAAAATAGGCGCATATGAATAAGTAATAACGATATTTATCGTAAAATGACAATTATAGGCATGAATGGAGCCTAATATGCTCGCCCAGGGGCATCAAGTTCAATACCCCCTGCTCGCCGTTTATAGGTTAATTTTGCCATTCAGCCTTGATCTATGTTAAAACCTGTTTGCCTTTTATATAATCACGCACACGTTATATACATCCTTATATACATCGTGTTTAATTATTTTCGTACCGACCACACGCTCACAGATTTACTTACTATATGTGTTGTGATTTATTATTCGTGAGTTGAAGTCGCAGTGTATTCCGTAATTGATTCATTCGTTCTTATCACTCTTTTACCTAAGACCTACGCCCGAGTTGCCAACGAGTTCATAGAGTAATTCCTTTATTGATTCATATTCTATCTTATTCGTCATTCGTTCTTACCACTCTTTTACCTAAGACCTACGCCCGAGTTGCCAACGAATTCATAGAGTAATTCCTTTATCAATTCCCAGACTTTATCTTACTCATCATTTGTGAAGTTATTTTATGAACGTTCATTTATGTTCTGATGATTATTGATGTAGTGATATTCGAGTTTAATGTTTAGGAATTCTTCCTCATAAAAAAACATATTGCAAGTATATACATCCACTCAACATACACGAATTGTGCCTGTGTATTTCTATTCTCGTCGTTCTGCTAATTCGTTCAGACACGACCACTGATACTGATTTATAAGTATCATTGAGTGGGACTTCGTCGCCCACGCCCCTCATACACTAATTGTGCCTGTGTATTATATTCCCGTCGTTCTGCTAACTCGTTCAGACACGACCACTGATACTGATTTATAAGTATTAATGAGCTGGACTTCGTCGCCAGCGCCTTAGTTCTTAAACTACGATTTATTTCATTATATCTGTTAACCAGTTCAGATTCTTCGATTGATACCGAATTCAGGTATTAATTTGCTTATTGTGTCATTCACGCCCCAGTTATTATTAATTACATTTGATATCCATTATCCTCATACGTATATATCGTATTATTCACTTTTGAACAGATTCACTTATACTGTGTAAAGTAGAGTTAATTATCCCCCTTTTGATCTGTGTCAATTAAACGTTCTCACTTTACTCGATTATATATATATTAATACGACTTTCCTAAGCTTGTCTCGTTATCTGAACATACGATCACTTAATATAAATATGTGATAAAATATAAAATCACCCTTCCCGAGATTTAAGGTATCTCATTTATTCCAAATATTCTCTACCCACTCGCATTAATTATATTATTATTGAACTCGCACTAAGGATAGAGTTGCATTAAGTATAAACTTATATCTCACTAACGCAGTCCAACAAGTGACCTGCCAGGTGACCCCTACCTGAGGTCAATTATACGCGGTCAGTATTTAAGTCCCACCTTGAGCGTACCGTGTGACTCACCTGCCGTGCCGGGAGTCAATATTTGTAAACATCAATTCGCTCTATCTTAGTTGCTGGATATTATCCTGCACCTGAATTAATCTTTCATTAATTACGGAAGATACTCGACCCTCATTTATTATTGTATTGAGGACTAATAATTATTTATGTGTATTAATAGCTTTGGGTATACTTTCCTGTTTTGATTCAATTTAAGTTAGGCACTCACCATCGAGTTGTTTTAGTATTCATGACTCCAAGCTTCTTGATATTAGTAATCTTATTAGTACAATTCAGGAAACACCCTTTAATGTACCATTATGTACGTGATCTCGAGATAGAGAATATCATGATGAGACGGGCCATAACACTAACTGTGCCCCATTGAATAAAACCTATATACATGTGTTCATGTTTGTGTTGTCATTGAGTATGTTATTGACCTCTTGAATACTTTTGTATGTTGCATAACCCTTGTCTATCGGGGCCCGACTTAAGTCCGTATCGAAAAATTTGGACTATGTGGAGGGGCCCGACTTAAGTCCGAGTGCAATTTTGGCGCAATATTGGCTCTGAGAGAGAGACGAGTGACGGGAGGAGCATGGGTTACCTCATGACCGCTCGCCACGGCCGCCGTGGACCAACTGAGATGTACTCCACTTGCATCCACCCTCACTCCCTCGCTACATACGTAATTATATAAAGAAATTACCGTATTTTAGAGATTTTGCCCTTCGGTTGCACATCGTTGCAAGGCAACCAGTGATCGTAGAAGGATGGTTCGGGTGTCATTGGAAAGCTCAATTTATGCCCTTTCACGGATACATACTTGTATTATGCTCTGGGTCTTGTTTATGTATGAAAAAGAGCACGGAAACAACCCCATTTATGGTAACAAAAAAACGCTGAGCGGCACAGTGAAATATACTCCACCACCCGCTCATAAGGTGTTGAAGAACCTACTAGGGATGTTCCTGTCAAGAGTATAGAAGTCCATCAAACCATGATTGGATTGTTTTACGGACTGTACCAAGGGAATTAAACAATTATAACCCGTCATAACAATATATATATATATATATATATATATATATATATATATATATATATATATATATATATATTATATATATGTATATACTGTATATATAATATGTATATATATTTTTTTTCCAAATAAACTGTACTTCTCCCTCCGCCATGTTCATAGATGCCGCTTTATTATCCTCACTCTCAGGTGTTTGCATTCTTGTACATCCCTTCTTCCTCCTTCAATTATGTTCTTACTAAACTTTATCACTGCTGTTATTCTTCAACATTGTTATTATAATTTACCTCCGCCCACTAATGGCCTTGTCTACTTCGCTGACCTTCTCTTGTTCACTCACATCATCCTGTATTTACCTCCACCACAAGCTCCTCGTTATTTAACTGATCACACTCAAAAGGGAACGATGGGGTGTTATAATGATTGTGTCCGTAATTCAGTGCATGAGTGTTGATGCCTAGCCTGTTTAGTAGAAAATATAATGCCCTAATGTGTGCATATTGTTTTATGTATGTATATATTTATGTTTAGTTATTTGATGACTAATATCACACGATTATTTGTGAGGATCCGCATCGTGGACTGGAAGAAATATTGAATCAAGTGTTAATTACGTGTTGGCCACATTTGTGTATTAACTATAATTTATGCGATATCGTTCATACATATTTAAAGGACATACAGTATACGGGTAGACAGTGTTACGCTGGCCAGCTTGCCAGAATGCACTCGTAACTCGCTAGCGCTCGCCAGGGCAGTGAAATGGGCTACAATAGTCGTAGAACGATGTTCTTTCTTTTATAGAGTTCATGTTGTCACAGACAGATCAGTGGTGGTCTTTATTCTTGTCTCTGACACTTGGAAGTATTTTATATCATTCATAGAATATAAGATGCATTGTGTGAAGTTAAGGAGAGAGAGAGCGGAGTAGGCAGCGAGGTGGTAGTGTGTGCGTGTGTATGTACGTTTGCCTCCCTCGCTCGGAGGAGTCTCCCACGCCCGTGATTGGCCGGCGGGCCTGGCTACGTCATAGGACACTTGCTCTTCATGACGTAGTCGTCTGTGATTGGCGGCCGCTGTCCTGGGACGGTGGTGCGGGCTCCAGCCCTCGTGTCTCCTTCAGAGCTTGGCACAGCGTGCTTGGTCCTACATGTCCTTTGCAATCTGTCCCCCATATAACCCCCTGTACTACTTTCTCTCTCTCTGAACTTCTTCGTTTTCATACTTCTCTCTTTATTCAATTACTTATCCCTTCTGGTTCTGCATACGACTTCCATAGTCGGCCAGTCGTATTACCAGCACCAGCTCTCACATTTATGTTTGCACTAGTTTTAGGGATTATTAGAGTCATAGTCATATGGTAGCCTAGTGTTGGGGTGCTTCTAATTAGTGAGCTGTTCTTTCCCATTATTTAATGCTAGACAGTGGAAGGTATCTTTGGTCATTGTCTGAGTTATGTATGTGGCAAGTCAGAGCCTGTACAACATCGATGAAGCTAGCTAGCCTGTAAGACATGTGCATATTTTCCTTTGCGAGTGTAGCAGTATACAGGTGAAGGGCTTTTGCCTATACTTACCTGTATGCTTGCTACCTCATTTTGTTGACCTTTGTGGAGCGCCAGGGCAAGACCAGATACTAGAGATCTGGACTTTCCCAGAGAGCCTCCAAGTCACTTAACGTAATATAAGTGAAATCTGTTCAAGGGGAAACAGTAGGCTACGAGCATGCTTGCGCTCTGCCTAGTTTCCTAGTACCTTTTATGCCACTGCTAGACTTTATTAGTGAGGAAGACAGCATTGTGTTTATTAACTTTCATTGTGTATGCTTTAGGAATTATTCACGCCTTATTTTATCCTTGGTTGATGCATAGTGCACAACCCAGTTTGGCTGTTATGTTGGCTAAGGAAGTACTGGTTTTGAGTGGTTATTATGAGTGCTGTCACAGAGTTGTTGCACTCTCTTGTTATATATATGTATCCTACTTATTGGTGTATTTAAGATACACGCTTTGGTGTCCTGCCCCTGCATTATTTCTGTTCTATATTAACGAGCCTCTTAGAGCATCAGACCTTTTCAGAAGATTCCTTATCTGATTGCTGTAGTACTAGACTTCCAGTGTTTTCATAGAGCATTGAAGAGTTTAGTGTTGAGTACTGACTCACACTAAAAGTTAACGTAAGCATTTATTCCTTTATTAAATCTTATATAGTTTATTCAAGCATTGTTATTACTTTAGAGCATTTTCATAACGTAAGTACTCCTGTTGTGAGTTGGCTTTGCCGTCACCGGAAAGCCTTTGTAGAAGTGCACTAAAACCCAGTTAATTGATACCCCGTTATCCAGTAGATTAACTCAGGAGGGTTTTGAGTGTTATTGTTCACCGGCATAATCGGCGTAATAGTTCGAGGGTTTGGAATTAGCGTACCATTGTAATAGATATAACAAATGGCCGTTGTTGCAGATATAGCTTATCATCTAGTCCATTATTAAGTGTCCTTGTTTATTTCGTAGTGCCGGTCGTAACAAATGGCGACCTTAGACCAGAATATAGTGAACTGAATATTGCAGTTTTTTTTTGGAGAAATCTTATTGCCATTTGGGGTTGAATTTATTTCTCGCATTGTTGGCAGTAGACATTGTTTTGAGGATACATAGAACTTGTTGGAGTTATTGGTGACCTAGTGTTGCACTCAAGAACATCTTCGAATATTTTTTGGTGAATAAAGCTACACAAGAGTTTGGCTACTTTTGTTTTGACTTGAGAATTTTTTTGTTGACTCCATCATGTCACTGGACGGGTCCGAGTATAGTGAGGGCACAGTGCGAGAGGCAGGCGAGGAGGTGGAGAAGGTGGAGTTGTTAAGCGGCGTTCGGGTGATGAACAATGAGGAGGATGCTCGGATATTTTTGGAGGAGCCTGTGTCAGCGGATCGTGTGTCGGGGATAGACCGGTACGGACTGCAGTGTGTAGCCACGGTCTTAGGGTTTCCCAGTACTAGCGGTTTGTCGAGAAGTGAGCTGGTTGCCTGTGTGCTGGGTGGGGTGCATGGGGGTTCGGGTGGAGCGGGAGGTGGGGCACCTTCGGCCCAGCCCCCATTCCACTCGACTCCTATCATGGCGCCCCCTCGGGCTCCGGAGCCGGCTACGTTCCCGCAGGCCGATGCCCGCTGGCGGGTGGGTATGCCTGTAGGTGATTCACGGGGTGGGTCCCCAATAGTAGCACCCCCTCCTCAGGGTTTGTCTGCCGAGATGTTGTTTCAGCTCGAGCTCGCCAAACTCGAGCAGCGGAAGTATGAGGCTGAGCTCGAGCAGCGAAAGCATGAGGCTGAGCTCAGGCAGCAGCAGCAGCAGCGAGAAGCTGACCTCGAGCAGCTAGAGCGAGAGTCTGAGCGCAAGTATAGGTGTCAGGCTGAGTCTGCAAGGTATTGTGCCGATGTTGATCTAGAGAAAACGCGTGTAGAGGTGACATGGAACCGGGTCGCCCAGGGGGGTCGAGCCCATGACCATTCCCTGTCACATCTACTAAAGTTGGTTCCAGTGTTTGATGAATTAGGAGTGACAGAATTTGTTCTTCGGTTCGAGAAAAAGTGACAGGAGCACCAATGGCCCGAGGAGAAGTGGGCAGCCCTTGTTTCTTCACGATTGACGGGGAAAGCACTCAAGGCGTAAGATGCTTTGCCCCTACATTCCTGTGTGAATTACGAGTTGTTAAAAGAAGCTGTCCTGAGGGCGTATGAGCTACAGCCAGAGACCTATAGGCTGAAGTTTAGGGCGGTTCTAAAAAGAAAGGAGAGTACTTTCCAGGAACACGCTAGAGAGCTGTCAGATGCATTTGAAAATTGGTTAAGGTCGGAGAAGGCAACTACTTTTGATTCAGTAAAACAACTAGTGATGCTGGAACAATTTTTTAAATGTACTGGCAGTGACTTGACTCTTAACCTTAAAGAAAAGCGACCGAAAACTCTACAAGAGGCGGCTGAGCTGGCTTGTCACTGATTCGCGGGTGCGGGTCTGCAGAGAGAGCTGAGGCAGGTAACAAGGGGCGTACCATTCCACCCCCCTGAATTAGTGACACAAACAATTATCCATTCAAGAGTACTGTTGCCAATTATGATCCCAAGTCGAAACCCTTCCCGTTAAAGAAAGGCCAGGGCCCTTACCCATCTCAGGGGAAGTCCAAGAGTGAGGTGGAATATTTCAAGTGTCATAAGAAGGGGCATATTGCGCGCTCATGTCCGAGCGCACCGCCTACAGCAGTGGTGTCATTAGTGAGCAACATTGGCGTGTCTTTGAGGTCTTCCGCGTTTGCCCGGGGTAAACAGTCGGTTGCCAAGTCATCGCCGGTGCAGAAGCAGCAGGAGGGCTCGTCACCCGTCTGTGATGTTTTTTGTGGTCATAGGGGGTACGGCACTGTGAGGTTGGCTGGTGTGAGGCATAGCTTGAGTTGTTGCGTGATACGGACGCTTCCCAGACACTTGTTAAGAATTTCACTGGCAAGCCGATTAACGCGGCTCGGGTTGTGGTGGTTCAAGGCATCAATGCTACGCGGTCTTACCCGCTGGATAGAGTGGAGCTTGAGGTAGACGGTTTGACACAGGAGTTGGATGTGGGTGTGGTGGAGAAATTGCCAGTTGAGGGGGTCGACCTCCTTCTCGGCAACGACTTTGCGGTGCCCACTTCCGAGGTTCCACCCTTAGTCGTTGCCGAGAAGGCGGCCGACACGAGTAGGGAGGGGCAAGAGTGGCTGGAGAGGTGTCAGATGCCGCAGATGGCTTGTGCTGTCACCAGGTCTCAGTCCGCTCAGGTGTCACAGCCTAGTACCCAAGTTCTAGGCCAGCGGAGGAAGGGTCGGAAGGAGAAAGTCAAGGCTGATCGGGTTGAGAGTTTGGATCCAGCGACACTCCTTGGCGACTCGGTACTTGCACCCATTATGAGGTCCGGAGTGGCCCCAGAACCTGTCCCCCTTAGTGACATGGTTGGGCGTGATAGCACTCCGCGACAGAAACGTTCCCAGGCGAAGCAGGCAAGGCTTGAGCAGCATAGTATTGGGGGTGGCCACAAGTTGCTTCAGGAGCACTTAGATAGGTTGGCACCCTCGGATATATGTCGGTTGCAAGCGGAAGATCCGGGGCTTGAGAGTTGTGGGAACGGGGCGATTGAACTCGACGAGGACGGGGATGCAAAGTCGGGAGATTTTTTTCATGTTGGGGGAATCCTGTACTGCCGTTTTTTGGATCCCAGATATAGTTGGGATGGAGGGGCAAGAGTGGTTGACCAGTTGGTGGTTCCTGAGAAGTGTCGTGATAGCCTGTTGCGGTTGGCGCATGATGTTCCTTTGGCAGGTCACTTGGGTGTGAGAAAAACGTTGGCTTCGTTATCTAGGTTGTTCTGGTGGCCAGGTATTAAAGCCCAAGTTTCGGCATGGGTGGCGATGTGTGGTACCTGCCAGAGGGTGGGAAAGCCCAGTCAGAGCATACCTAATGCTCCGTTGCACCCAGTGCCTGCTATTGGTCCGCCCTTCAGCAAGGTTATCATCGACATGGTAGGCCCTCGGCCTCCCACTAGTGCAGGTATCAGGTTTCTGCTAACCCTCATGGATGTCTCCACTCGCTACCCTGATGCATACCCTATGAGAAATGGCAAGTCTAAAACTGTTGTGCGAAATTTGCTGTTGTATTGCTCGAGGTACGGGTACCCGCAGGAAATTCAGTCAGACCAAGGGTCGAATTTCACGTCAACACTCTTCAAACAGACCATGCAGCATCATAGGATTCGTACGGTTGTCTCTTCAGCTTATCACCCAGAGAGTCAAGGGGTGTTGGAAAGATGGCATTCCACTCTGAAAAGCATGTTGCGGTGCTACTGTTTGGAGAACGGCAAGGATTGGGACCTGGGGCTCCCGTACGTTTTGTTTGCGGCAAGAGAGGTACCTGGGGAGAGCCTTGGGTTTAGCCCCAACGAGCTAGTTTTTGGCCATCAGGTTAGAGGTCCTCTTGAGGGTGGTTAAAGAAATCTGGGAAGGGACTGTGCAGCCATGTTCTTTAATTAAGTATGTCCTCAAGAGTAGAGACAGGATGCTGAAGAGCCTGGAGTTGGCAGGGAGAAATTTGGTAGATAATCAGGCCTTGATGAAGGATCGATATGACACTAAGGCAAAGCTCCGGGAGTTTGTGGTTGGAAAGGAGGTTTTGGTCTTATTGCCCTTAGTAGGCCATCCCCTGTCGGCTAAGTTTCTCGGTCCTTATAAGGTCGTGCGCAAGTTGTCTGACCTAGATTACCTTGTGGCTACTCCAGATAGGCGGAAGAAAAATCAGCTCTGTCATGTGAACTTGCTAAAAGAGTTTGTGAGGCGTCCACCTGAGCAGCCTACTGTCCCTGTGTTGGCTTGTAGCGGCCAAGGTGGAGAAGGTGAGGGGGCAGTGAGGCACAGGTGGAGGAGAGCTGGGATTGTCATGTCTCGGCGGATCAGTGGGCGGGGAACACGAACCAGGTGGCTGTTGAGGCGCTAGAGCACCTGCCTGAGCAACAGCGTGCAGCGATCCAGCACCTATTTTGTTCATACCCCACTGTGTTTGGCGAGCAACCAGGCCTCACAACTCATACGGTGCATGATGTGGACGTTGGAGACCACCCCCCCTTTAAATCAGTGCCCTATCGTGTACCTCCCATTAAACTTCCGGCTCTCTGAGCGGAGTTAGGCTACATGTTGGAGAGAGGACTGATAGAAAAAGGGGCGGTTAGGTGGACATCTCCCGTCACTCTGCAGCCCAAACTAGATGGCAAGGTCAAGTTTTGCAGTGACTTCAGGCAGTTGAACGGTTTAACTCCCACCAATGCCTACCCTCTTCCCCGCGTAGATGACAGTGTTGATAAGATTGGGTGTGCACGTTACCTCACCAAGGTGGATCTTGTCAAGGGTTACTGGCAGGTGCCATTGTCTGAGCGGGCGAAGCAGGGGTGCGGGTTTGTGGTGGATGGGAATACTTACCGTTGCAACGTTATGCCGTATGGCCTGAAGAATGCACCTTCAACTTTCCAATGCCTGATGAACGAGTTAGTGGCGGAGATCCCTAACTGCACCGTTTATCTTGATGATGTGATAATTTACGACTATGACTTTGAGAGCCATTGCGAGCACATCGGGGCACTGTTCAGGAAGCTAAGTGAGGCTCATTTGGTGGTCAATCTGGGCAAATGTGACTGTTCGGGCAACTGTGCAGTATCTGGGGTTTGCGGTAGGGTTAGGCCAGGTGTGCCCCCCCCCCCCACCTTACCAAGATACAGGCTATTAACCAGTTCCCCAGGCCGACCACCAAAAGACAGATCATGAGGTTCTTGGGCATGATTGGGTATTACCGCAGATTCATCCGCGGATACTCCTCGGTGTTGGCTCCTCTGGCGGACTTATTGGCAAAGACAAAAAAGTTTGGGTGGGCACCTGAGTGTGAGAAGGCTTTTTCACTGGTGAAGCATCTGTTGTGCACTCACCCCATAATCAGGGCCCCCGACTTTTCTAGACCTTTTCAGCTAGCGACAGATGCTAGCGGCGTAGGGGCTGGTGCCGTCTTGTTACAGACAGAGACGGAAGGTGTGGAACACCCAGTAAGCTTCTTTTCAAGAAAGTTCAACTCAGCGCAAAATAACTATTCAGTAGTTGAGAAGGAGCTTCTGGCTATTGTGCTGCCGCTCAGGCACTTTGAGGTGTATGTTCCTGCTTTTGGCCCAGTCGTGGTGATTTACACTGACCACCACCCTTTGAAGTTTTTTAATCAGTTCCACAACCGGAATATGAGGCTAACTAGATGGTCTTTAATGTTGCAGGAGTATAATCTGGACATTCGCCATATTGCCGGTTGTGACAATGTGATAGCTGACTGTTTGTCCAGGGTGGAGGACCCAGGGTAGATCACCACAGGTGTGTTTGGTGGAGTGGAGAAAAATTAGGGGTGCCCCTGTTGTGCAATGGCGCCAAAAACACTATTAAAAATATAAAAACCTCACATAAAAACTCTTTCTTTTTGATAGCATATAAGTGCAGTATATCACAGCAAGCATCTAAGACACTCTGAGTTGTTGTCTTAGTAGGCTAAGCTTGGTGAACTTTGCTCGTTGAGTGTGATATAATTATTAAGATGCTATTATATTGGGGAAGTGTTGTGCAGATTTTTTTTTATAATACAGTGTTTTATGTTTGTGATGGTGCCTTGTTTTCACAACTTGGGAGAGTAGCTGGGTGATGCGGGGTTGGTGAGCATTCTGTCTGGTCAGATGTAGAGTTCACCTGAGGCTGAAACGTCCCACATCTTGGGCGGGTTGTTACACTGGCCAGCTTGCCAGAATGTACTCGAAACTCGCTAGCGCTCG
This sequence comes from Paralithodes platypus, assembly GCA_032716605.1. Classification (NCBI taxonomy): domain Eukaryota; kingdom Metazoa; phylum Arthropoda; class Malacostraca; order Decapoda; family Lithodidae; genus Paralithodes; species Paralithodes platypus. Next base: position 21,836,564 of record CM064532.1, on the reverse strand, counting down.
CCAGGGCAGTGAAATGGGCTACAATAATCGTAGAACGATGTTCTTTCTTTTATAGAGTTCATGATGTCACAGTCAGATCAGTGGTGGTCTTTATTCTTGTCTGTGACACTTGGAAGTATTTTATATCATTCATAGAATATAAGATGCATTGTGTGAAGTTAAGGAGAGAGAGAGCGGAGTAGGCAGCGAGGTGGTAGTGTGTGCGTTTGCATGTACGTTTGCCTTCCTCGCTCGGAGGAGTCTCCCACGCCCGTGATTGGCCGGCGGGCCTGGCTACGTCATAGGACGCTTCCTCTTCATGACGTAGTCGTCAGTGATTGGCGGCCGCTGTCCTGGGACGGTGGTGCGGGCTCCTGCCCTCGTGTCTCCTTCAGAGCTTGGCACAGCGTGCCTGGTCCTACATGTCCTTTGCAATCTGTCCCCCATATAACCCCCTGTACTACTTTCTCTCTCTCTGAACTTCTTCGTTTTCATACTTCTCTCTTTATTCAATTACTTATCCCTTCTGGTTCTGCATACGACTTCCATAGTCGGCCAGTCGTATTACCAGCACCAGCTCTCACATTTATGTTTGCACTAGTTTTAGGGATTATTAGAGTCATAGTCATATGGTAGCCTAGTGTTGGGGTGCTTCTAATTAGTGAGGTGTTCTTTCCCATTATTTAATGCTAGATAGTGGAAGGTATCTTTGGTCATTGTCTGAGTTTTGTATGTGGCAAGTCAGAGCCTGTACAACATCGACAAAGCTAGCTAGCCTGTAACCCTTGTGCATATTTTCCTTTGCGAGTGTAGCAGTATACAGGTGAAGGGCTTTTGCCTATACTTACCTGTATGCTTGCTACCTCATTTTGTTGACCTTTGGTGAGCGCCAGGGCAAGACCAGATACTAGAGATCTGGACTTTCCCAGAGAGCCTCCAAGTCACTTAACGTAACATAAGGGAAATCTGTTCAAGGGAAGACAGTAGGCTACGAGCATGCTTGCGCTCTGCCTAGTTTCCTAGTACCTTTTATGCCACTGCTAAACTTTATTAGTGAGGAAGACAGCATTGTGTTTATTAACTTTCATTGTGTATGCTTTAGGAATTATTCACGCCTTATTTTAGCCATGGTTGATGCATATAGTCCAGGAGCCAAGGGGTGTTTGCATGCATGAAAGAGCCAGAAAATCACCCGCTTGATTTAGTTAGAGGGGCCACTGGGACACCTTTTTAGCGAGGGTAGACATCCCGAAACCCGGCAGTTATCGTGTTATTCGGGATTTTCGCTGAATTAAATGAAATCAAAATAACTCCTTTTTTTACGTGTGACGGTTACATAAATTGCAATAACTCGGTAATGAAATGGTCTACAGAGCTCTTTCACCACTCAAAATAAAGCTTAAAGAATTATCTATTCAATGGATGCAAACACAATAAGAATAGTCAATACCCAAGGTCACAAGAGGTCAAAGTATGACCTTTTCTGATGAGGAACTAAAATGTATGACTTTTCAAATTTAAATATTTGTGAAAAATTGGTAAATGGATTGAACGTTTAATGCTTTTATATTCTGGTTAGGTACACCATAGGCAAGTTTTTTAAATTAGTTGGAAAAGTTGATTACGTATTTTAACCCCTTGGCGTCCAGTACAATAATATGAAGTTTGCGAATGATATACCAATAATAGCTATGTATTGGTTATATAATTATGGTACTACTGAGTCAGCTAAAGTTCTATCAAAACACTCTGTATCACAGTATCACACATTGCATATATATCTTCAAAGCAGATTTCAATTATTTTTTGTCACATTAATGAATGACCTACTTTTGGGGAGAGGGGTGAGCCGGGGATACAGTTGGAAATGTATTCTGTGATGTGTCATATTACTGGCCTAGGTTTTGACATCCTTTCACCTGACATTTGCAGTAAGGGCAGCATTTCATATCTAGTTGTCTGCAGACACAGCGTTTAGTAGAGCAGGAGGTACATTTACAGGGCATTGCAAAGTCATCCGGTAGCAAGACTTGAAGATGGTCCGGTTTAAGAATGCCATCTTCTTCAATGAAACCAAAGTCTCTGGGATCCAGTTGAGGATTGCTTAGGCAGTGTAGCTGTAGATATGTCCCAAAGAATGCCCTGAGGACATGACCTTTGACAGATCGGCTGGTGGGAGGCAGTTCCAAAATGGTCTTTTTGCTGTGGTGGTAGAGGTAGTACCGTAATTCATCCATTGTTCTGCATGAGGTTCCTGATTTGTACACATTGTTACGGCTGGATCGGCAATACATATTCGGGATTCTTGATCGTAGGACAGAAATGGCTTAAGTGACAACGACACGCTCGATTCCAGTCCCAAATACTATATGCTCCAGACAACAAAAGCACCAACACCCTACAGAGTTATCGTCTACGGTAACGAGGTACCTTAACTCGGCGAAAGTGTACAACAGGGGTAGGCTATGAGGCTAAACTCCCTCAGACATTTATAGGTTACGTTATTACTAAAGAAATGCAATACTCAAGAAACTATGTTAATATTAAGCCTCTAATAATGTAGAATAGAAGCAGGCTAAAGGTATGACAGTGAAATGCTAAATGACAAATGTACACGCCTACTTGAAAGCGCGTGCACTACACTAACTGTCCCCTACTAACATGCACTAGCATGTAGCATACAAGATGTTCATGATCCAGTAGATACCTAATAATACATATGGGAGGAACATAAATAGTAGTCACTTATTATAATGAATCTATACTTGGAATAACTAAAAGGTTGCAGGCAACAGTACTGCGCCGGTAGCCTACTACCGCATAGGCTACTTCGCTTCTCTCACTCTGTCTCCCCTCCGAGTCCGTATGCGCCCTACGCAACAGAACGCCGGACACAGCAGCAAAACGACAGTGCAGTTAATTGATACATGAAAGTATTAATAGTGTTGTCTTGTGTGTGAGTAATGTGTATTGTAAAGTGTTATAGATATATACTTAAAGAGAGCTGCAATGCATAGTAAAATAAAGATATATCCCACTCATCATCCCCATGTGTTCTAGCTAGCAGGCCAAGTCACAGGAACAACGAGTCCCAGCACCGAAAGCGAGAACCCAGGAGAAGACTGTAGAGAACACAAGGACAGATAAATTACGTTACTCTACTATACCGGCACTACGAGCGAGCTGTAGTCTCGGGTGCTACACTCGCTCCTGGCTCGGTATGCAAATCAAGGCTAAGTCCTCGTCCCTCTACAGACAACTCCTGGGCATGGTCGGGCTCTTACACATGGCACCAGTCTAGTCACAAATGGGATGATGAGCGGGGCATATAACTCGTGAACATGTAGAACGTTCACCAACTATCCTCATCAAGAAGATCGCTGTTCACATTAACCCCTTAACCCTTAATTAGCGGCGAGCAACATAAGTCGAGTTAAATAAAGCTGGACTATGTGGCGGCGCTCGACATAACTCGAGTGGCAATTTCAGCACGTAATGTGGCTGAGAGAGAGAGACAAGTGGTGGCAGGAGACTAGCGAGCGTATGACTGCTCCAGACCACCGTGGCGAACCTACTGACACAAATCTCAGCTCCCTCCTCCCTCTCTCACTCGCTACATACTCAATTATGTACTGAAAGTACCGAATTACCTGCTTTTTGCACTCGCGTTGCACGGTTATTGCAAGAAAACTATCCATCATACAAGGATCGTTATGGTGTCATTCGAAAGCTCTGTTTATGCCCTTTCAGGGATAGGTACTTGTTTTACGTTCTGGGTCTTATTTAGGCATGAAAATGATCACGTAAACAGCCCTATTTTGGCTAAAAACACCCCGCTGTGCGGTACACATAAATAAACCGCATAGGCCGCTCGTAAGGTGTTAAATCTAATACATGTAAATATATGCTTGTCCTAAGAGTAATACGAGAGGTGAGTGCTGAAACTCCTTTAGGACCTCAAGGGAAGGTTATGCATTTAAATAGAGAGAAGAATGAAATGAGAGTAATGTCGTCAGAGAGAAAGAGTGCAACCGTGAGAAGTTGGGAGAGAGGGCAAGGGATGTTAGAATCTCAAAGGTTCTAGGCAACCTGGTCATGGAACACGCAGCCAGCCTCCAGGCAATGTGCTGTACGACAACATGGGCAAACCAGGCAGCGTAGGCAGGCAGCAATGGACTACCAACCCTGTCGCGCCTAGCTATAAGGGCAAGGCTGCCAACCAGTCCATACGTCTGGCAAGCACCCGGCCGGCAGCGCGGCGCGCTGCTACCCTCTTGCTCTGAAGCCTAACTCACTCTCTCTCTCTGAACTCCCATTGTCTTATCTATCAACTTCTCTATTGATACTACATATTAAATGGAAGGTCTCGACATGGCTTAAAACAAAACCCACCACTGGTTAGCACATGACGAGACCTTTGCAGAGATACAAAGAACATAGTTATAAGTTGTCACACTCAATATACATTGCGGATGACGGTAGCCAGATCATGGGCGGTACAGAGGAGTACCAAGGAGTACAATCAGGTTGCGTTGCCAAGCACTGGGTGCGTCACAGCCCCCCCAAGATTTTAGATAATCGACCTTAGAAGCATTATCAAAATCTGACAGGCAACCAACCGACCTGCTACCCTTAGCTGCCACTAATTGCAGAAGGTGCACAACAACTGAAGTGTGAATTATACATAAAACACAATATCGCATGCATCATGCTACAACAATAAAGACTTACAAAACTAAAAAAAAGAAAGAGTTTTCTCGTTTATTTTATTGTTTTATAATCTTTTTGGACGGCGTTATGATAGCCTATTTTACTCCTGCTCAACCCACACACCGTGCACGACTATCTTGGATCATCAACCCTTGATAGACAATCTGCTATCACGTTCTCACTCCCGGCAATATGCTGAATGTTGAGATTATACTCTTGGAGCATTAGGGACCACCTGGTCAACCGCATATTCCGATTGTGAAACTGATTTAGGAATTTCAAGGGATGATGGTCCGTATAAATCGTCACTACCGGGCCGTAGGCTGGAACATAAACTTTGAAATGTTTGAGCGACAAAACGATAGCCAGAAGCTCCTTCTCTATAGTCGAGTAATTCCTTTGTGCCGAATTAAACTTGCGAGAAAAGAAGCTCACTGGGTGTTCCAAGCCCTCGGAATCAGTCTGCAGTAACACTGCCCCGGCACCCACACCGCTGGCATCAGTCGCCAGCTGAAAACTCCTGGAGAAGTTTGGGGCCCTCAAAATCGGATGTGTACACAGCAGGTGCTTGACTAGGTCGAAAGCCCTCTGACACTCCGCAGCCCAACAGAACTTCACTGACTTCGACAGTAGATCAGTTAACGGTGCTAAGACAGTAGAGTATCCCCGGATGAAGCGCCTATAATAGCCTATCATACCTAGGAACCGCATGACCTGGCGCTTAGTGGTGGGCCTGGGAAACATATTGATAGCCTGTATCTTGCTCAGGGGGGGGCACACCCGGCCTAACCCGACCACAAAGCCAAGATACTGCACAGTAGCCTTTACAAACTCGCACTTCCTCAGGTTCACCACCAGCCCAGCATCGTGCAACTTCCCAAACAGGGTCTCTAAGTGCCTTAGGTGATTTTCAAAATCGTCATCATATACTATCACGTCATGAAGGTAGACCGTGCAGTTAGGGATTTCGTCACAAATATCGTTCATCAGGTTCTGAAACGTGGCAGGTGCGTTCTTAACCCTTAATTAGCGGCGAGCAACATAAGTCGAGTTAAATAAAGCTGGACTATGTGGCGGCGCTCGACATAACTCGAGTGGCAATTTCAGCACGTAATGTGGCTGAGAGAGAGCGACAAGTGGTGGCAGGAGACTAGCGAGCGTATGACTGCTCCAGACCACCGCGGCGAACCTACTGACACAAATCTCAGCTCCCTCCTCCCTCTCTCACTCGCTACATACTCAATTATGTACCGAAAGTACCGAATTACCTGCTTTTTGCACTCGCGTTGCACGGTTATTGCAAGAAAACTATCCATCATACAAGGATCGTTATGGTGTCATTCGAAAGCTCTGTTTATGCCCTTTCAGGGATAGGTACTTGTTTTACGTTCTGGGTCTTATTTAGGCATGAAAATGATCACGTAAACAGCCCTATTTTGGCTAAAAACACCCCGCTGTGCGGTACATATAAATAAACCGCATAGGCCGCTCGTAAGGTGTTAAGCCCATAAGGCATTACGTTACATTGGTAGGTCTTGCCATCTACCACAAAACCACAAACTTGCTTAGCTCGGTCCGACAGGGGTACTTGCCAGTAGCCTTTTACAAAATCAATTTTAGTAAGGTACTTTGCATTCCCTATCTTGTCCACGCTGTCGTCAACCCGAGGCAAAGGGTAGGGGTTGGTAGTGGTCAAGCCATTTAGCCTACGAAAATCTGTGCAGAACCGCACCTTGCCGTTAGGTTTTGGCTGCAACGTGACGGGTGATGTCCACTTCACATAACCTTCAGTGATCATCCCTCTCTCAACCATGTACTTTAACTCCTCCCGTAAAGCTGGCAACTTTACCGGGGGCACACGTAGGGCACTGACTTGAAGGGCACATTATCACCGACGTCCACGTCGTGCGTTACCTGAGTAGTGAGACCTGGGTGTTCGGCGAAAACAGAGGGGTATGACCTGAACAGGCCTAGGACAGCAGCACCCTGGTGCTCAGGCAGGTGACTTACAGCTTGCCTAGCCTCTTGTTCAGTATTCCCCGCCCACTGTTCCGCGGAAATGACATAGTCCCAGCTATCCTCCTCAGCAGCATGACTGTCCCCACCTCCTTCTCCACCCTGGCCGCTGCAGGCCAGCACAGGACAGTGAGAGGCTCTGAGGGGCTCTCACATACTCTTTCATGAGGTTACATGACATAACTGATGTTTTTTCCTACGGTCAGGTGTTGCAACGAGATAATCAAGGTCGGACAGTTTCTTAGCCACCACATACGGCCCAATGAACTTGGCAGAAAGTGGGTGTCCAGGCAAAGGTAAAAGCAACATTACCTCCTGACCCACCGAAAACTCCCGAAGCTTCACCTTGGCGTCATACTGGTGCTTCATGACCGCCTGTGCATTAACCAAGTTATTACCTGCCGCTGCCATGCAACCTATAAGTCTCTCCCGGCTCTCAAGGACATATTTAAGTACAGACCCCGGCTTCTCTTCGCCCTCCCAGATCTCTTTCACCATACTTAACACCTTACGAGCGGCCTATGCGGTTTATTTATGTGTACCGCACAGCGGGGTGTTTTTAGCCAAAATAGGGCTGTTTACGTGATCATTTTCATGCCTAAATAAGACCCAGAACGTAAAACAAGTACCTATCCCTGAAAGGGCATAAACAGAGCTTTCGAATGACACCATAACGATCCTTGTATGATGGATAGTTTTCTTGCAATAACCGTGCAACGCGAGTGCAAAAAGCAGGTAATTCGGTACTTTCAGTACATAATTGAGTATGTAGCGAGTGAGAGAGGGAGGAGGGAGCTGAGATTTGTGTCAGTACGTTCGCCGCGGTGGTCTGGAGCAGTCATACGCTCGCTAGTCTCCTGCCACCACTTGTCTCTCTCTCTCAGCCACATTACGTGCTGAAATTGCCACTCGAGTTATGTCGAGCGCCGCCACATAGTCCAGCTTTATTTAACTCGACTTATGTTGCTCGCCGCTAAATAAGGGTTAAAGGTCCTCTCACATTATGGCCAAAGACTAGCTGATTTGGACTGAACCCCAGGCTCTCTCCTGGGACTTCACGTGCAGCGAACAGAACATACGGAAGACCCAAATCCCAATCAGTGTCATGTTCTGCACAGTAACAGCGTAGCATACTCTTCAGGGCCGAGTGCCACCGCTCCAAGACTCCCTGACTCTCGGGATGGTAGGCTGACGACACTACAGAACATATACCGTGCAACTGAAGGGTTTGCTTGAACAATTTGGATGTAAAATTGCTCCCCTGGTCTGACTGCACCTCACGTGGAAATCCATAACGGGAACAGAACAATAATAAGTTTCTAACAACTGCCTTTGCCGAGCCGTTTCTCATGGGGTATGCGTCCGGGTATCTCGTAGCCACATCCATGATTGTCAACAGGAATTTATTGCCACTACTAGTAGGCGGGAAAGGGCCAAACAAATCTACTACAACTTTGCTGAACGGAGGCCCGGTGACAGGTATGGGAAACAAAGGTGCCTTCGGGATTGTCTGGTTAGGCTTCCCCGTTGTCTGGCAGGTCGCACACCCAGCCAACCATGCACAGACATCAGCCTTGACCCCAGGCCACCAGAAAAACTGCCCAATGCCGCCAATGTTTTTGTTACCCCCAAATGACCCGCCACCGGCACATCATGCGCCAGACACAATAAGGACTCTCTATACTTATTTGGAACAACCACCTGGTCTACTACCCTCGCACCGCCCTCCCACTTCGATTTGGGGTCTAGAAATCTGCGGTACAATATCCTGTTGAGCCTAAAGAAATCTCCCGGCTTCGCATCCCCATCTTCCTCCAACTCTATGGCACCATTGCTATAACGAGCTAGGCTAGCGTCTTGCAGCTGCTGCTCACTAATGTCCCCGGGCGTCAATGCATCAAGATGGTTTTGTAATAAGACATTACCCCGGCTAGTAGGCTCTACTGCCTTAGTGGCTCTCGCTACAGCTCTTGCCTCACGCGAAGTCTTACCCAACTCTGCCTTGTTACACACCATATCTGGGCCAGAGTCAACTCCCGTGTTTATTATAGGTCCAAGTACCGAATCACCGAGAAGTGCAGCAGAATCAATGTCCCTTTTCCTGCCCTTAGCAACCTTCTCCTGATCCTTCCTCCACTGTCCCCGAGGTTGAGTGCTAGGCTGTGCAGGAGCCGCAGAGCGAGATCGGGTTATCACACAGGCCATCTCTCTGTTGGCACCTCCCAACCCATTCCCGATTCTCACCATCCACGTCGGCCGCCCTCTCGGCAACGACTAAGGGTGGAGTCCCGGAAGTGGGCACCGCAAAGTCGTTGCCGAGAAGAAGGTCGACGCCCTCAACTGGCAAACACTCAACGATCCCTACATCCAGCTCCCTGCACACCTCTCCCACTCTCACCTCCAACCTCACAAGTGGGTATAACCTCGTAGCATTTATACCCTGCACCACAACAACTCTGGCCGCATTTATCGGTTTCCCTGTGAAGTTCCTCAACAAAGTTTGCGAAGCCCCCGTATCCCTCAGCAAGTCAACCCTCCGTAGTTCACTCCCCCAGCTCACAAATCCGTGTCCCCGATGGCTACAGAAAGTGTCCCGGACAGGTGTCGAGCCTTCCGTACGCTTCTTTACCGCGTGTGCCTCAGCTGCTGACAACCTACCCCGGGCAGTTGCTGCAGCCTTCAGAGACACACCGATACTGTGAACCAATGACACCGGCTTAGCGAGAGTGTTACTAGGGTACTCACGTGAATAATGGCCTAGCTTCTGACATTTGTAACATTTCACATCCCCAATGGGCTTCTTCCCTTGTGCGGGCGAAGAAGGGGCCTGACCTTTAGTAAACGGGAGAGGCTTGTGTTTGTAGGTGTTATTAGGTGCAATGCTTTTAGTGTGGTTATGTGTGTCATAGGATTTGTTATTATCGAAAACTCTGGTGGGTGGGGTATAGCGCCCCTTCTGCCCTGACTCAGCCCTCTGAGCGGCACCGCAACCACGAATCAATGATAATCTGAGGTCTGCCATCTTGGCAGCCTCCTCTACTGTCTTGGGACATTTTTCCTTAATGTTCAGCGTTAGATCGGTTCCAGTACATTTGTAAAACTGTTCCAGATAGAAAAGTTGCTTAATTTCCTCAGCCGACTCTGCGTGCTCGGACCGAAACCAGTTATTACATGCATCTGTTAAGTCCCGTGCGTGCTCCATAAAACTGACGTCGCTCTTCTTATTCATGCCACGGAACTTCAATCTATAAGTTTCGGGTTGCAGTTCGTAGGCCCGGAGCACAGCCTCCTTCACCAGTCCATACACGACACTCTCGTCCAGTGACAGTGCATCGTAGGCTTTCAACCCCTTACCCACTAGACGTGATGAAACTAATGCTGCCCATTTAACCTCCGGCCAGTCATACTCACGACACTTCTTTTCGAAACGAGCAAAAAACTCAGTCACTGCTGTCTCATCAAATGCGGGTACTAACTTAATTCAATGCGAAAGTGAGTCTGTAACCCGGTGCCCACCACCGAGATGACGCCCCGTGGTCTCTACTCTAGACTTCTCGACATCCATTTCAGCCTGGTACCTGGTTGCATCCTGATTGGCTTGGATTCTAGCAACCTCTATGCGTTCTATACTAGCCTGTTGTATCTGAGTCTCCTGCAGCTTAATCCGTTCTATACTAGCCTGTTGTATCTGAGTCTCCTGCAGCTTAATCCATTCTATACTAGCCTGTTGACTCTCTCGCAACTTAAGCTTAGCTAGTTCTAGCTGAAATAACATCTCAGGAGACAGGCCTGGGGGGGGAGAGCACAAAATGGGGGATCCACACCGAGACGTGTTTACGGGTAAGCCAGCTTGCCATTGAGAACCCTCCTGCTGCATCGTGCTAAGACTCGCTGGCTGAGGGCCCAGCTCAGGGGTAGAGTGGAATGGAGGCTTGGAGGGAACCCCCCAAGACCCCACTCCACCCACCGCCCCATCGCCATCACCCAACAAACATGCCACCAAATTCTTCATGGGCCAACTGTCAGGACAGTCCCGCCCCAAAACCGTGGCTAAACAGCGAAGACCGTAACAATCAATAGCCTGCAGGCGCTGTTCGGTCAAAGGTGTCTGCAAAAATGCCCGGGCATCCCTCTCTCCACTTATAACACTCCCCTCCCTAAATATCTGCTGTACTTGCTGGTCACTAGGCTGTACCGTGTTATCCTCCCCGTAAATGATGAGTCATTAGACATAGTGCTGGTTATACAATTGCTGTTCATAAAAAAAAAAAGTGCTTATTACTAATTGCAGTCTCGACTCACAAAATGTTAAAGATGCTTGAATGACTCTACTCTAGACACCTAACGAAACAATCTGCAAGTCCACCAATACAATAATGACACAATAAAAATTCCTCCAATATGCAAGAAAATTCTAGCCAGCTCTACTAGGTAGCATAGAATAGTTCTCCAAAAAACATGTGATAGGATACTACTGAATCTTGTGCAAGGTCGCCATTTTGTTACGGCTGGATCGGCAATACATATTCGGGATTCTTGATCGTAGGACAGAAATGGCTTAAGTGACAACGACACGCTCGATTCCAGTCCCAAATACTATATGCTCCAGACAACAAAAGCACCAACGCCCTACAGAGTTATCGTCTACGGTAACGAGGTACCTTAACTCGGCGAAAGTGTACAACAGGGGTAGGCTATGAGGCTAAACTCCCTCAGACATTTATAGGTTACGTTATTACTAAAGAAATGCAATACTCAAGAAACTACGTTAATATTAAGCCTCTAATAATGTAGAATAGAAGCAGGCTAAAGGTATGACAGTGAAATGCTAAATGACAAATGTACACGCCTACTTGAAAGCGCGTGCACTACACTAACTGTCCCCTACTAACATGCACTAGCATGTAGCATACAAGATGTTCATGATCCAGTAGATACCTAATAATACATATGGGAGGAACATAAATAGTAGTCACTTATTATAATAATGAATCTATACTTGGAATAACTAAAAGGTTGCAGGCAACAGTACTGCGCCGGTAGCCTACTACCGCATAGGCTACTTCGCTTCTCTCACTCTGTCTCCCCTCCGAGTCCGTATGCGCCCTACGCAACAGAACTCCGGACACAGCAGCAAAACGACAGTGCAGTTAATTGATACATGAAAGTATTAATAGTGTTGTCTTGTGTGTGAGTAATGTGTATTGTAAAGTGTTATAGATATATACTTAAAGAGAGCTGCAATGCATAGTACAATAAAGATATATCCCACTCATCATCCCCATGTGTTCTAGCTAGCAGGCCAAGTCACAGGAACAACGAGTCCCAGCACCGAAAGCGAGAACCCAGGAGAAGACTGTAGAGAACACAAGGACAGATAAATTACGTTACTCTACTATACCGGCACTACGAGCGAGCTGTAGTCTCGGGTGCTACACTCGCTCCTGGCTCGGTATGCAAATCAAGGCTAAGTCCTCGTCCCTCTACAGACAACTCCTGGGCATGGTCGGGCTCTTACACATGGCACCAGTCTAGTCACAAATGGGATGATGAGCGGGGCATATAACTCGTGAACATGTAGAACGTTCACCAACTATCCTCATCAAGAAGATCGCTGTTCACATTAACCCCTTAAATCTAATACATGTAAATATATGCTTGTCCTAAGAGTAATACGAGAGGTGAGTGCTGAAACTCCTTTAGGACCTCAAGGGAAGGTTATGCATTTAAATAGAGAGAAGAATGAAATGAGAGTAATGTCGTCAGAGAGAAAGAGTGCAACCGTGAGAAGCTGGGAGAGAGGGCAAGGGATGTTAGAATCTCAAAGGTTCTAGGCAACCTGGTCATGGAACACGCAGCCAGCCTCCAGGCAATGTGCTGTACGACAACATGGGCAAACCAGGCAGCGTAGGCAGGCAGCAATGGACTACCAACCCTGTCGCGCCTAGCTATAAGGGCAAGGCTGCCAACCAGTCCATACGTCTGGCAAGCACCCGGCCGGCAGCGCGGCGCGTTGCTACCCTCTTGCTCTGAAGCCTAACTCACTCTCTCTCTCTGAACTCCCATTTTCTTATCTATCAACTTCTCTATTGATACTACATATTAAATGGAAGGTCTCGACATGGCTTAAAACAAAACCCACCACTGGTTAGCACATGACGAGACCTTTGCAGAGATACAAAGAACATAGTTATAAGTTGTCACACTCAATATACATTGCGGCTGACGGTAGCCAGATCACGGGCGGTACAGTGGAGTACCAAGGAGTACAATCAGGTTGCGTTGCCAAGCACTGGGTGCGTCACAACATTCACAAGGTACTCTTCTACCAAGATGAAGTTAATACAGTTCAATTCCGTTCCAAAATCAATCAGATAATGCACCGGATCTGCCTTCAGTGCAGCAGCCTTTGTACCAAATTTACTTGTGGAATATCACAACCAGTGAGATGGTGCAGGGCAACTAAGATTTTGCAAGTATCTGATCCCAACTTATCGCCTAGAACATGAAGGGGTATGTATCTTGTGGTATTACCAACACCAGCACGAACCCACATCTCTCGTAGGCCATGTGCCTTCAGAAGCGACCAGTAGTGTAGGGCCAAGATTACTACATCAGTATCATTTGATATAATAACCACTCTCTTAGTCCCATTCTCAACTGCATGACGAGCATGTGGGATAATTCTGAGGTCGGCCTCTTCAATTGTTGTGTCTAGATCAGGTAATGGTGTCTCTTTTCCATTCAAAATAGCCAGGCATGGTTCAATTTCAGGTGGAAGTCCAATAGAGCTAACAACTGTATCTGTCATCGGTTTTGGCTTGGTTAAGATGTGTTGTCGAATGAGTTTCTGTAGCTTGGATTTGTTTGCAGATGAGGCCCAGAATGCATCCATTGTGACTGGCAATTGCGTTCCTGTACCTATCCCATATAAATCAATTAGGCTGCAACCACACCTTCTAGTTCTTTCGCTGTCCTTCACTGAACCCTCAATGTATGTGTCAAAGACGAAGTCGACACGTTTTGAGTTGCTGCCAAGTCCATATGACACCTCCAAGAACTTATCGCAGAGTTCACCAAAGGTGTTCATCTGGGATACCCGCATACGACGAAGGCCTGCCATTACATCAATGATAGTCACTGTATTTGCTGGCTTCCATTTAGATGGTGGTATATAGTCTGCTTTTTCAAGGTGTTTTTCTAACTCAGTGCACAGTTCACTTTTGTTTGGTTTGGCCATTAGTCCATTCTTGTCAAAGAGGTAACTGCTGTCAATCAGGTCAAACCCCAGCAAATGTTTTATGTCATATCCTCGGACACGAGCAATGTCATAGATCTTCTGGGTTTCTGCCATTTGCTTCTTGGTCTCTTTGCTTGTAGACTTATAGGTACTTTGGTCTCCCTTCATGGATTTGAATGTCTTAAGGTTCGTCCTGTGAATGGTATCAGAGATGGATCTGTGTTTCATTACGATTCTTTCATTTCGGAATGTTTCATACTTCTTCCTAGATCTTTCATCAAATTCGAGCAGATTGTCACGGATTTCCTTTGTCATGATTTCCTGTGTGAGGATGTCGTGAAGCTTGTCTTTGTCTCCTTCACACGGTAACGTCATGGGGTTGTCATGTTCTTTTACATACTCAATCATATCCTGAATCAATGTCTCATATGACCTTGTTGCTGATAAGTTGAATTCGTGGTTTACTATAAGTTCTGTGCTAGGTGTGACGACTCCACTGACCTGACGTTGGAAATTGACAACAGCTAACATTTCATGGTAAATGATCTCCCACTGAGCAACGAATTGCTTCTTTTTGGTGCTACCGATGATACCCCCAGCACTCTTCTGGGATCGATTTATCGTCTGCTTGAGACACATGTCTGCCCCTACAGCACTGAATGGTCCATCTGTCCGCTTCACCACGAACTTGCCTGACAGGAAACTCTTGCACACATCTTCTGGTAGCTTTTTCATATCTTCTAGGTATAATGAAGCCCATCTAAAATAGTTGACCCTATCACATCCAGCAAATAGCAGCAGCACAGATTGAACACTTTGGAGATGGAGTTTCCAGTCTCCCTCACGGTCTGCCCTAACCAAGTCCTTTAGAACAGCCACCATTCTGACGAAGTTGTCCCAGAATGTAAAAGTCTCTGACGCTGCACTTCTCTGACATCTACATTTATTGAAGCCTTCAACCATGACTTCTGAGTTTATAAGTGCCTCCAAATGAACCTTGCTTTCCTCCCTCTTCTTTTCTGCTACAGAGTTTTTCAACAGTCTCAGATGCTCAAGCTCATCCCTGTACCTCTCAATTCCTTCCACTTTGAAGAACTCCGCCCACTGCAGCCTTTCTATACACTCAGAGAGCATGAACAAACACTTCAACGACCTCGTATAATGTGATCCATCAAGAACTGATCTTACCACATTTTGGCCAAATGTTTTAGACTCTACCAATATAGTTTCTGCTCCACTGCCATTAATGAGATTTCCTATCGCACCCATGACTACCTTAACACCTTACGAGCGGCCTATGCGGTTTATTTATGTGTACCGCACAGCGGGGTGTTTTTAGCCAAAATAGGGCTGTTTACGTGATCATTTTCATGCCTAAATAAGACCCAGAACGTAAAACAAGTACCTATCCCTGAAAGGGCATAAACAGAGCTTTCGAATGACACCATAACGATCCTTGTATGATGGATAGTTTTCTTGCAATAACCGTGCAACGCGAGTGCAAAAAGCAGGTAATTCGGTACTTTCAGTACATAATTGAGTATGTAGCGAGTGAGAGAGGGAGTAGGGAGCTGAGATTTGTGTCAGTAGGTTCGCGGCGGTGGTCTGGAGCAGTCATACGCTCGCTAGTCTCCTGCCACCACTTGTCTCTCTCTCTCAGCCACATTACGTGCTGAAATTGCCACTCGACCTATGTCGAGCGCCGCCACATAGTCCAGCTTTATTTAACTCGACTTATGTTGCTCGCCGCTAAATAAGGGTTAATTATATGAAAAGAGCCCAGACATAACACCAAGTTATTAAATTCAAATGGTTTGCTCATGGTGATTTCATGGGCAATGTGATACACCCCCTCATCACATACCACGGGCAAGTGTGTTTGGTCTAGTTGACTCAAAATATTCTGGATTTTTTTTAATATATGAACAGAGAACATAAAAACATACTGGATTAACTCATTTTTGCATTCCTATTGCAATCCTAAAGAATACAAATTACGGCATATATCTGTTATGCTCCAGTACGTTGATACGGCATATATACCTTTTATTGATTGCTACACAGGGGTTAAAATACGAAATCAACTTTTCCAACTAATTTTAAAAACTTGCCTATGGTGTACCTAACCAGAATATAAAAGCATTAAACGTTCAATCCATTTACCTATTTTTCACAAATATTTAATTTTGAAAAGTCATACATTTTAGTTCCTCATCAGAAAAGGTCATACTTTGACCTCTTGTGACCTTGGGTATTGACCCATCTTATAGTGTTTGTATCCATTGAATAGATAATTCTTTAAGCTTTATTTTGAGTGGTGAAAGAGCTCTGTAGACCATTTCATTGCCGAGATATTGCAATTTATGTAACCGTCACACGTAAAAAAAGGAGTTATTTTGATTTCATTAAATTCAGCGAAAACCCCAAATAACACGATAACTGCCGGGTTTCGGGATGTCTACCCTCGCTAAAAAGGCGTCCCAGTGGACCCTCTAACTAAATCAAGCGGGTGATTTTCTGGCCCATTCATGCATGCAAACACCCCTTGGCTCCAGGATTAATAGTGCACAACCCAGTTTGGCTGTTACGTTGGCTAAGGAAGTACTGGTTTTGAGTGGTTATTATTAGTGCTGTCACAGAGTTGTTGCACTCCCTTGTTATATATATGTATCCTACTTATTGGTGTATTTAAGATACACGCTTTGGTGTCCTGCCCCTGCATTATTTCTGTTCTATATTAACGAGTATCTTAGAGCATCAGACCTTTTCAGAAGATTCCTTATCTGTTTGCTGTAGGACTAGACTTCCAGTGTTTTCATAGAGCATTGAAGAGTTTAGTGTTGAGTACTGACTCACACTAAAAGTTAACGTAAGCATTTATTCCTTTATTAAATCTTATATAGTTTATTCAAGCATTGTTATTACTTTAGAGCATTTTCATAACGTAAGTACTCCTGTTGTGAGTTGGCTTTGCCGTCACCGGAAAGCCTTTGTAGAAGTGCACTAAAACCCAGTTAATTGATACCCCGTTATCCAGTAGATTAACTCAGGACGGTTTTGGGTGTTTTTGTTCACCGGGGTAATAGTTCGAGGGTTTGGAATTAGCGTACCGTTGTAATAGATATAACAAATGGCCGTTGTTGCAGATATAGCCTATCATCTAATCCATTATTAAGTGCCCTTGTTTATTTCGTAGTGCCGGTCGTAACAACAGATAGTACCAAGTATACAAACTTAGGGTAATTATACAATATAACTATTCTTATAGTATGCTCAACCTGTAGCCTACCAACCTGACCGGAAACTGATCCCAAACACATATTTCTCCAAGTTTATATCATCAGCAAGGAGTTACATGAAATAAATACAAAGAAATAATACACAAATTAAGCGTAGTTAAGGAAGTAAAATGACATGGAGAACAGAGAGAGAGTAACTTAATATATAGGGAAGATGAAGAACCACAACACAATGATAAAGACATAATATGATGCGAATGAGAGCAAACTATGTGATACAACAGTAGCTGATGGAACTTGATAGATGATACATGTAATATGCAATTCCCACATAACACAATGTGGATGACAAAGAGAAAGACAGACAATTTAGAGATAGGACAAGGAAGGGGGACGTGAGTCTCGTAACAGAGGTACTGATAGGAGATAGTGGCAAAAAGAACAAAGACAAATGAGAAACGCAATTACACTTTCATAAGGAAACGCTGATGAAGGACATTATCAGAGAGAATAATACAAGGGAGTGAGTGAGAACCAGGAAGGCAATGAACAGTATAACCGTCGAAGAATGAATGCAATGATTTAATACCAATTGTTGTGTTCTATGTGGATGAGGGAGACAAGAGGCAAAATTGCCTGTGACGAGTGCCTTCCCCAGAGTTGAAAGAGTGACAGAGCCAAAATCAAGGAATGTTAGAGCCAAAATGTCTGGACACACGGAGTTTGAAGCAATTTAAATCATATAATGAGGGAAAGATAGATTCAGGGAGAGAGTTCCAGAGCTCAGCTGTTGAATAGAAGAAAGATTGTGAGTATCATTTCACTCGAGTTGGAGAGTTTCACAGAGTAGAAATGGGATTGTGTTGCAAGACGGGTACTACGTATCCTACATAGAGGAAGTGGTATATACTGAGAGATCTCTGAGGAACACTGACTATTGTAGTAGTGGTAGAATAGCGAGAGAGATGCATTAGAGAGAGATTGCAGAGAGTTGGTGAGTGGACAGGAAGTAATAATACGAAATGCTTTTCATTCTACCTTGTCTAGAAGTGTTGTGTGAGAGGATCCTCCCCACACATGTGAACAATACTCAATACAAGGACTTACTGTGCCCCTGTACAGAGCAAGAAGCTGTGCAGGGGTAAGGAACCCCTTGAGGCGGTTGAGCACACCCAGCTTCTGGGAAGCCGCCTAAGCAAGACTGAGAGAGAGCAGAAAAAAAAGAGACACCGAGAATACTAAGCGAAAATGAAGGGTTGATTTTTGTATTGTTGAAGTATAAGGGATAGTCCTCTGGGAATTCACAATGGGTAGATAGATGTATATATTGGGTTCTGGAAGCATTAGAGGTAACAAGGTTTTTTTCTGACCCAATTGGAGATGGTAGCTAAATCAGAAGATAAGTGATGTATGACTTCATTACGATTGTTTTTGAGGGATTGCATGCTGGGGCGTTCTGGGAAACTAATTGAATAGTGTAAGGTAGAGTCCTCAGCATATGATTGGAGGTAGAGTTGAGAAGATAATTTATGAAAATTTGAAAGATAATTGGAGATAGGACAGAGCCCTGAGGAACACCGGAGTTGATAAAATGAGGAAGTGAAAGATGGCCGTCCACAACCGCAGCTATGGAACAGTCGGAAAGGAAATTAAAGACAAAGGCACAGTTGGAGGGATAGAAACCGAAGGAGGGTAGTTTAGAAACTAAAGATTTGTGCCAGACTCTATCGAAGGCCTTCAATATGTTTAGCACAATAGAAAAGGTCTCACCGAAGTCACGGGAGGAGGATAACCAAGAATTAGTAAGATATGAAAGAAGATCACCAGTAGAGCAACACTTAAGGAAGCCATACTGGCGATCTGAGAGCAGATTATGAGAAGGGAAATGCTTAAGAAATTTCGAAGCAAGAATAGTTTCTAAAACTTTAGAGATACAAGAGATGAGAGCAATTGGACGATACTTGGAGGGTTGAGAGCGGTCACCCTTCTTTGGGACAGGTTGAATGAGAGCAAACTTCCAGCAAGAAGGGAAGACGTTAGAGGAGAGACAGAGACGAAAGAGTTTGCCTAGGCAGGGAGTCAGCACAGAAGCACAGTTTTTAAGTAAAACAGGAGGAACACCATCCGGACCGTATGCCTTCTTAATATTAATCCCAGAGAGGGTAGAAAGTGCATCTTTAGAAGAGATTAGGATATTAGGCATATGAAGGAGTGAGGAGGGTGGAGAGGGAGGAATTGCACCAGAATCATCCAAGGTGGAGTTTCTAGCGAAAGTTTGAGCGAAAAGTTCAGGTTTGTCAGAGGAAGAAGTGATGGTTGTGCTATCAGAGTGGAAAAGGGGAGAGAAAGACGAGGAAGATAAATTATTGGAGAGGTTTTTGGCTAGATACCAGAAAGCTTGGGGAAGAGCTAAAGTTGGATCGTTCAGTGCATTTATTATTGATGAAAGCGTGTTTGGCAAGTTGAAGAACCAATTTGGCTTGATTCTGGGCAGCAACATAGGTATAATGGGATTCTTGAGTTTTAAGGCGTCAGTACCGTTTGAATGCTTCCTCCTTATTGCGGACAGCAGTAGAACAAGCATGAGTAAACCAAGATTTCTTTGCATTAGTTTGAGAGAAAGAACAATGTATGTATGCCTCCATGCCCGATAGGATTACCTCAGTAATGCGTTCAGCACTCTCCGAGGGTTCCCGGCCATGGTAGCAAAAATAATTGCATGGGAAATAAAAAAAAGTACTGCCGAAGAGCCTCCCAGTCGGCAGCGTCAAATTGCCACAAGCGCCTGTGGCTGGGAGGATCGGGTGGCCGTACTGAAGAGATAGGAAAGGTGAAAGTTTATGGTCAGAGGAGTACAAAGGAGTGAAGAGATCGAGAGAAGAAGGGTTAGAAGTTAGAAACAAGTCAGGAATGTTGGGCTGATCTCCGAAGCGGTCTGAGATACTGGTTTGTTGCTGAATCACATACACAGAATATAACATTAATGAGGGAAATTGCTCGATAAACATAAGATTAGCTATATATAATAAAGAACATCTGGGAGATAAACTGTGACTAAAGACCCAATAGAGAATAATAACAACATTCCAAAGACAACAGAAAACGACTAAAACAAAAAACGAAAACGCCTAGCCACTTTCTCAACGTTGAAGATAAGTGTAGAAATAATGTATGATAACAATTTTGACGAAGCTTGAGAAAACAAAATCAAAAAATAAATTAAATTATAATGACAGACTGATAACCGACAATGATGGACGCACAGCCAACACAATGAGAGAGACAAATAAAACTTGAGTGAGGAGAAGTCAAGGACTTTGTTACAGCAGATCGAAAAATGATGTGGCTGGTGTGAAAGAAAAACAGCGGAGAAAGAGAGAGAGAGAGAGAGAGAGAGAGAGAGAGAGAGAGAGAGATGGGTGGATCCCCATCCCGATCCCCAGGGATCGGTACTAGGACCAATTATCTTTCTAATTTACATCAACGACATAGATGAGGGTCTCACCTGTACAATCTCAAAATTTGCTGACGATACAAAAATTGCAAATAGCGTACTCTCAAAAGATCAAGTTGACGATATGCAACACAATTTAGATAAATTGTCACATTGGGCCCAAATTTGGCAAATGAGTTTCAATGCGGATAAATGTAAAGTACTACAAATTGGATACCTAAATGAGAAAGCAAACTATTCGATGAATGGCACTCAGCTTAAGAATGTAAACAGAGAAACCGATCTGAGAGTAACAATATCGAGTAACCTAAAACCGAGTCAACAATGTTCAGAAGTTGTTAAGAAGGCAAACAAAATAATTGGCTTTATAGGCAGGTCATTTGAGCATAAATCCAAAGACGTTATCCTAACCCTTTACAATTCCTTAGTCCGCCCTCTTCTGGAATACTGCGTTCAATGCTGGTGCCCTTATTACCAAAAAGACATAAACAAGCTAGAACGAGTTCAACGTAGAGTTACCAAAATTATACCTAGCCTAAAGAACAAACCATACGAAGAGCGTCTTAAGAATTAAATCTATTTCCTTTAGCCCAGCGCAGATTAAGAGGTGACTTAATTCAAGTGTTCAAAATCATCAAAGGCATCGACAATATGAACTGTAGTAAGTACTTCACTATCAACCAATCTAATTACACGCGGGGAAACGGTTGCAAAATTATTGGTAAATCTTTTAACTCACACGAATCTAAGAATTTCTTCTTCAATCGAGTTGTCAACTTGTGGAATGGGCTTCCCCGAGACGTTATAGACTGCAGCACCGTTGATTCATTTAAACTCCGCCTAGACAAATATCTCGCATCAAACCCGCGACTGACTGTGTTTGTAAATTAATAACTTTATTTTATCCTCCCCTCAGTTACTAACCCATATGTCCCCTACTAACTTCCTAGTCCTGCCATGGACATTAGTTCCAGGGCAGTAGTTCCCTTTCCAATGTTCCCTTAGCCACTCTAAACCACTGTTTGGACACTTGATCCTCAGTGTTTTGGAGGACAAGCAGCCTAGAAGGGTCATTAGGTCTGCTGTTGCTTGATTTCCTTTGTACTCCTTTGTACTCCTTTGTACTCCTTTGAGTTACATATACAGACAGTTAAATAAATAATGTAATATACAGTGCATAAACAAACACATTGTGTGCGTGTATGTGTGGTAAATAATGATGTACAAATAATGTAATATACAGTGCATAAACAAACACATTGTGTGCGTGTATGTGTGGTAAATAATGTATTATACAGTGCATAAACAAACACATTTTGTGCGTGTATGTGTGGTAAATAATGTAATATACAGTGCATAAACAAACGCATTGTGTGTGTGTATGTGTGGTAAATAATGATGTACAAATTAATACAAATACATGCTGAGAGCCCAGTACTTTCTCCTACCTCTACAACATAGTACATGCATTACACTAGACTAAACCTCAGGTTGAACAGACATCACACACGAAACATACTGTATGTGGATCTCCAGAGCATCATAAACAGGGATCTTTAATAGCGGATTCTCTATTTTGCTGTTTGATATTATTATGGAATAAAACAACATCAATATGGAGCAGCAGCAAATCAAACCAATACAATGCAGGTTGCTGGAAAACCGTCATACATTTGAATGAACCCGACCAATATGAGAGAGAAATCTGCACAAGTGTGCCAGGGACGAAAACATTCTTCCTTTCTCTCAAGGTTGTCTGTGAGAGTGTTTTGGAGCAAGGTGTAAAAACACCACTTTTGTTATGAGAATCTTCACAATTTGAATAAAAACAAAAACATTATTTATTATTAGTGTACCATTCATTCATTTACACATGGTAATTAAAATACCCCGAAAGAGAAAACAAGAAGCAAGATCCCCGAATGAGAAACAGCACAGGAAACTAGCACGGAGGCCGAAGCAGATGAGAGAGGACAGAAGAGGTACCGGAGGCGGGCACATCGCGAATGGACCCGGACCGAATACAGGAAAACACTCCGGGAGAACAACACCCCACCAGAACGTACACCGACTCCAAACACCACAACAAAGAAGAAACTGAGGTTCAGTGTCCACTTCTAACCACCATGTTCTGTACTCTATGATGTTCACCTTGTATTGTTAAGTCTTGTTATCGTAACCCTATATAACCAAAATAAACCAGCGTTATGATCAACCATGTATTCTTGTCTATTTGTTCCCCCTGACTCATAATATACTCAAGGGAGATTTGAGAAGTAATAATCCATGTATTCTTGTATTATCGGTTCTTCCCAACTCACAATATACTCGGGGGAGAATCGAGAAGTAATAATAAGAGAATCTTCACTACCGAAGACATCAATGCCAGATGAATCCATTATATGCCTGTATGAAAACTTTGATATGCAATAAGATGTGAACCTATACTTCAATAGACCCCGGAACCTTGTTTTCCACACATTTGACACACATGCCTTTTGTTTTACATTCTTCAACTAGTTTACTAGTTATACAAATCACACCTGCTTCTTTCTATATTTAGAGTCCCCTAAAAATCCTCGTCCCCAGGTAAAATAGCGCGGGAGATCTGCCACTACCCAGCCCCGAGAGGGGGCGCTCCGTACGTTTAAATACCTGATGTACACGCAGGCCTACCAACACGAACCAGGAAGATAGATGCGTACTCAGCCCTGTAGACACCACCATGCCGAGAGAGATTTATATATTCTTATGCCTAAAATTGCTATCAACCAGGATCAGTAGTAAAAACCCAAGCCAACACCACCACGAGAAAGAAGGAGGGCGTTAAATACCTGTCCATTTTACTCACTGGGTTGCCTGCAGGGGCCTAATGGCACCAGTTGAAAAAAAACACATGTGTTGGGATGATCTTAACCATTTGGATAATGACGATATTTTCACAGTTTTAGCTACATTTAGATGGTCTTACAAGCTTAAAAGTATACCTCAGCATCGAAAGGTTGCACTTTGTGTTAATTAATCCTGTCATTATGTTTAATACAGTCGGCAGAAGAAAGCCAGAATACAAATCCGTCATCGTACCTTAAATTCTTTGAACAAGATGACGCAATATTTAAATTAGTATATTATTGGACAATTATCATATGTAATATAAGAAGGATATCTTGATAAAAAGGTAATAACTTGTTTTACTGTTCTTGAGTATAAAAGATCAATTCTAACTAGAAGTGTGTCCTAGCTGAAGTTAGCCAGTAAAAGGTAAACGTAAACATAGCGAAGGGTCAAATATTTTTCGATCTGCAGCCATTTCTCTCTGATTGTAGCAATGTCTTCAAGACTCATATATGACTCCAGCTCAATAAAATATATATCATAGGTTACCTTGGAATGAACGACTGACAAACAATTAGTCAGCCAGATAGATCTATTATTGGCGTTCATTAGAAACATGAAACACATAAATACAATAAATTAACACTGTATGTTTTGCATAAGGAAGCATATTTGGTGGTTATTGGACATCTCCCAATAGATTTCGAAGTGGAGGACACACACACACACACACACACACACACTTGTACCTCTCTGAAATGTTTTCTCATGGCAATAAAACAAAAAGTGCCAGCGGCGTCATCTCACAGCTTTCATGCAAATATTTCACCGTGCTTCTTCCTGTTTCTCTCTCACTCTCTCTCTCTCTCTCTCTCTCTCTCTCTCTCTCTCTCTCTCTATATATATATATATATATATATATATATATATATAATATATATATATATATATATATATATATATATATATATATATATATATATATATATATACATATATATATATATATATATATATATATATATATATATATATATATATATATATATATAGATACGGTATATATATACTGTATATATAACCCACCCGTATCGCTTGGGAGATCGGCCCAACATTCTTAACCGGTTTCGAACTTCTAACCCTTCTTCTTATACTGTCGATCTTTTCTCTCCTTTGGGCTCCTCCGACCATAAACATATCTCTGTCACCTGTCCAATCTCTCCAGTACGGCCATCCGATCCTCCCAGCCGGCGGAGCTTGCGGCACTTTGGCGCTGCCAACTGGGAGGCTCTCTGGCAATACTTCTTTGATTTCCCATCGAATGATTTTTGCTTCCGTGGCCGGAGACCCTCGGAGAATGCTGAACGCATTAGCAAGGTAATCCTATTGGGCATGGAGGCATACATTCCATCTTCTTTCTCTCAGACTAATGCAAAAAAATCTTGGTTTACTCACGCTTGTTCTACTGCTGTCTGCAATAAGGAGGAAGCATTCAAACGATACCGACGCCTTCAAACTCAAGTATCTCATTCTTCCTATGTTTCTGCCCGGAATCAAGCCAAATCTGTTCTTCGATTTGCCAAACACTAAATCGGTTCTTCGACTTGCTAAACACTCTTTCATCAATAATAAATGCACTGAACTATCCAACTCTAGCTCTTCCCAAGCTTTTTGGCATCTAGCCAAAAACCTCCAACAAATGTTCTTCTTTATCTTTCCCTCCCCTTTTCCACTCCGATGGCACAACCATCACTTCCTCTGACAAAGCTGAACTCTTTGTTCAAAATTTCGCTTGAAACTCAACCTTGGATGATTCTGTTGCTATTCCTCCCTCTCCATCCCCCTCTCTCCTAATCATGCCTAATATCCTAATCTCTTCTAAACATGTACTTTCTACCCTCTCTGGGCTTTATACTAAGAAGGCGTACGGTCCGGATGGTGTTCCTCTTGTTGTACTAAAAAACTGTGCTTCCGTGCTGACTCCCTGCCTACGCAAACTCTTTCGTCTCTGTCTCTCCTCTAACGTCTTCCCTTCTTGCTGGAAGTTTGCTCTCATTCAACCTGTCCTAAAGAATGGTGACCACTCTCAACCTTCCAACTATTGTCCAATTGCTCTCATCCCTTATATCTCTCAGGTTTTCGAAACTATTCTTACTTCCAAATTTCTTTAGCATTTATCTTCTCATAATCTACTACCAGATCGCCATTGTGGCTTCCGTAATGGTCGCTCTACTGGTGATCTTCTCATAATCTACTATAAGATCGCCATTATGGTTTCCGTAAGGGTCGCTCTACTGGTGATCTTCTCATAATCTACTATCAGATCGCCATTATGGTTTCCGTAACGGTCGCTCTACTGGTGATCTTCTTTCATATCTTACTAACTCTTAGTCATCCTCCTTTTGGGACTTTGGTGAGACCTTTTCTATTGCTTTAGACATATTAAAGGCCTTCGATAGAGTCTGGCACAAATCTCTAATTTCTAAACTACCCTCCTTCAGTTTCTCTCCTTTCATCTGTGCCTTTGTCTCTAATTTCCTTTCCGGTCGTTTCATAGCTGCGGTTGTGGATGGCCATCGTTCACTTCCTCATCCTATCAAATCCGGTGTTCCTCATGGATGTGTCATATCTCCTATTCTCTTTCTCTTTTCATGAATGATCTTCTCAACTGTATCTCTAGTCCTATCCATTCATATGCAGACGACACTACCTTACACGATCATTTAGTTTCCCAGAACGCCCCAGCCAGCAATCCCTCAAAAGCAAACGTAATGAAGCCATAAAACAATTTATCTTCTGATCTAACTACCATCTCCAATTGGGGCAGAGAAAACCTTGTTACCTCTAATGCTTCATAAACCCAATTTCTCCATCTATCTACCCGCCGTGAACTCCCAGAGTACTTTCCCTTTATCTTCAACAATACAAAAATCAACCCTTCATCTTCTCTCAGTATTCTTGGTGTCTCTATTTCTTCTGCTCTCTCTTAGAAGGTCCATATTACTAGTCTTGCTCAGGCGGCCTCCCAGAAGCTGGGTGTGCTCAGCCGCCTCAAGGGGTTCTTTACCCCTGCTCAGCTTTTTTCTCTGTACAGGGGCACAGTGCGTCCTTGTATTGAGTATTGTTCACATGTGTGGTGAGGATCCTCTCACAGCACTTCTAGACAAACTAGAAAGGAAAGCCTTTCGTATCATTAACTCTCGTCCCCTCACCGACTCTCTACAATCTCTCTCTCTCTTCGCCACAATGGTGCATCTCTCCCGCTTTTTTCTCGCTACTACAATAATCAGTGTTCCACAGAGCTCTCTCATGCATACCACCTCCTCTACGTAGGGTATGTAGTACCCGTCTTGCAACACAATCCCACCCCTACTCTGTACAACTTTCTAACTCAAGAGTGAAACGTTACTCCCAATCATTCTTATATTCAAAAGCTGAGCTCTGGAACTCTATCCCTGAATCCATCTTTCCCTCATCCTATGACTTAAATTGTTTCAAACTCTGTGTGTCCAAACATTTTGGCTTGAACGTCCCTTGATTTTGGCCCTGTCACTCTTTTAACTCTGGGGGAGGCACTCGTCACAAGCAGTTTTGTCTTGTGTCTCCCTCATCCACATAACAAAAATAATATATATATATATATATATATATATATATATATATGTATATATATATATATATATATATACTGTATATGTATATATATATATATATATATATATATATATTTATATATATATATATATTAATTTTTTCTATGTGAATGAGGGCGACAAAAGGCATAATTGCCTGCAGCGAGTGCCTCCCCCAGATTTCCAAGAATGACAGGGCCGAAATCAAGGGACGTTTGAGCTAAAATGCCTGGACACTCGGAGTTCGAAGCAATTTAAGTCTTAGTTAGAGGGAAAGACTGATTCTGGGAGAGAGTCCCAAAGCTCAGCAGTTGAATAGAAGAAAGTCTGAGAATAGCATTTCACTCTTGGGTTGGACAGTTGCACAGAGTAGGGGTGGGATTGTGATGCAAGGTGGATACTACGTACCGTACATAGAGGAGGTGGTATACACTGGGAAAGCTCCGAGGAACAC
The DNA here is from genome assembly GCA_032716605.1 of Paralithodes platypus. Lineage (NCBI taxonomy): Eukaryota > Metazoa > Arthropoda > Malacostraca > Decapoda > Lithodidae > Paralithodes > Paralithodes platypus. The sequence goes on along the minus strand of CM064532.1, from coordinate 21,809,005 downwards.
TGATTATTGTAGTAGCGATAGAGTAGCGAGAGAGATGCAACATTGCGGCGAAGAGAGAGAGATTGCAGAGAGATGGTGAGTGGACGAGGGTTAATGATACGAAAGGCTTTCCTTTCTACTTTGTCTAGGAGTGCAGTGTGAGAGGATCCTCCCCACACATGTGAACAATACTCGATACAAGGACGCACTGTGCCCCTGTACAGAGCAAGAAGCTGCGCAGGGATAAAGAACCCCCTGAGCACACCCAGCTTCTGGGAGGCTGCCTTAGCGAGACTGGTAATATGGTATTTCCAAGTGAGAGCAGAAGAAAATGAGACATCGAGAACATTAAGAGAAGATGAAGGGTTGATATTTGTATTGTTGAAAAATAAGGGATAGTCCTCTGGAGGTTCCTGACGGGTAGTAAGATGGATAAATTGAGTTTTGGAAGCATTAAATGCACCAAGGTTTTCTCTCCCTCAATTGGAAATAGTAGCTAGATCAGAAGATAAACGTGTTATGGCTTCATTACGTTTGTTTTTGAGGGACTGCTGGCTGGGGCGTTCTGGAAAACTAATTGAGTGGTGTAAGGTAGAGTCGTCTGCATATGAATGAATGGGACTGGATGTACAGTTGAGAAGATTATTTATGAAAATTATAAAGATAATAGGACAGAACCCTGAGGAACACCGGAGTTGATAGGATATATAAATATATATATATATATATATATATATATACACCTCCAAAACTCGGAATGTATATATATTTATGTCCACGTTCCTTCCCTTCACCCAGCACTGCCTCTGTCTCCACCGTCACCAACATTTTCTCTGTAGTGTCAGAGTAAAATATTTGTCTGTGACTGCTTTTACTGGCCTCTTTGTTTTGGTGTCTTCCGGAGGCCATTGTAATCCTTGCAAGATGGGAACACTGTATACTTGGATATATATGTTGTGATTTGATTGTATTGGTACACATAGCTCACGATACCACTTCAGTGTTCATAAGTATTGGTTTGTCACGCTTTAACTAACAACCAATTTGACAAATAGACCAGATATATTATGTATTAAGTTGGTAATATGTCCAATGAATACACATATTCAGTTGTTGATCCATCCAAGTTCCTACACAAGATTGTTATTATGCTCTTCAAATTAGTATTGAGAGATCATGACCGGATTGACTGACCTATGAGCTATGAAAACAAAATGCAAGCATGGTTTTTGATGATCAAATACTATGTTTGTTCAATGTTCATCATTGGTCTACCTAAATGAGAGAGAGAGAGAGAGAGAGAGAGAGAGAGAGAGAGAGAGAGAGAGAGAGAGAGAGAGAGAGAGAGAGAGAGAGAGAGAGAGAACAAATAAGATAAAATGTTGGTTGCGACATATTATTAAAAAACAATAATCAAAGTAAGTGAGGTGATCGTTGTGTCACTGAAGGAACAGAAGAGGCGGATATTATCATGTTGGCCACTAGGAGGGAAAGGATGAGGAAGGTTTGGTATAAAATGGTAAGAAATATATGCACAACACAGTAATAAATTACAGTAGAAGTTTGTATACGAATGTTAAAAGATTATATATAAATTACGAGAATTATAAGTAGTATATACAGTATAATTTTAATAGTTTATAATTATTCAGATTAATTAAGAATACTAATCATACAAGTACAAATATACGAACGCAAAAAGCGTTTTGTTCAGTAGTATAAAGGCGACTGACAGTGAATAATAAAACAATACAAATATACAATACCAAAGTTATTTATGTATAATAAGTATTTATACATATTTTGTTGTTAATACCAGAAAAATGTTTGTTACTAAATGTCCTAATAATAGTAACAAGGTGTACGTAAGCCTGGAAATGTTAACTACAACCAAGCTAAGCCAGAAGCAGAACAGAGACTGAAGGTGTAGACCAAGAAGGGCAGAAGGGGAGGATGTAAGGGTTAACAGAGAGTGAGAGAGAAAGAGAGAAGAGGAAATCGTAATTCTGAGTTTGTCATCTTCTTAGCCCATTGACTGTGGGAGACGTTCCAGAACGCCATGGCAATTTACAGCAATTTACAGGTTTTTAAAGTCTCTTAAAGCCTATAGAATCGGGAGCACGGCAGGCCACCTGTCCTCCCTCCAGCCAGCCGGCTGGTGCACTGAGGAGGATGAGCCATACTCTCGCTAGATATACTGTACAGCGTTGCCAAAGGCAAATGTAGCGCGACATTAGCGATAATTGCTCAGTATTATCGAATGTCTATGGTACCGGTGCGGGTGAAGCCAGCGCGCTACGAAGTTCGTTTTGGTGTCATTTTGAAGCTATTTTCTTCTAGTTTTTGGCTGAAGAAATTTAATTTCATTCAAACACTTGATTAATCAATCAAGAGTGCCTGAATGAGCCCTAATATGGCGGAAATAGGCTGAAATATGCCCGCAGTGTAAGGGTTAAGAGGTTAATGAGTCCCCTTACTCTCCTTACTTAACACCCTGAAGCTCAGAACGCGATTCACATGGTTCGTAGCATATTAAAAGCTATATTTTGCTTCAGAGAAAGTTTTAACATTTTAGTTTAGTTACCGCTAAGATTTTCAATTTCTATAGCTGGTGCTCCTAAGAAAATAAAAGATTGATTGAGGGAAAGAGTTCCAGAGTCAATTTGTTGGGCAGCAGAATTACTGAGAAAATTGGCTAGTTCTTGGGTTGGAGAGCTGGACAGAATAGGAGTGGGACTGTGTTGAATGGCGGTAGCCTTGCACTCGTCACAAGGGAGAGGGTATGCACTGAGAGAGCTCTGAAGAAAACTGATTGTTATGACAATGATAGAAAGGTGAAAGATATGTAACATTGTGGCATATAGAAAGAGACTGTACGGAACTAGTAATAGGAAGAGAATTGATGAACAAAAACGCTTTTGACTCCACTTTTTCATGAAGTGCGGTGTGGCTGGAGCCTCCCCAAACATGCGAACAATACTCGATACATGGGCGCACTGTGCCTTGATACAGAGCAAGAAGCTGTGTGAGGATGAAGAATCCACAGAGACGATTGCGCACACCTAACTTCTGGGAAGCTGTTATAGCAGGAGTAGTATTATGATCTTTCCAAGCAAGATTGGATGAAAATAGACACCACGAATATTGAGAGAAGTTGAAGGGATGATTTGTGTATTGTTGAAGGGTAATTGATAGTCTTGTGGAAGATAACGACAGGTAGAAAGAATGATAAATTCAGTCTAGGATACCTAAACAAATGAAAATTATTTACGTGAGTTGTTTTCCTTCAAATTAAACCATCATTACTAAATGGACATAGATAAGCAAGATACTTCAAGCTAGGAGGAGGCAAGATAATGGACAGCTATAAGAGAAAAACAGTGATATTATGGTCCAGGAAATGGGGCAATAGTTGGTTAATGGTTACCAGCATTTTTTGTTTTCTAATAATCAGTAAGTATGCACAAACCTATCATCACTAATCCAATATAAATCCTAGCATAACTTAACGGCCTACATTGATTTAAATTGTTCTGCTGTTTTATCATATAATTACAATGAAACTACCATTAAGTAATGACGAACCTATTTCATGCTATCCAAGCAGTAAACTTCACCTAGTTTTCATCAAACCATAACCTAATCATAAACCATATCATCAACCAACCCACTATATTGTACTCTACAATAGTCATATAATCATACCATAACCTAAACATAAACCATGTCATCAACCAACCCACTATATTGTACTCTACAATAGTCATATAATCATACCATAACCTAAACATACACCATATCATCAACCAACCCACTATATTGTACTCTACAATAGTCATATAATCATACCATAACCTAAACATACACCATATCATCAACCAACCCACTATATTGTACTCTACAATAGTCATATAATCATACCATAACCTAAACATACACCATATCATCAACCAACCCACTATATTGTACTCTACAATAGTCATATAATCATACCATAACCTAAACATACACCATATCATCAACCAACCCACTATATTGTTCTCTACAAAAGTCATATAATATACACCATATCATCAACCAACCAACTAGTTTATCTTCAGAAAATAAATGCACACACTGAAACTGGTAGAACCCTTGAATTTTACATAAAAATTGCCTTCATAGGATATTCACCTTTGCCTAGAGTTGAGATCGGTGAGAGGGAGTCGTGTGCCTGAGTGTGTGTGTGCGGGAGGGGTGGGGTTTATATTATTTGTTGTATGAACTTGGCAATAGTGAGCATTTGACAGCCTTTGCTTTTATATAAAATAAATAATACTTACCTCCCTGGATTATTAGGAGTCCATTTAATTAAATGTGTAGATTACGCTCGACCAAACGAAAGCATTATAATAACTAACATAAACAAATGCAAATATTTTCTTTCCTTATGTTCCCCATCCTGAATTTCAGTTTTGCAAAGTAAATTGTGGAGCAAAGGAGGTAATGGTAAGGGATAATGTTATATTTACTCACTAAATGCAAACCACAGCTTATTTGATTCATTTTCATACAAAAATCCACAGTCAGTCATAATTGATCGACTAAACGCCACAATATATTCGATTTATTATTCAATGATATGCCATATTAAATTGAAGCATTTCTACACGGCACTTTGTGTACTCCCTAAACCACCATCAATACAAACAATATATATATATATATATATATGCATTATATATATATATATATATATATATATATACTGTATATATAATAATAATACAAAAACAAAAACACCACCAAGACCCTCCATCAACATACATTTGTACATTTTTCGATAGGAAAATGTCCCAGCTGAAAGCCGGTTCTCTTAATAACAGGCTCGGTATCGCTCACCAGGAACAAATGACACGAAAAACCTTAATATTGACAAAGAAATGGGGCGAAAAGTCTTAATATCGCCAAACTAATGGGCCGAACATCTTAAAATCTGAAAACTAATGGGGCAAAACATGAGGGAGAAGGGTTGCCCAAAAAACAATCATCTCACCTTTTAAACTGTTGACTGAAACAAGCTCGGTGTATTATAGTTACTGTTGACGGAAACAAGCTCGGTGTATTATAGTTACTGTTGACGGAAACAAGGTCGGTGTATTATAGTTACTGTTGACGGAAACAAGCTCGGTGTATTATAGTTACTGTTGACGGAAACAAGCTCGGTGTATTATAGTTACTGTTGACGGAAACAAGCTCGGTGTATTATAGTTACTGTTGACGGAAACAAGCTCGGTGTATTATAGTTACTGTTGACGGAAACAAGCTCGGTGTATTATAGTTACTGTTGACGGAAACAAGCTCGGTGTGTTATAGTTACTGTTGACGGAAACAAGCTCGGTGTATTATAGTTACTGTTGACGGAAACAAGCTCGGTGTATTATAGTTACTGTTGACGGAAACAAGCTCGGTGTGTTATAGTTACTGTTGACGGAAACAAGCTCGGTGTATTATAGTTACTGTTGACGGAAACAAGCTCGGTGTATTATAGTTACTGTTGACGGAAACAAGCTCGGTGTATTATAGTTACTGTTGACGGAAACAAGGTCGGTGTATTATAGTTACTGTTGACGGAAACAAGCTCGGTGTATTATAGTTACTGTTGACGGAAACAAGCTCGGTGTATTATAGTTACTGTTGACGGAAACAAGCTCGGTGTATTATAGTTACTGTTGACGGAAACAAGCTCGGTGTATTATAGTTACTGTTGACGGAAACAAGCTCGGTGTATTATAGTTACTGTTGACGGAAACAAGCTCGGTGTATTATAGTTACTGTTGACGGAAACAAGCTCGGTGTATTATAGTTACTGTTGACGGAAACAAGCTCGGTGTATTATAGTTACTGTTGACGGAAACAAGCTCGGTGTATTATAGTTACTGTTGACGGAAACAAGCTCGGTGTATTATAGTTACTGTTGACGGAAACAAGCTCGGTGTATTATAGTTACTGTTGACGGAAACAAGCTCGGTGTTATAGTTACTGTTGACGGAAACAAGCTCGGTGTATTATAGTTACTGTTGACGGAAACAAGCTCGGTGTATTATAGTTACTGTTGACGGAAACAAGCTCGGTGTATTATAGTTACTGTTGACGGAAACAAGCTCGGTGTATTATAGTTACTGTTGACGGAAACAAGCTCGGTGTATTATAGTTACTGTTGACGGAAACAAGCTCGGTGTATTATAGTTACTGTTGACGGAAACAAGCTCGGTGTATATAGTTACTGTTGACGGAAACAAGCTCGGTGTATTATAGTTACTGTTGACGGAAACAAGCTCGGTGTATTATAGTTACTGTTGACGGAAACAAGCTCGGTGTATTATAGTTACTGTTGACGGAAACAAGCTCGGTGTATTATAGTTACTGTTGACGGAAACAAGCTCGGTGTATTATAGTTACTGTTGACGGAAACAACCTCGGTGTGTTATAGTTACTGTTGACGGAAATAAGCTCGGTGTGTTATAGTTACTGTTGACGGAAACAAACTCGGTGTGTTATAGTTACTGTTGACGGAAACAAGCTCGGTGTGTTATAGTTACTGTTGACGGAAACAAGGTCGGTGTATTATAGTTACTGTTGACGGAAACAAGCTCGGTGTATTATAGTTACTGTTGACGGAAACAAGCTCGGTGTATTATAGTTACTGTTGACGGAAACAAGGTCGGTGTATTATAGTTACTGTTGACGGAAACAAGCTCGGTGTATTATAGTTACTGTTGACGGAAACAAGCTCGGTGTATTATAGTTACTGTTGACGGAAACAAGCTCGGTGTATTATAGTTACTGTTGACGGAAACAAGCTCGGTGTATTATAGTTACTTTAGGAGAAGCTCGTACTTTCCTGTACACAGTTTGGTGCCTCCAAAAACATATTTGAAAATGTTTATCCCAGATTGGTCATTATCGGATCGAAACCAAAAATACAATCTACGTGTAAATACACATACACAATATTTGATATTTCTTTTATATCAATTGAAAAAGCTGCACAGAAATCTATGAATGGGTAACGTCAATCTGGTAATATTAAAATACATAATGAGTTTCACTTGCTTGATATTTAAGAATATACTACTACATAATGATGCTATGTACTCTCTCACTCTCCGGGATATGCAAAATGTTTGTATTTAGTCAGAGGATTTACATGCATTGTAAGTTGATTTTGATAAACATCATATACATAAAACCTGTGCAAACACTGACAGTCAGTACATATCACTTACAAAATGTAATAGGTGAATATAATTAATTAATTGAGCTCATAATACGTAGTGTGTATATTATATATATATATATATATATATATATATATATATATATATATATATATATATATATATATATATATATAGAGTATATATATTTACATGTGTGTAAGTGCGTTTATACATATATGTATGTATATGTAGCTGTGTTATGGGTGTGCCCTTAGTGATATAAACAATTTGTGAATAGTTAGTACTGGCCAGAGTAAAGGGGAACTCACATGAAAGGGTTGAACCCTCGTTAATATGTAAGTTATACAGGCAAAGGGATTTAACAGAGAAGGGAACGCACAATTTGTAGCCGCACGATAAAGAGTTTGGTTGTGAGATGCAATTTGTGATGTAGCATTTGAAATCACAAAACAGTAGACGGAAAGAGACAATTATTTGTTATGGTAGGACAAACTGGATATATAGTACTGGACATAAGGAAATATTTCTTGGTACTGACTAAACATGTTATTAAAGTATAATACAAAACATAATAGGACCAAACAAAACAATGTGGATTAAAATAATCGTTTATTAATAAGCAACATATATTTTATTCCACTTTGCTATGAAGATTACCTAATTATTTCCTACTATGGGTCTCAGAGGCCGTGTGGCATCTTTACCTACTATGGGTCTCAGAGGCCGTGTGGCATCTTTACCTACTATGGGTCTCTGAGGCCGTGTGGCATCTTTACCTACTATGGGTCTCAGAGGCCGTGTGGCATCTTTACCTACTATGGGTCTCAGAGGCCGTGTGGCACCTTTTTTCGGGAATAATTTATTAACAAACAGTTGGATCAGTATGATATTTTGCCAGAGTTTGTTTCACACCTAATTTTCACCCCTAATTTTCGTCAATATTTTGCGTTACCAAAAGTGGAGAATTAAGCCACTTGTCCCTGTGTCATTAGGTTAAAGTCACACCTGAATGACAAGGAAACGGACAAGGCTACTTTGGCGTACCTGTGTAAACTATCAAACCATTATTGCTCTTCCATCAAACACGGTTGTTATCAGCCACCACCCAACCCTACTATCGCCTTTACATTCGTGGTATATGTCACTATCAAATAAAAGTGTGATATTTGTGTATATTTGTTATTTGATAGTGACATATAGCATACATGTAAAAGCGATAGTAGGGTTGGGTGGTGGCTGATAACGACCGTGTTTTATGGAAAAGCAATAATCGTTTGGTAGTTTACACAGGTAGCCTTGTCCGTTTCCTTTTCATTCAGGTGTGACTTTAACCTAATGACACAGGGACAAGTGGCTTAATTCTCCACTTTTGGTAATGCACAATATTGACGAAAATTAGGGGATGGTGTGAAACTAACTCTGGCAAAATATCATACTGATCCAACTGTTTGTTAATAAGTTATTCCCGAAAAACTATGCCACACGGCCTCTGAAACCCATAGTTCACTCGGATACCATAGTCTTTCGCCCATGCATACACATTTGTGGACTCCCTATGTTTTATTTATGCAAATTTAATTATCCGAATTGAATTTTGGATGGAACTTGCTTTACAAGAATAAGTGTATATAGTTTTGTAGTTGATGTATAGAACATTATATTAATAAATTCGTTTCCAGAGATATACTTCCACAATAAGAAATAAGTGAAGTTCACGAATATAATTATGAATGGGGTAGAGACTATGGTATCCGAGTGTACATTACCACCGAATTAGCTTCCACTCGCGAGCGAGAAAGGCGTAAATGGTGTAGGTTGGAGAGGATTACTTGCTATGGGTTTATATATCGCCGTTCAGGCTTACTACCTTTGATTTATGACTTAATGAAATTTTGTCAACGATCATAAATCAGCACCTTAATATCATTCTCCCGTGAGGATTTTCATAATTCATATTAGGAAGAGTAAGAAAATAGAAAAGAGAAAGAGAACAGCATGAAGGAACAATATATGGTTAGAGAGATAGAAGGAAGGAAGATCAGATAATGGGTAGGAAGAAGGAAGGAGAACAGAATGATGGAACAATATAAGTGTTATGCCGGGATATAATATTTTAATCCCGTTATTCAGTCTCTACAGAAATCCTATTCTGATAGACTAATAGACTAATAGACTCAAAATATCCTCAACAGGAACACATCTAACACGTTCTTAATCACAAAGTAGGTACTCAATTAAGTGCTACAGAACACAATACAGACACATATGTAACTTATACACTTGGTAATTTATTAATGTATGTGAAGAGATTTATATAGAATAGTTATTCCTCTGACTTATTATAGAGGTGAGACTCTTCTATTCTGGACATAATCAAATTAATGTGAAAGTCACGAGTATGGCGAGGTCAGAAGTAGGGACTGAGAGTTAACTTGACTATTATAAGGAATAGTAAGCAAACAGGTGAATACAATGTCATTTAGTCATACGTATCATCAGTCTCTAATCAATAACATGGAACATGAATATATTATGGTATTATGTATAGGAAATATGCAATGTAAGATAAACACGTTACCTATAGAATCAACCTTTGATAATAATATTTATGCAAGTTGAGTGTCTAACGTATTTTAATCTTGAATTGAATTAAGTTAATATAATAAAGCTCTAAACACGAAAGAATGAACGGGTTTAAGTACCAGAGGAACACACGAAGATATCTAGTTCAACATTCGCTCATGGGTGGTGAGTGGCGCGCGCGTAGTTTACATAGCACGGGTTAAGATAAACTGACCAGGTAGCTCAATCAGGTCATTCTAGGTACTGCGATGTTGGAAATAATATTTACGGTTAGTGCGACGATAATCTTAGGGTTTGAAATAATCAAGTGAAATTAACAGGGAAGGTATACGGAATTATTTTTACAATTCAATATATGCTTAACTTGAAATGAGCATATTATCATATGAACATATAACTCATCAACGATTATATGTGATAATAATATCTTGGGTCGAGGAAATCAGATTTATTATTTTACTTCTATTAGTGAATAACCAAAGGTTTAATATCCCTTGAACGAAAATAAATATATATATAGTTAACAGAACTAACGTAGTTAACCAATTTTAGTAACGCTTAAGTAAAATTAGCGTGTACGAATAATTAGTAGAATACAAATGATAAGTTAATGGTGCACGCGACAAAGTTGTACTAATAGAAATACCTATACGGCATGATAGGAGGTCTGAACTAGTTAGCAGATTCCTATAAAGAATTTACACAAATAGAGGTGTATTCAAATGATGAATAATTAGATAATAGATCTATGCAAGGCTAGAATTCCTATACGAGAAGAATCAAAATTATCTACATCAGTAATAGAATGAACGGAAATACTGTTCATAAAATAAACAAGTTAACACTTAATATCAAGTAAGCGTAACTTAAGTTCTCTCGAAGAAATTAGATTAATTAATCAACAATGAATCTTCTTATAAGAGGGGGGACTGAGATATAAAGGATATGAAATTGAGCGTAGATTCTAGGTAAAAGTATGATTTAAGAAGGAAATAAATACACGGAATACACTTCAACTTCAACTTGTAACATACATAATGGAATGGACATATACAAGGACAATCTGTGAGTATTTGGCTAAGTGAATTAATTAACACGAGAATGTAGCGTATGCCTAAGACGTTCTAAGAGTTATTGGTCAAAGATTAACACTAGATCTTGGACACAGATCTATATAACAATTAATATAAAGTTCTGAAGGATTTACACATACGCAATAATTAAGGATCTTGGGCACAGATCTATATAGAATTCAGCACTATTATATTCACATATTTTACCTTACCTTTACAACAATAATCACAATGTAAGCTACTCAGAGACACTTAGGGTAATATAGGAGGGTAGTGGTTCGAGAGTAAGTCAGGCCGACGTAGAACGTAGATTAACTGGTCGGAACTTCAGGAGGAGCTGCTTCTCACAATCAGGACTTCAGGATCCGGACTTCAGAAGCCACACAACAGGCTCGTCGTATTCTCGAGGGTAGGGGGGAGGGTGAGACAATTTTCCACTGCTATTAGATGCCCCGTGCTTATCAGCCTTAAGGACATTACCCCAGTGGATGTTTGCTTAACTTTCCTACAGTTTCGTTGAGACAATGTTTGAATTAATTCTTGTCTCTAACTTACAGGAACTCAATCTTAAAAGGATATAGTGAATCGTGATAGAGTTGGTGAGGTTAATACTTAACTAAAACATACATGATGGGTATTATTGGATACATAAGGATAAAAGGTATTTTATTTAATGCTTAGGTGAGAGTCATTTAGCTTAATACAGACGTAATTGTAATTCTAGTGATTATGTCATAATTGGGGTTTATTGGTGATCTTTTGAATAGCTCAGTTCTTCTTTATCTTCCCGATATGGTTGATAGTTATCCAGGGCCATAACAACAAGCAGGATTTCTTATGCCCACCTGTTCCGGTAGCATTCAGGCCTTTGGTGTTGCATTTGCAGAAACATCTGCTCGTCGTAATGCAAATCTGGTGGCTGGACAAATGGAGGCTGATGATTGGTGAACATCGTTTGAGAGCTGGCCTGTGATTGGGTCAAAGTATTTCCCTTTTGCTGGGGTGACTGACCTAGGTGACCCCACTCTGTGGTCCGTAGAATATGGGAAATTCATGGGGTAATAGGTTAATTCGGTACATGATGTTTCCTTTGGCTCATGGTGTCTCGCTTCTCCTTTCTGCTCACCTGTACGCTAGCAATCTTACAGGTGAGGTTTGACCCCATTCTATCCAACCCCGTCACTTTACCAACTTCGGCGAAAAAAAATTGAGACCTCTCGATTTCAGTATGTAGGACCTGGTGGTGGAGTTATTGAGAACGGGGGACAGATTCTGCAATGTGAGCAACCACATGGTAGTAGGGACATCTGCAGGAGTTGTCCATGTCCATGGCCATGTGGACATGGAGTGGTTGTTTGGCCTCAGATGCTGTTTGGACCAACTGCTAGAGTTTTTTTACTGGAGTGCTCTTGAGGCCATCAGACACCATGACACTGTTAATTTTCATGGCTGTAGAAGGCGATGAAGAAGGTGCTGCGGGAGACGGGGTACCCGGAGTATGTGTGGTCACTGCAGGGGCTGGGGTAGATGTGACCTGGGCAGGGTTTCAGTGTGGTGTGTGGTCTGTGGTTGTTGGAGGCCCAGAGGTTGATGTTGACCTCGCATTAGGTGGGGTGGCCAGTTTTGTCGTTGGCGAGGTAGGTTTGGGAGGGCCCAGCCTTACGTTGGTAGGTCGGAATGTTTGCGCCCATCGTTGAGGTGGATTCACACGTCGACCAGATCTTGTACAGGTAGGATTAGAATGAGAAGGTATTAGTGTTGGTTGATTGACACAAGATTGTGGGGAAGGTGAGGAGGCAGAGCTGGAAGTTTGTGAAAGTTTTCTGGACAGGTTTGATTTAGTGCGAGGTAGTTGAGAAGTAAGATGTGGAGATATGTGGAGGGAAGATATTTAGTTAATAATGGAAGAGGTCTTGAAGATGGTTTACTAATGGAGGGAGAAACAGAAGGAGCGGGAGCTTTGAGTTTACTAGCATAAGTAATAGGTTTGGAAGAACTTCTAGGGAGTGGAATAGGTATTTGATCAGCCATAGGGGAGGATACTTGTGGTAGAGTAGATAAAGGTTGAGTAGCTATATTAGGAATAGTAGCAATAGCAGGTGTAGTTGGTAGAGTACCAGGAGATTCAGAATAAATAGGTAAGCTGATAGATGGTGATGAAGGAATAGGCAAAGTGAGTTGCTGAGTTATTGCTTGAGAAGGTAGATTTGAAGGGGCAGAGACAGTTCGCGTAGGCAGAGGAGTATATAAAGGATATGCATCAGGCTTTGTGTGTGGTTGCACAGGAGGTGTGGTTTGTGGTAGCAGAGTAGGTGTGACATGCAGTGGTTTCTTTCTCGGTACAGGCATCAAAGGAAGATTGATTTCAGGTGCTGCAGGTTCTGTGGATCCCAAATTCTGATTATTTGATGTAGGTAATATGTCATTCTGGTCAGGATCTGCAAGCATAATCATATTCTCATCAATAGGCTGAAATCTACGGACATGTCTGTTACGGTATGTGCGTGACTCACCAAAATCATTAATGGTAACCTGATAGCAATTTGGTACCGTTAGAATTTCAAGGGGACCTTTAAATGTCGAGTTGAGTTTGGACAGCACAGGTAATTGAGCAACCATAACCAGATCGCAGACACGGTGAGGACTGGCTTTGGGAGTTTCATCAGGTTGTAGATCTTGCACGTATTGTATCTGACGGAGACGTTTTTTTAGATGAACTAATGACTGATCAAAGTTGGAGGTGGGCTCATACGGGGCAGCTGGATGGCGGAGAGGAAGGAGTAATGGTGGTACTCCGAACACACGTTCATGGGGTGAAATACCGTCTTCTCTGGGGCATGTCTTGATACCCCATTGTACAATCTTCACTGGTCCTGGCCAATCTTTGGTGTCCATTTGTTGTAGTATGGTCCTTATCTGATTGGCAATTGTCCTATGGCTTCTTTCACATATGGAGTTGCGTTGAGGCCAGTATAGGGAGAAGTGGCTGATTTTGAATCCACACATTTGAGATAACTGAGACCAAATGTGACTGGTGAATTCTGGAGCATTATCTGAATGAATAGCTTCAGGTAACCCAAAATAAGGAAATATATGTTGAATGAGAGCTTCAGCTACTGCAATGGCTGAGTGTTCTTTAGCAGGGCAAGCAATTACATATTTGGAATAGGTATCGACAAAGGTTATTATGTACTTAAAACCTTGATTACCTTCCATTGGGCCCATAACGCCAACTGCAAGTAATTGCCATGGTTAGGAGGCGATTAACTTGCCAGCAGAACCAGCTGTGCGGGTTCTATCTTTACCCAACGCACATGCTTTGCAAGCTTCTGTGATACGTTTGGCAGTTATATATGGTGATGGGGTCCTATAGACTTGCTGAAACGTGGTGATGAGTTTCCTTTGAGCTAGTGAATTCCATTGTCATTGTCTATATGTATAGATTGCATTGTGGATAGTGCAGCTTATGGAGTGATGATAATTTTTCCATCTATGGTGAATAAATTATCGCCTCTTCTATACTGTATTTTTTTCCAGCTGATCGTAAATTGAATCTCTTATTAGCTGATTTCTCGATACTTAACCCTTAAAAAGCGGCCCACCACTTAAGTCGAGTTAAATAAAGCTGGACTATGTGGCGGCGCTCGACATAACTCGAGTGGCAATTTCAGCACGTAATGTGGCTGAGAGAGAGAGACAAGTGGTGGCAGGAGACTAGCGAGCGTATGACTGCTCCAGACCACCGCGGCGAACCTACTGACACAAATCTCAGCTCCCTCCTCCCTCTCTCACTCGCTACATACTCAATTATGTACCGAAAGTACCGAATTACCTGCTTTTTGTACTCGCGTTGCACGGTTATTGCAAGAAAACTATCCATCATACAAGGATCGTTATGGTGTCATTCGAAAGCTCTGTTTATGCCCTTTCAGGGATAGATACTTGTTTTACGTTCTGGGTCTTATTTAGGCATGAAAATGATCACGTAAACAGCCCTATTTTGGCTAAAAACACCCCGCTGGGCGGTACACATAAATAAACCGCATAGGCCGCTCGTAAGGTGTTAATGGAAATATATGAAACTACTATGGTTGTGTGTCGTATTAATGCCAAGTTTTCAGAATAACCATCATCTTTCGCTACAAAATCTACCTTATAGCTGAGTAACAGAGATAGAAACATGACAATTTAGGCTCAGCTGGAACAAAATAGACTATAGTTAGTTGCGTAAATATCTTGCGTGGCATCCAGTCGGGTTTCTCTTGTCTTTGGAAGGAATTTAATAGTTCTTGTTGACTGTTATCCAACGAGTCTTGATGGTGAATGGCAAGTATAGTATGTGGTGTCTCTTTTGATTGTATGTCATTAGTTGATGAGTTGATGGGCAGGCCAGAGAGAGCATCCGCATTGGTATGTAGTTTACCTGGTCGATACACAATATCGATATCAAACTCTTCTAGCGACTCTCTCCATCTGACTGTCAAAGCGTTTTTCGTATCAGATTTACGGAGCCATTGGAGGGCGTGGTGATCCGTGATGACAGTGACCTTGACCCCGGCCAGGTACGCTTTGCAGTATTGGAGGGCCCATATCATGCCTAAACATTCTTGTTTTGTGACAGGATAATTGAGTTCAGCTGGATTGAGTGTGCGACTTGCACATGCAATTATATGTTCCTTGCCGTCTCTCGTTTGTCCAAGAATGGCACCTATTCCAAATTGGGACACATCAGTATGTAATCTGAATGGGCGGCTTTAATCCGGAAAAGATACAACCGGAGATGCCACTAATTTGTCTTTTAGGCTGTTAAAGGCTTGGAGGCGTTGTTTTGTCCACTTGAAAGGCTCTTCTTTTCTGGTCAGACCGTGCAAAGGTTTGTCAATAGTGGTGACATTTTTGACAAACCTTCGGTAGTAAGATGCCAAGCCAAGAAAAGCTCGTACTCCTTTGACGTTAGGGGGAGGTGTCATTTTGCTGATAGCTTCTATTTTGCTAGGGTCTGGTGAAATACCTTGTTCTGAGACTGGGTGTCCCAGGAAATTTACTTTATTTTTAGCCAGAGTACATTTGGATGGCTTGAGTTTGAGGCTAGCATCTCGGATATTTTGAAATACTTGTTTCAACCGTTGTAAATGCTAGGCCCATGTTTTCCCGAATATAATGATGTCATCCAGATAGGCAAGACATGTCTCCCAGGTCAATCCTTGCAACACGGATTCCATTAACCTGGAGAATGTGGCTGGGCCATTGCACAGGCCAAACGGTAACACAGTAAACTCGTATAGTCTGCCTTGGCTGGTGGAGAAGGCTGTCTTTTGTTGATGCTCTGGTGATACTGGAACTTGCCAGTATCCTGCTTGTAGATCCAGAGTGGTGAACCATTTTGCCCGAAGCAGGGAATCCAGGGAGTCATCAATTCTTGGGAGTGATTTAGCGTCTTTGATGGTAACGTCGTTGAGCTGCCTGTAATCAATGCAGAAGTGGGTGGATCCGTCTTTTTCCCGGACCAGTACTACCGGAGATGACCAAGGGCTTGTTGATGCTTTGACTACACCTGTGCCGAGCATATTTTGTACTTGCTTTTCCTCCTCTTGTCTTTGGATTGGATTTTTTCGACGGATGGGTTGCTTAATGGGACGCCCTACATTATGGATAGGGTGATGTAACATGTCCGTTTTACCCATATCTCGGCTAGAGGTAGCGAAAATATCTTGGTAGGAAATGAGTAGGTTTCTGAGGTCAGTTTGTTGGTCAAGAGTCAGATTGGTAGGAATATCAGGAAGGGGGTTCTTATATGGGGGGGAAGAATCTGTGGGAACAGATAATTCTCCTGAATACATCTCAAGTTCGCCAATGGCTAGTCCTTTTGGCAATGTGACTGGTTTATCAGAGATATTATCTTGATACAATTTAATTGGTTTGGTAGCAGGCTAGGAGCGGTTAGGCATGCCCCATTGAAAGGGCTTTGGAGGTTTGGGGTCAGAAGTACATATCCTGTGATGGTAGGTACTAAAGGTACCCATTTTTCATGATGAGGAGGAACTGTGATTGTTGTGGAAATGATAGCTTGAGATATGATATGATGTTGGAGGGGGAGGGTTTGTTCATTACTTTGAGGTTTAGCAGTGGTCGGGAGGGAGGTAGGCAAAGGTTCTGATTTTAACTGCTTAATAGTGTCAAGGGAGTTTTGAAGGTGGATCAAAAGTTAATGTGCGGTGTCTACAATTAATAGAGGCACTCCAAGATATCAGAAGATCGAGACCTAAGTAACCATCGTACTTAGTCTCATTGGGATTATATATCATGAAAGAATGATTTACTCAGTGATGGGGAAGAGGGGTGCTTACATACAGTGGAAGAGTCTGTCCTAAATTTGGAATGACTTGATCATTCGCACTGACAAGGATGATGGAGGAAGATTGCATTTTTCCTAAAACATCTTTATGTCTTCGGAAAAAAGGAAGGAACAGGCAAGAACGGGAAGCTCCCGTATCTATCAGAAGTCGGACTTTCACCCCGTTAAATGTGATTTTGGTTTATACTGGAAGACCATTATATGATGTCCTATCATGAGCCCTCGCCATGGTTACGACTATTTGCTTGGGGGGGGGGGGGGGCAGCTTAGAAATCCTGAGGATCTGGCTGTAGGACTTCAGGTATGTATTGCTCCGTTTCTTCTTCAGTCGGTCCGTCTTCAATTCCTGCCGTTCCATCTTCTATCATAGTGGCTATTTGACGCAGTTTAATCCAGGGAATTTGAGCCCACCAGCTTGGGGTCCTGGTTCTCTTCTTGGTCAATTCGCCGAATGATCTTTTGAGTGACCACAACATACATGGTCCTGAGCATGGCTTCCAGTCAGCTGGTCGAATCCGGGCCCAATCTTCTACTTTATCAGCCAGACGAGGAGCTACTGGACCACTGATGGGGGCTGCTTTGGTGGTTGGATGTGTTGTGACCATGCTTATCACGGCAATCTTGTCTTGTTCCCTGGATTTCCGGAGTGCCATGATACGTCTTATCACTGGCAGATCCGCGTCATAGTTAGTAGGCTCGACTATCGAAAAGTGGTTGGCCACTGTGTCAGGCAAGATTCTCACAAATGCCTTGAACACTATTTTCTTTCCCTGTGCCGTGGTTTCTTCTGGGAATGCAGTTAAGGATATCTGATTCAACTGCTCAATAGTGCCGTCCAAATCCCCCAAATGTTTATCTTCGTGAAATTTCTTATCGTCCATTGTCTGTCCCAGCACTGGATTAATGGCAGTTTTCACATAAGACTAAAATTGCGCCCAGGTTAACCCAGGCATATTATCATGCACATACCCCGACATTTTGGTTGCATATTTCCCTAATTTTACCACAATAGTATGGATCTTGGAAGCGTCCTCGTTTCCGAACATAATGTCCTGGTACGGTTTGACTACTTTCATGTATGTATAGATATCATAATCCTCAGGCTTGAAAGCTGGGATGTCAAGAGATCTAATGGTTGCCATGGTGAATAATGTGCTAACGCTTTAGCTGAGTACCAAAGATTTTTTTATTTTTTTTTAAATAAGAACACTCGTGTTGATATGCCGTATCGAGACACCGCTGCCGCCAGTGTAATGCCGGAATATAATATTTTAATCCCGTTATTCAGTCTTTACAAAAGTCCTATTCTGGACTTATAGACTCAAAATATCCACAACAGGAACACATCTAACATATAATCACAAAATAGGTACTCAATTAGGTGCTACAGAACACAATAAAGACACATGTAACTTATACACTTGTAATTTATTAATGTATGTGAAGAGATTTATATAGAATATTTATTCCTCTGACTTATTATAGAGGTGAGACTCTTCTATTCTGGACATAATCAAATTAATGTGAAAGTCACGAGTATGGCGAGATCAGAACTAGGGACTGAGAGTTAACTTGACTATTATAAGGAATAGTAAGCAAACAGGTGAATACATTTAGTCATACGTATCGGTCTCTACTCAATAACATGGAACATGAATATATTATGGTATTATGTATAGGAAATATGCAATGTAAGATAATCACGTTACCTATAGAATCAACCTTTGATAATAATATTTATGCGAGTTGAGTGTCTAACGTATTTTAATCTTGAATTGAATTAAGTTAATATGAAATCTCTAAACACGTAAGAATGAACAGGTTTAACCCTTATTTAGCGGCGAGCAACATAAGTCGAGTTAAATAAAGCTGGACTATGTGGCGGCGCTCGACATAGGTCGAGTGGCAATTTCAGCACGTAATGTGGCTGAGAGAGAGAGACAAGTGGTGGCAGGAGACTAGCGAGCGTATGACTGCTCCAGACCACCGCGGCGAACCTACTGACACAAATCTCAGCTCCCTCCTCCCTCTCTCACTCGCTACATACTCAATTATGTACTGAAAGTACCGAATTACCTGCTTTTTGCACTCGCGTTGCACGGTTATTGCAAGAAAACTATCCATCATACAAGGATCGTTATGGTGTCATTCGAAAGCTCTGTTTATGCCCTTTCAGGGATAGGTACTTGTTTTACGTTCTGGGTCTTATTTAGGCATGAAAATGATCACGTAAACAGCCCTATTTTGGCTAAAAACACCCCGCTGTGCGGTACACATAAATAAACCGCATAGGCCGCTCGTAAGGTGTTAAGTACCAGAGGAACGCACGAAGATATCTAGTTCAACATTCGCTCACAGGTGGTAAGTGGCACGCGCGTAGTTTAAGTAGCACGGGTTAAGATAAACTGACCAGGTATCTCAATCAGGTCATTCTAGGTACTGCGATGTTGGAAATAATATTTTTACGGTTAGTGCGACGATAATCTTAGGGTTTGAAATAATCATGTGAAATTAAATGGGGAGGTATACAGAATTATTTCTACAATTCAATATATGCTTAACTTGAAATGAGCAAATTATCATATGAACATATAACTCGTCAACGATTATATGTGGTAATAATATCTCGGGTCGAGGAATTCAGATTTAGTAGTTTACCTCTATTAGTGAATATTCAAAGGTTTAATATCCCTTGAACGAAAATAAATAAATATATAGTTAACAGAACTAACGTCGTTAACCAATATTAAGTAACGCTTAAATAAAATTAGCGTGTACGAATAATTAGTATAATACTAATGATAAGTAAATAGCGCACACGACGAAGTTGTACTAATGGAAATACCTAATATGGCATGAAAGGAGGTCTGAACTAGTTAGCAGATTCCTATAAAGAATTCACACAAATAGCGGTGTATTCAAATGATGAATAATTAGATAATAGATCTATGCAAGGCTAGAATTCCTAGACGAGAACAATGAAAATTATCTACATCAGTAATAGAATGAGCGGAAATACTGTTCATAAGATAAACAAGTTAACACTTAATATCAAGTAAGCGTAACTTAAGTTCTCTCGAAGAAATTAGATTAATTAATCAACAATGAATCTTCTTATAAGAGGGGGGACTGAGATATAAATGATATGAAATTGAGCGTAGATTCTAGGTAAAATTATGATTTAAGAAGGAAATAAATACACGGAATACACTTCAACTTGTAACATACATAATAGAATGGACATATACAAGGAAAATCTGTGAGTATTTGGCTAAGTGAATTAATTAACACGAGTATGTAAAGTATGCGTAAGACGTTCTGAGAGAGTTATAGGTCAAAGATTAACACTAGATCTTGGACACAGATCTATATAACAACATGAATTCTGAAGGATTAACACATACGCAATAATTAAGGATCATGGGCACAGATCTATATAGAATTCAGCACTAAAATATTCACATATTTTACCTTACCTTTACAAAAATAATCACAACGTAAGCTACTAAGAGACACTTAGGGTAATACACAAGATCAAAAACACATGAAGCCTTTAATTACTTTAGAAACATCAGAAATCATGCCAAAACTGTATTAAACCTAACTAAATCAAACTTTCTCGACAAGCAGGCAAATAAACTTCTAAATAATCCAAATGATAACAAAATATTTTGGTCTACTCTTAACTCATTTAAATCCAACTTCACTACTGCTTCATCCATTCCACCATTAAAATCTCCAACTGGCAATCTTGTAAGTGACCCACGAGGTAAAGCTAACCTTTATGCGGATATTTTCTCCACCAACTCAACCTTAGATGAAATAAATCAAGATGTCCCTGTACTTAATTTTAATTCGCCTGAAATTCCCTCACTTAAGATCCACACCAGACATGTCAAAACTATTTTGCAGAATCTCTCGGTAGATAAGGCTCCTGGTCCAGATGAAATTCCTCCAATAGTACTTAAGAATTGCTCCTTGGTGCTCGCTCCTGTATTGGCAAAAATTTTCCGTCTGTGTACTCATACCTCATGCTTCCCAGTACCCTGGAAAGAAGCAAACATCCATCCAGTTCCTAAAAAAGGTGCCTCTTCAGATCCATCAAACTACAGACCAATAGCTATAACTTCCACTCTTGGTAAAGTCTTTGAAATTATATTAAATAATCACATAATTAAGCATCTTGAGAATAATAAATTAATCAGTGATAGGCAATATGGTTTTAGACGATGTCGATCAACTGCAGACATGCTTTGCCTTCTTACGTATCAAATCAACCAAGCTACAGACCAACATGGTGAAACACATACAATAGCACTGGATATATCAAAGGCATTTGATAGAGTCTGGCATCAATCCTTATTGTCGAAGATGTCACACTACGGCCTTGCATCATTAGTTCCACTAATTTCTTCTTATCTTCATATCAGAAAAATATGTGTAATGGTAGATGGCCTTTATTCTCAATTTCACTCAATAAATGCTGGTGTTCCCCAGAGATCAGTTTTGGCCACAATTCTGTTCCTCATTCATATCAATGATCTCATATCTACCACTCATAATCCAATACATTCCTACGCAGATGACTCAACACTCCACAGTTCCTTCACATTTACCAATTCTGTCACCCAACCCGATCTTATAAATTCAAAAATAAACACTGCAATTTCTCTGAACCAGGACCTTTCTAGAATTAATGGATGGGGACAAAAAAATCTAGTTTCCTTTAATGCACAGAAAACCAAGTACATTCAATTTTCTAACTGACAGAATCTCACTGACTCCCATATTTTTTAATGATGTAAATATTCCCACTTCCCCTAGTATTGACATTCTCGGTGTAACATTAACTACTAACTTGAGCTGGACACATTATGTTAGAAGCATTGCTAAGAATGCCTCTAAAAAACTGGGACTCCTGTACAGAGTTCGAGAATTCTTCACTGACGAGTAGTTGGCCGTGATATATAAAAGTCATGTGCGTTCTCAGATGGATTACTGTTCACCTCTGTGGGGTGGAAGTGGAGTGGTTGCATTGAGGCAGTTGGACAAAATTCAAAATAAAGCTATTAGATTAATCAATAACCCTGCAATCACACAGGACCTTCCTACATTATCCATACGAAGAAACGTTGCATCCCTTGCATTATTCTACAGATATTTTCACAGAAATTGTTCCGAGGAACTTGCTTCAATTGTGCCGCCTCTCCACATCTTTCCCCGTAGAACTAGGGCAGCTGAGAGCGCCCATGAATTTACACTTTCTCCTCCACAATGCAGAACTTCTGCTTATCAGAATTCATTTATCCCAAGAGCTACTACTCTTTGGAATTCACTTCCCTCGAATTGCTTTCCACAAACTTACAATCTACAAATGTTTAAATCCAGTTGTTACAAACATTTTATGAATGGAGGATGCCTTTAGGCACATGGACCTTTTTGTTTTATCTGTGTTTTTCCTTCCTCCGTTCATTGTCTCTTTAAAAAAAAAAAAAAAAAAAAAAAAAAAAAAGGAGGGTTGTGGTTCGAGAGTAAGTCTGGCCGACGTAGAACATACATTCACTGGTCCGGACTTCAGGAGGAGCTGCTTCTCACAATTGAGGACTTTTTGATCCGGACTTCAGAAGCCACACAACAGGCTCGTCGTATTCTCGAGGGTAGGGGGGAGGAGGAGACAATTTTACACTGCTATTAGATACCCTGTACTTTGCAGCCTTAAGGACATTACCCCAGTGGATGTTTGCTTAACTTTCCTACATTTTCTTTGAGACTATGTTTGAATTAACTCCTTCTTGTCTCTACCTTACAGGAACTCAATGTTAAAAGGATATAGTGAATCGTTGTGATAGAATTGGCGAGGTTATTACTTAACTAAAACATACATGATTGTTATTATTGGATACATAAGGATAATAGGTATTTTATTTAATACTTAGGTGAGAGTCATTTAGCTTAATACAGACGTAATTGTAATTCTAGTGATTAGGTCATAATTGGGGTTCATTGGTGATCTTTTCAAAACTCAGTTCTTCTTTATCTTCCCGCTATGGTTGATAGTTATCCAGGACCATAACAACAAGCAGGATTTCTTATGCCCACCGGGAGCATTCGGGCCTTTGGTGTTGCATTTGCATAAACATCTGGTCGTCGTAATGCAAATTTGGTGGCTGGACAAATGGCGGCTGGTGATTGGTGAACATCGTTTGAGAGCTGGTCTGTGATGGGGTCAAAGTATTTCCCTTTTGCTGGGGTGACCGACCTAGGTGACCCCACTCTGTGGTCCGTAGAATATGGGAAACTCCTGGGGTCATGGGGTACTTCGGTAGATGATGTTTCCTTTGGCTCTTGGTGTCTCGCTTCTCCTTTCTGCTAGCAATCTTACAGGTGAGGTTTGACCCCGTTCTATCCAACACCGTCACTTCAATAAGATTAGAGAGCTTGAAGGAAGGAAGGTCAGATAATGGGTGGGAAGATGGGAGGAGAACAGCATGATGGAACAATATAAGATTAGAGATATAGAAGGAAGGAAGGCCAGATAATGGGTGGGAAGAAGGAATGAGAACAGAATGATGGAACAATATAAGATTAGAGAGATAGAAGGAAGTAAGGCCAGATAATGAGTGGGAAGAAGGAAGGAGAACAGAATGATGGAACAATATAAGATTAGAGAGATAGAAGGAAGGAAGGCCAGATAATGGGTGGGAAGAAGGAAGGAGAACAACATGGATAGAGAACAGAAGGCTATAGAGGTAGGATGAAGGAAGGGCGCCAAATTATATAAATAACAGCTCAATTACTGAGGTTATGATTTATATTTTAATTAAGAGAGGTTGGTGTAGAGATTTCTGGCCTAGCTATCATCACCAGGGTATAAGTTATATATTATAGGTCAATTCAATCCCTTTTCACCAACCAAATACTATCATATCCCTTCCAATACCTCCCAATAATTCCCAACCTCTCACAGTATCACACACAACGCCTACCAACACCAACCCCACCCAGTCACTCCTACACCCTGGTCGTCAGCACCAGACCTCGGTACACACTGTTATATTGGACTGGTAGGCTGCCTCCGGGAACTGTGATCTGATTTATGGGAATAGCCTTAACGAGTTGGTATACGGCGTATAGAGAGAGAGAGAGAGAGAGAGAGAGAGAGCCACACAGCCACACAGAGCCACACAGATACACAGACCACACAGACCTCAAGGTCCTTACTAGGCAGTCTGGCCTTACAAACTATATAATTATGCATATATGCATATATATATATATATATATATACATATATATACATATATACACCGGTACACACATATACACACATACACATACATACATACATATATATACAGTATATATACACATACTGTACAGTGCACACACATACACTTACATACATTTTTTTTTTTTTTTTTTTTTTTCATATCACCCCAGCCCTCTGCAGATAGAGGTCAAGCCTTCCCTTGAAAGCGTTTATTGTGTCGCTCTCCACCACTCTCGCTGGTAGTTTATTCCACTCTGTCGCCACACTGTAGGTGAAGAAACTCTTTGTGACATCTAGGTTTGCCTTTTTGGTTTTTAATTTCATTCCATTTCCGCGAGTTTGATTAGTATTGTTTAATGTGAATAGTGCATTTACATCGACTTTGTCGAAACCTTTTAGTATCTTAAAGCACTCAATAAGCTGACCCCTCAACCTCCTCTTTTTTAATGAGAAGAAGGTTCAATCGTTTAAGTCTTTCTTCATATGGTTTATTTCTTAATGAGGGTATCATCTTCGTCGCTCTACGCTGTACTGACTCGAGTCTTACAATGTCCTTGATCAGATAAGGTGACCAGAACTGCACACCATATTCAAGGTGGGGCCTCACCATACTTTTTAACAGTGGCACTATTACGTTTTCATGTTTATATGTAAATTTTCGTTTAATAAAGCCCAATGCTATGTTTGACTTATTTGCAGCTGCTATACATTGGTCGGAAGTTTTTAGGTTTTCAGATATTAGTACCCCTAGGTCTTTTACAACCGTTGCGGTTTTTATTTGTTTGCCATTCATTTCGTATTTGTATTTCATATTTCTGCTACCAACCTGCAGCACCTGACATTTATCGACATTGAAGGGCATCTGCCATTTTTTCGACCACTCTGATATTTTGTTTAAATCATATTGCAACGCATTTCTATCATCTTCGTTCAGGACTGTATTTCCTATTTTCCTGGAGAGAGAGAGAGAGAGAGAGAGAGAGAGAGAGAGAGAGAGAGAGAGAGAAACAAGGTGGTATGTGGACATACCAAACACATGCTCTCAGCTTCGTTGTCTTGTCTTTATACAGTCATATATCTAACTCTTATATTTCACTATTATTGTTCCGTCTCACTTCTCCTAGTTTGCTACCATAGTTTTAATAAAGTGTTTTGTTTAACGCCTCTCTGTACACACATACACACACACACACACACATACACAAACACTCACACACAGTTTGTCAATATTAATTTTAGTTTTCATTTTAGTTTTATTTTATTTTTACGCAATTCCAGTTCCTCGTTTACTCTGATCACAGTAAGTTAGTCAAGATATTTCTGTTCTCACTGGGCCATTGACATTATTTGTATTGAAAGGCAGAACACCAAAATATACAGAACAGCTCTCACTCTTTGTATGCCATCTTGTCAATAATCACGTTATTGTGTATGTTAACTTTTCGCATAGGCCAACATTCAAGTTTTGAGAATGCAAATATTTTGTCATAATCATTACAAACATATTTTGTTTATTTTCTCAATCGTTGTAATATATCTCTCATCATCAGACCATATTTGAGCAAACATCACCTAATTGTGTCATTAAGTTACATGTGATCCTATCCTAACCCTGTCTTTCAAATACCCACAAATCATGCTACAAGATAATTGTGGTTTTTGGGTATATCAAACTAATCAATCCAGTTGTTCCCTTTAATCCAAAGCAATGACAGTGTTGACCAATCCTAGCCCTTTTGAAAATTATAACGGCTATCATTAAACGATTGAATTCAGTATTGGAAGTTAAGTGGGTAAACACTACTGACCCATTTGGTGAACAAGCCTACGTCTTTTCTATCATAAATGACCTAGATCAGTTAGTTCAGCAACCCACCCGTATCCCGGATCGCATCGGAGATCGGCCCAACATTCTTGACTTGTTTCTAACTTCTAACCCTTCTTCTTATACTGTCGATCTTTTCTCTCCTTTGGGCTCCTCCTACCATAAACTTATCTCTGTCAACTGTCCTATCTCTCCAGTACGGCCACCCGATCCTCCTAGCCGGCGGCGCTTGTGGCACTTTGCCGCTGCCGACTGGCAGGCTCTCCGGCAGTACTTCTTTGGTTTCCCATGGAATGATTTCTGCTTCTGTGGCCGGGGACCCTCGTAGACTGCTGAACGCATTACCGAGGTAATCCTATCGGGCATGGAAGCATACATTCCATTCTCTTTCTCTCAGACTAATGCTAAAAAATCTTGGTTTACTCACGCCTGTTCTACTGCTGTCCGCAATAAGGAGGAAGCATTCAAATGGTACCGACGCCTTAAAACTCAAGACTCTCATTCTTCCTATGTTTTGCCCGGAATCAAGCCAAATCTGTTCTTCGACTTGTCAAACACTCTTTCATCAATAATAAATGCACTGAACTATCCAACTCTAGCTCTTCCCAAGCTTTCTGGCATCTAGCCAAAAACCTCTCCAACAATTTCTCTTCCTCGTCTTTCCCTCCCCTTTCCCATTCTGATGGCACAACTATCACTTCTTCCTCTGACAAAGCTAAACTCTTCGCTCAAACTTTTGCTAGAAACTCCACCTTGGATGATTCCGGTGGTATTCCTCCCTCTCCACCCTCCTCTCTCTTACTTATGCCTAATATCCTAATCTCTTCTAAAGATGTACTTTATACCCTCTCTGGGCTTAATACTAATAAGGCGTACAGTCCGGACGGTGTTCCTCCTATTGTTCTCAAAAACTATGCTTCCGTGCTGACTCCCTGCCTAGGCAAACTCTTTCGTCTCTGTCTATCCTCTAACGTCTTCCCTTCATGCTGGAAGTTTTCTCACATTCAACCTTTCCCAAAGAAGGGTGACCACTCTCAACCCCCCAACTATCGTCCAATTGCTCTCATGTCTTTCTAAAGTTTTTGAAACTATTCTTGCTTCCAAATTACTTAAGCATTTCTCTTCTCATAATCTGCTCCCAGATCGCCAATATGGCTTCCTTAAGGGTTGCTCTACTGGTGATCTTCTTTCATATCTTACTAACTCTTGGTCATCCTCCTTTCGGGACTTCGGTGAAACTTTTTCTATTGCACTAGACATATCGAAAGCCTTCGATAGAGTCTGTCACAAATCTTTAATTTCTAAACTTCCCTCCTTCGGTTTCTATCCCTCCATCTGTGCCTTTGTCTCTAATTTCCTCTCCGGCCATTCCATAGCTGCGGTTGTGGACGGCCATTGTTCACTTCCTCACCCTATCAACTCCGGTGTTCCTCAGGGCTCTGTCCTATCTCCTATTCTCTTTCTAATTTTGATAAATGATCTCCTCAACTGTACCTCAATTCCCATCCATTCATACGCAGACGACTCCCTTAGTTTTTCAGAACGCCCCAGCCAGCAATCCCTCAACGACAAACGTAATGAAGCCATAGAACTCTTAAATTCTGATCTAAATACTATCTCCAATTGGGGCAGAGAAAACCTTGTTACCTTTAACCCGTGGAGCCCCGGCTAGTTTTGTATTGTTTGTTCACCAGAACCCGGCCGGTTTTCAAAAAATTGTTTTATTCCAGAAACAATATCGAATGGGTTAGGAATGAAGGAAAAACCACGAAAAACCGCTCAAAAAGCTTAAAGAATGGTCCTACAGAGCCCCCGAAAACGTATTTTACAAGAGTAAAAAATTGAAGGCAATTACCCCAAAAAAACAGGTTATTGCGCGCTCACGCGCACGCACGTGGACTTTGAGAGTTTTCAACCATCGGCACGGTTGCGTGGGATACGTACACAGTTCCCATACAAATCTGAGCCCTCTCGAGTGGCTACACCTGAGGTTACGGTCGGAGCAATTAGGGTGACTCGTCAGACGCGTCGCTGGGGATGTGTGTTACATACATCGCCGACGCGCCAGACGCGTCGCTGGTGCTGGACGGGTTAATGCTTCCAAAACCCAATTTCTTCATCTATCTACTCGTAAGGAACTCCCAGCGGACTATCCCTTATTTTTCAACAATACAAAAATCAATCCTTCATCTTCTCTCATTATTCTTGGTGTCTCTTTTTCTTCTGCTCTCAGTTGGAAGGACCATATTACCAGTCTTGCTAAGGCAGCCTCCCAGAAGCTGGGTGTGCTCAACCGCCTTAGGGGATCTTTTCCCCTGCACAGCTTCTTGCTCTGTACAGGGGCATAGTGCGTCCTTGTATTGAGTATTGTTCACATGTGTGGGGAGGTTCCTCTCACACCGCTCTTCTAGACAAAGTTGAAAGGAAGGCCATTCGTATCATTAACTCCCGTCCACTCACCAACTCTCTGCAATCTCTCTCTCTCCGCCGCAATGTTGCATCTCTCTTGCTATTCTATCGCTACTATAATAATCATTGTTCCTCAGAGCTTTCCCATTGTATACCACCTCCTTTACGTAGCGCACGTGGTACCCGTCTTGCAACTCATTCCCACCCCTACTCTGTGCAACTCTCCAACCCAAGAGTGAAACGTTACTCTCAGTCTTTCTTCTACACAACAGCTGAGCTCTGGAACTCTCTCCCAGAATCAGTCTTTCCCTCTTCCTATGACTTACATTGCTTCAAACTCCGTGTGTCCAGACATTTTGGCTCGAGCGTCCCTTGATTTTGGCCCTGTCACTCTTTCAACTATGGGGGAGGCACTCGCTATAGGCAGTTCTGCCTTTTGCCTCCCTCAATCACATAGAAAACAAAATAAAATAAAAAACGCAATCTCAATCATCCCCCTCTGACTCTCACAGTACCTTCCTTATCTGAACAGAAGAGTCTAATAATATCCAAAATATTATGTTTAAACACCTTATAATCCTCAAGGAGCTAGTATTCAAAGATCTTCTGAGCAACTTAGTATATTTAATTTGTGACAAATTATTAAATAACTCAAACAATGACATTCTTGGTAAGATCCACAGCAGAGTCCAGATCAATAATTAGTATTTGTCCGTAATGCAAGCTGGTCTCTTAATTAACCTAATGTGTTAATAATAAGAGTTTATGATGTAGTTTAAGTAATTAATGACGAAATTATAAACTTGGTATATTACAACAGAAAAAGGAAATGTTCATTACAAAGACCATAAACCATTACATTAAACACAAACTCACAGGGAACGCAGCATAAACCATTACATTAAACACAAACTCACAGGGAACACAGCATAAACCATTACATTAAACACAAACTCACAGGGAACGCAGCATAAACCATTACATTAAACACAAACTCACAGGGAACGCAGCATAAACCATTACATTAAACACAAACTCGCAGGGAACGCAGCATAAACCATTACATTAAACACAAACTTACAGGGAACGCAGCATAAACCATTACATTAAACACAAACTCACAGGGAACGCAGCATAAACCATTACATTAAACACAAACTTACAGGGAATGCAGCATAAACCATTACATTAAACACAAACTCACAGGGAACGCAGCATAAAGTATTACATTAAACACAAACTCACAGGGAACGCAGCATAAAGTATTACATTAAACACAAACTCACAGGAAACGCAGCATAAACCATTACATTAAACACAAACTCACAGGGAACACAGCATAAACCATTACATTAAACACAAACTCACAGGGAACGCAGCATAAAGTATTACATTAAACACAAACTCACAGGGAACGCAGCAAAAAACCATTACATTAAACACAAAGTCACAGGGAACGCAGCATAAAGTATTACAATAAACACAAACTCACAGGGAACGCAGCATAAAGTATTACATTAAACACAAACTCACAGGGAACGCAGCATAAAGGATTACATTAAACACAAACTCACAGGGAACGCAGCATAAAGTATTACATTAAACACAAACTCACAGGGAACGCAGCATAAAGTATTACATTAAACACAAACTCACAGGGAACGCAGCATAAAGTATTAGATTAAACACAAACTCTCAGGGAATGCAGCATAAACCATTACATTAAACACAAACTCACAGGGAACGCAGCATAAAGTATTACATTAAACACAAACTCACAGGGAACGCAGCATAAAGTAGTACATTAAACACAAACTCACAGGGAATGCAGCATAAAGTATTCTTTAGTGAATTGTATCATATATTTACAATAATTACACTCTCAACAAATCGTAATAATACCTTTTATGTGACCGATGGAAATTACAATAGTAAGTTGACAATCTATGTCGGTATTATGATGTATGAACTTGTTAGCATTGTGATATTAGGCTACATCGTACCCAAGATAAACTAATATATGGTAAAGAACAATTGGACCCATTAATACCAAATGTTGCATTATGCATCACCGCACCTAATATTAATATAATATTGTGAACGTCAACAACCATAATGGTGTTGATCCAAGTTGATCTCCACTACTCCAACCTGAGCTGCTCATTCTTGACCCTTTGAACTCAGCAAGACGGGATCTTAGATGATAATTATTGCCTGCATGTCAGAGCCTACCTCAATTTAGTTCCTAATTGCTTGCAACAATACATTACAGTCAGTAACAAAGTAACTGGAAAACAAATATACACTTATTCAACTAGTGCATCCTATAAGTGCTTCATTAATTCTTAGATATTTCACCTCCTGTACTTGTCTATCCAACCTAAACTTTAACTTACCTTTAATAGCGAATGGTAATGAAATGTAATATTCTGGAAATCAATAAGATAACTATCTATCTATCTATTGCCTGACGCCATGATCTCCGAAGGTATGGCCAAGAACGAAACGGCCCCATGCACCTCTGTCCACAATCAGTCAACGCCCCTCCTCCCAACCAGCACCGCCTTCATCCATATTCTTCTTCACTCCATCCTTCCACCTCTTTTTCGGTTTACCTCTCTGTCCTTCCACCTCGCTCTTGTACACCCTCTTAGTCATTCTCTTGCTTCCCATACGTTCGCCAAACCATCTCAAGGTGTTCGTTTTCACACTTTCCAGCATATCTACCTCCATACCACACCTCCATCTTACTTCCTCATTCGTCTGACTATCCCTCCATGTAACTCCGCACGCACTTCTCAAGTAACTAATTTCCACTCCCCTCACTCTTGGTCTGAGTTTCTCCACCAACGTCCATGTTTCCCTTTCGTATGTCAGTGCCGAGATTACCACAATGTCATGCAAGGACTTCTTCACTTCCATGCCGACCCCCCCTATTTCTTGTTACTGCTTTCAGCGTTCCTACAACCCTCTTTCCCTGTTGCACCCTCTCCTGCACTTCTTCATCCATGCTTCCATCTTTGCTCAGCACGCTGCCCAGATACTTAAATGAGCTGAAAATCTCCATAACCTGACCGTTCAACTTCACCTCACACTCTGTGGCTTCACTCACTTCGAAGACCATAACCTTGCTCTTCCCCGCATTTACCTTCAGATTCCGTTTATTGCAGACTGTTCCATACATATTTACCAGACCCTGCAACTCCCATTCATTATCGCTCACCAGAACTGTATCATTAGCAAACAGCAGTACAGGTAGCTTCCACTCATTTCCCTCCCTTATCAGCGATACACCAACATCCACTGCTCTTGATAGTATTTCTTTAACCCTTAACTAGCGGCCCACAACATAAGTCGAGTATAATAAATTTGGACTATCTGGCGGCGCGCGACATAGGTCGTGTGGCAATTTCAGCACGTAATGTTGCTGAGAGAGAGAGACAAGTGGTGGCAGGAGAGTAGCGAGCGTATGACTGCTCCAGACCATCGCGGCGAACCTACTGACACGAATCCCACCTCCTCCCTCCCTCTCTCTCTCGCTTCATACTGAATTGTATGGGGAAAGTACCGAATTACATGCTTTTTGCACTCGTGTTGCGCGGTTGTTGCAAGAAAACTAGCGGTCATAAAAGGATCGTTGTGGTGTCATTGGAAAGCTCTGTTTATGCCCTTTCAGGGATAGATACTTGTTTTACGTTCTGGGTCTTATTTAGGCATGAAAATGATCACGTAAACAGCCCTATTTTGGCTAAAAACACCCCGCTGGTGGCTACATATTAATTACCGCCTAGCCCGCCAATAAGGTGTTAATAACTCCATCCATATATACAGTAAACAACCACGGGGACATCACACACCCTTGTTTCAACCCAACATTCAGATCAAAGAACTCGCTGTGCTCATTCTCCATACGTACTGCCGCCTGTGCACCCTCATACATGCTCTTCACTGCTTTCTGCAACTTGCCATATACTCCGTATATTCTAAGTACTTTCCACATACCTTCTCTATCCACTCTGGCATAGTCATTCTCCAAGTCCATAAAGACAATAATACAGCTTTTGTTGGTTCTCCAGATATTCTTCCACAACACATTTCAGGGTAAAAATCTGATCTACACATCCTTTTCCCTTCCTAAAACCGCCCTGCTCGTCACCTATCCATTTCTCCGTTCTTGCTTTCACTTTCTCAATCACTTACCTACTGTACACCTTCCCTACTACGCTTAGAAGACATATTCCTCGGTGGTTACCACACACTCCTCTTTCCACTTTACCCTTATATAGAGGGACTATTATGCCTGTCTTCCAGTCATCAGGTGCACTCCCCTTCTCTCATGCTAGTGTGCACATTTTCCATACCCATTTGATCACTATCTCATCACCATACCTCAGCATTTCCCCATACACTCCATCTATTCCTGGTGCTTTCCTCAACTTCACTCATTTCATGGCTTCACACACTTCTGACCTCCTGATTCCCACCTTCTCCTCCACTACTTCTCTTCTTCTCCCTCTCATACCTAATCCAACTATGTTTGCCGGCGCTTCATTCCTTACATTTAGCAATTCGTTGAAGTACTCCCTCCATCTTTTGACTCTCTCTTGCTTCTCGGCTAGCACACGCCCATTCTTATCTTTCACATGCATACTGTTTCCTTTGCTACCTTCCCTAACTTTCTTGTCTTGTTTCCAGAACAGATTCTTAGACTCCCTCCATTTTACACTCAGATTCCTTCTAAATTCCTTATCTACTCTTCTCCTACTCAATAAGATATCCGTGTACTAATTCAATTGCAATCTTTTTACTTATTTTTATATTTTTGTTTTTAAGTACAATGTAGGCTACTAGTGTTAAACTATAAAGCATTGAAACACATAAATGCTTAATAATCAGATTGTTCGGGCTGTTACATTATACGTTAACTGTACTAATGGCTACAAGAAGTACAAGAGTTGAACATAACCTATACATCCAACAGTTAACATTTGTGGCCAATGGTGAGTCAATGAGGAACATCTTGTACAGCTATCACCATAATAAATGTCACAGGTTACTCCCGCCCTCCACCCTCCCAGGTAGAAGAGTAGGTAATGTTGGCATCCCTATACACACCATCGGTATCCTCCACTCTCAATCACTTCCCTCCTTTTTTTTTTTTTTTTTTTTTTTTTTTTTCTATGTGATTGAGGGAGGCAAAAGGCATAACTGCCTATAGCGAGTGCCTCCCCCATAGTTGAAAGAGTGACAGGGCCAAAATCAAGGGACGTTCGAGCCAAAATGCCTGGACACACGGAGTTTGAAGCAATTTAAGTCATAGGAAGAGGGAAAGACTGATTATGGGAGAGAGTTCCAGAGCTCAGCTGTTGAGTAGAAGAAAGTTTGAGAGTAATGTTTCACTCTTGGGTTGGAGAGTTGCACAGAGTAGGGGTGGGATTGAGTTGCAAGACGGGTACCACGTGCCCTACGTAAAGGAGGTGGTATGCACTGGGATAGCTCTGAGGAACACTGATTATTATAGTAGCGATAGAATAGCGAGAGAGATGCAACATTGCGGCGGAGAGAGAGAGATTGCAGAGAGTTGGTGAGTGGACGGGAGTTAATGATACAAAGGCCTTCCTTTCAACTTTGTCTAGGAGAGCGGTGTGAGGAACCTCCCCACACATGTGAACAATACTCAGTACAAGGGCGCACTATGCCCCTGTACAGAGCAAGAAGCTGTGCAGGGGAAAAGAACCCCCTAAGGCGGTTGAGCACACCCAGCTTCTGGGAGGCTGCCTTAGCAAGACTGGTAATATGGTCCTTCCAAATGAGAGCAGAAGAAAAAGGGACACCAAGAATATTGAGAGAAGATGAAGGGTTGATTTTTGTATTGCTGAAGAATAAGGGATAGTCCGCTGGGAGATCCTGACGGGTAGATAGATGGAGAAATTGGGTTTTGGAAGCATTAAAGTTAACAAGGTTTTCTCTGCCCCAATTGGAAATAGTATTTAGATCAGAATTTAGGAGTTCTATGGCTTCATTACGTTTGTCGTTGAGGGATTGCTGGCTGGGGCGTTCTGAAAAACTAATTGAGTAGTGTAAGGTTGAGTCGTCTGCGTATGAATGGATGGGAATTAAGGTACAGTTAAGGAGATCATTTATAAAAATTAGAAAGAGAATAGGAGATAGGACAGAGCCCTGAGGAACACCGGAGTTTTATAGGGTGAGGAAGTTAACAATGGCCGTCCACAACCGCGGCTATGGAACGGCCGGAAAGGAAATTAGAGACAAAGGCACAGATAGAGGGATAGAAACCGAAGGGGGTAGTTTAGAAATTAAAGATTTATGCCAGACTCTATCGAAGGCTTTCGATATGTCTAGTGCAATAGAAAAAGTCTCACCGAAGTCCCGAAAGGAGGATGACCAAGAGTTAGTAAGATATGAAAGAAGATCACCAGTAGAGCGACCCTTAAGGAAGCCCTACTGGCGATCTGAGAGCAGATTATGAGAAGAGAAATGCTTAAGAAATTTGGAAGCAAGAATAGTTTCAAAAACTTTAGAAAGACAAGAGATAAGAGCAAGTGGACGATAGTTGGAGGGTTGAGAGCGGTCACCCTTCTTTGGGACAGGTTGAATGTGAGCAAACTTCCAGCATGAAGGGAATACGTTAGAGGATAGACAGAGACGAAAGAGTTTGTAGGCATGGAGTCAGCACGGAAGCACAGTTTTTGAGAACAACAGGAGGAACACCGTCCGGACCGTACGCCTTATTAGTGTTAAGCCCAGAGAGGGTAGAAAGTACATCTTTAGAAGAGATTAGGATATTAGGCATAAGTAAGAGAGAGGAGGGCGGAGAGGGAGGAATAGCAACGGAATCATCCAAGGTGGAGTTTCTAGCAAAGTTTGAGGGAAGAGTTTACCTTTGGCAGAGGAAGAAGTGATGGTTAGGCCAGCAGAGTGGGAAAGGGGAGGGAAAGACGAGGAAGAGAAATTGTTGGAGAGGTTTTTGGCTAGATGCCAGAAAGCTTGGGAAGAGCTAGAGTTGGATAGTTCAGTGCATTATTGATGAAAGAGTGTTTGAAAGTCGAAGAACAGATTTGGCTTGATTCCGGGCAGAAACATATGAAGAATGAGAGTCTTGAGTTTTAAGGCGGTACCGTTTGAATGCTTCCTCCTTATTGCGGACAGCAGTAGAACAGGCGTGTAGTAAACCAAGATTTTTAGCATTAGTCTGAGAGAAAGAGAATGGAATGTATGCTTCCATGCCCGATAGGATTACCTCGGTAATGCGTTCAGCACTCTCCGAGGGTCCTCGGCCATGGAAGCAGAAATCATTCCATGGGAAATCA
This sequence comes from Paralithodes platypus, assembly GCA_032716605.1. Taxonomy (NCBI): domain Eukaryota; kingdom Metazoa; phylum Arthropoda; class Malacostraca; order Decapoda; family Lithodidae; genus Paralithodes; species Paralithodes platypus. The sequence continues at coordinate 21,772,957 of CM064532.1, read as the reverse complement.
AAGAAGTACTGCCGAAGAGCCTCCCAGTCGGCAGCGCCAAAGTGCCACAAGCGCCGCCGGCTAGGAGGATCGGGTGGCTGTACTGGAGAGATAGGACATGTGACAGAGATAACCTCCCTTCCCCACTAATACTATATAGCCCTCTTTAACTGTCTTATATGTTTTGTTTGTGTATTATATTGTGCCTTTGTCTCGAAGTCGAAGTGAGTCAAGACTGAATAGCGATTGTCCAAATAGGTTGTAATGGGAATATAACAATTCCGAATAAATAAATCTACCAAAAAAACGAGACAGAGATAAGGGCGAGGGAACGCGTTCGTGGTCCCGGACCCTAAGAATAGGAGCTTTGAATGTGCGTGGATGTAGTACGAATGAGAAGTGAGAGGATATTGGAAGGTTATTTGAAAGAAGGATGTATGATGTCCTTGCACTGAATGAAACAAAGATGAAAGGAGAGGGAGAAGTGGATTTTGGAAACGTGATAGGTAGAAAGTCTGGAGTAGACGAGGGAGACAGGGGGAAAGAAGGAGTGGCTATTCTTGTGAAGGAGGAGTTGAGAGAGTTTATAAAAAGAGTGGAAAGAAGTGTCATCAAGGCGTAATGTGGGTTGAGGAATGCGGTTTAAGGGTGAAAAGGTGGGTTTTTGTAAGTTGGCGTATGGGACCAGGGAAATGACAAGAGAGTTTAGACGAGGGTTCGAGGGTTTCTGGAAGGATTGAGAGATTGTCTACCAAGGGTTTGATGAAAATGAAAATGTTTAGTAGTTTTAGGGGACCTAACTGTAGGGTAGGGAAATGCGCCTGTTGAGGGGAGTCATCGGAATTTTGGTGTGGATGGTGGAAACGAGAGTGGCGAGAAAGACTGAAAAATGTAGTGGAAGAGGTTTGTAGATTGAGTGTAGGTAATACGTGCTTCAAAAAAAGGCGTATACACAAGTACTACCTGGCATAGACTTGGTGAGGGGAGAGATTGTAGAGAGGGCATTGATGGATTATGTGCTGGTGACAAGGGAAAGAGATTGGGTAGAGGCTGGAGGTGAATGTGATGAGAGGTGAGGGCGGAGGGTATGTCAGATCATTACCTGGTGGAGGGAAAGCTAAGAGTTAAGAGTTACAGGAGAATAAGAGACAAGCGTGAAGTAAGAGAGGTATAAAAAGTTAGTGAGTTAGAGAAGAGTGCGAAAAAAGAGAGGGAGTACAAGGAAAGACTAAATGAAAAGGGGAGGAAGAAGTGAGAGAGATGGAAGAGGAGCGAAAGTAGAGGTTGAACGGCAACAGTTTAAGGAAGGAGTGAAAGCCAGTGCAGATTGGTAGTATGCGGCAAAAGGAAAGTAGGAGGGCAGAGGTATCAGGAAGGAAAGCGAGTGGTGGAATGATACGGTGAGCAAGGGCAGTTGAGGAGAAGAGCAGACAGTGTTTTGAGGGTGGGTTTTACAGGATGGTAGTGTTGAGGTATGGGAGAGGTACCAAGGAGAAAAGGGAGAGAGGCCCAAAACGGAAAATTAGAGAAGCGAAAAAATATGCAAACGGCAAGGTGGGTCAAAAGGCTGAGTGAGAAATTTTGAAGAACGAAAGAAGATATTCTGGAAGGAGGTAAATAAAGTAAGGAAAGGAGGACAAAAGAGGGAAGAGTCAGTGAAAGATGAAAATGGAGAATTACTAGTGGAACCAGTTGAAGTGAGGAAAAGATATGCCGAGTATTATTAATCTTTGTTAAATACAAGAGATGGAAGAGAAGCAGTGATTGAAGCAGAGGTGGATGGAGATAGGTTACCCAGGCCACCCAGGTGGCAGGGAATGAATGAAAGGATTGAGGAAAATGAGGTGAAAGAAGGAGTGAAACAAATGAGAGCGGGAAAAGCAGAAGGTTTTGATGGTATTGCTGTGGAGTGTATAAAGAAGGGTGGAGATGTGATAATAGATTGGTTGGTGAGACTTTTCAATGTGTGCTTTGCTGTGTCAATGGTACCAATAGACTGGAAGAGTGCATGTATTGTGACGTTGTACAAGGGGAAGGGAGATCGGCAGGAGTGTTCAAGTTATAGATGTATTAGTTTATTGTCAGTGGTTGGAAAGCTGTATGGTAGGGTGTTGATAGAGAGGATAATAAAGTGTACGGAAGTTGCAATAGGAGAAGAACAGTGCGGTTTTAGGAGGGGAAGAGGGTGCGTGGATCAGATGTTTGCAGTAAGACAGTTATGCGAGAAGTATTTAGAGAAGCATAAGGAGACATTTTGGGCTTTTATGGACTTGGAAAAAGCGTATGATCGTGTGGACCGTGAAGCAATGTGGAAGGTGTTAAGGATTTATGAAATAGGAGGAAATTTGTTAGAAGAAGTTAAGAGTTTTTATGAAGGGAGCAGAGCATGTGTGAGAGTAGGAAATGGTGAGTTGAGTGAATGGTTTGAGGTAAAGGTAGGTTTGCGACAGGGTTGTGTAATGTCACCATGGCTGTTTAATATGTTTATGGATGGTGTGGTGAGGGAGGTGAAAAGGAGAACTAT
>CM064532.1:21604469-21770354 GCA_032716605.1 Paralithodes platypus | reverse complement strand
GTTTGCTGTTACTGTTAGCGTCACTTTCTGTGGTGGCAGTGGTGTTTCTGGTGAAAGCTGGTGTCGTCTACTTGCATCCTTGCCAGCACGGCTTATCCTTGCCACGTTTTTTACACTTTCGTCATAGTACCGGTCAAAAATCAGATGGACTTCAGTCAACAGCAGTCGGTTGATTATGTTCTTGGAGAAGTTGTTGGCAAAGTCTTGTACTGTTCCGCTGGCTGGCCACTGTACAACCCAAAGTAGTGCACAACCATCAATGATTATTACCTGTGGACTACATACTAATCTACTCGATCGTTCAACTTTTAGTTTTTTCTTGAGTATGGATTTTGTTGTTGTGATCCTCATGTCACCATTGTCTTCAAACATTGAGGAAGGGACTGGTGACAGTTCATATGACAGTACATCCTTAACATCTATTTCCCTGGACTGTTGGAGGCACATCACCCTTGTGTATATGAGCTCAGTGTCATAGACAGGCAAACCATCAACTTTTATGTACTTCTTGCTCACAGCCATTGTAACAACTTTTTTTGGAATAACACTGTGGAACTCTTTTGGCCAAGTAGATTCAAATTCCTGCATCTGTTTGTTGCCAATGACGAGTGATTCTGCTACATTCACTTTATCGGAGGCGATTCTTCCTGTTATGATATTGACAAGATGATTAGGATGGCTTTCAGGTTTCAGTGGATCAATCGAAGCGCTCAACTTGGTTTGTATTTTACATCTGTCCTCGGCATCATTGGCTATTCTACCTGGATTCTCTTCTTTGTGGCGCGTTACAGAAACCTGACCTCCTTGTTCTGTCATCAGCGACAAGCCTTTAAGCAGTGTGCTGCAGATATGAAGGCTCAGTGCCCCTCTCGTCACAGTGGCTGGTTCTTCAGTGTGATCCCAATCAGTCCACACCGGGCTTTTTACCATACCGCATAAAGGTAGTTTTCGATGAACATGTTTGACCATATTCCATTCCATAGCCCACGGGAGTGACGCATGACATGTTGTCCCCGAAAGAAGTCCTCCAAGATGTCATCAGGAAGTCGCTCCATAGACCGTAGGTAGTAGAGCCCATACCTAGCATAGTTTGTATGTCCAGAAGCAAAGAAGTAGGGGATCATCTGTTGAACTGCCCACATGTGCAAAGGCCAGTCCCCTTCATGCTCTGCCCGTATGAAAAACATCATGATGAGCACCGGCTTGATCAGATTGTCGACCCAAAGTTTTGTTGTTGAGCTGAGTGCTGCTTGTGTGTCGAGTCGTTCCATTAGGTCGTCTTGACCCTCATTGTTTGACAATGTCTCTCGCAACAGCTCTTCCACCACCATTCGCAACGCTCGGACATTTTGCGGGAACTTTTTTCCGGACAGCATTTTCTGGACTCCTCCGAAGGCAGATTGCAAGATTTCTTCCAAGCCACTGTTGCACATGAGAGTTCCCACAGCACCGACAAAGCTCATTAACATATGCATGACACCCAGGCGTGGAATACAATTTGGAAACTTGTCCGGGTATACCCACAGCACATGTACCGCAACACGATAGAGCTGTTGATCATTGGTGAATAACGTGAAGGCTTGGCCTGTACTGCAAGTCAGTTTCTGTGCTTCGTTCATCGCTGTTATGATAGTATCCTGTTCTGATGGAACCATGTCAATTAACACCTTACGAGCGGCCTATGCGGTTTATTTATGTGTACCGCACAGCGGGGTGTTTTTAGCCAAAATAGGGCTGTTTACGTGATCATTTTCATGCCTAAATAAGACCCAGAACGTAAAACAAGTACCTATCCCTGAAAGGGCATAAACAGAGCTTTCGAATGACACCATAACGATCCTTGTATGATGGATAGTTTTCTTGCAATAACCGTGCAACGCGAGTGCAAAAAGCAGGTAATTCGGTACTTTCAGTACATAATTGAGTATGTAGCGAGTGAGAGAGGGAGGAGGGAGCTGAGATTTGTGTCAGTAGGTTCGCCGCGGTGGTCTGGAGCAGTCATACGCTCGCTAGTCTCCTGCCACCACTTGTCTCTCTCTCTCAGCCACATTACGTGCTGAAATTGCCACTCGAGTTATGTCGAGCGCCGCCACATAGTCCAGCTTTATTTAACTCGACTTATGTTGCTCGACGCTAAATAAGGGTTAATGGCGTATATATGGCTTTGGTCGCTGGATGAATGGAGTGTCCTTGTTCTCGTGAGGCCCGGGTGTTAAAGCCATTGTACTCTGGTATGTCTTTCTCCCGGATGACCTTTTGCAGGAAGTCATAATCAACTGCTCTTGCCCTTGCCAGTGATACCTGTTGAGAACCAAGCATCTTGAGAGATGGTACTGTACGTGTTGCATCTTGCACTGGCATTGGGGGTTTCCTTGGTCCAGTATAGCGCTGGATGGGGATTGCTGGAGATACTTCATTTTTCATCTCTTCTTTCTTGATACGCCTAATCTTTTCATTTCCAGCTGAAAAAGGACTCTCATCTGTTTGAACCTGAGTGGGGAGAAGGGCAAGAGAATGTGTTGATCTCAAGCCATTAGGAGAAGATATGGTGGCGTCGAAGTTATCAGCCACGGCTTGCACAAGACCGGTCTCACTGTCGAATACCCCCCGAAGGTTGATTTTCTGGGATGCAGCTTGGGCAGCAGAAGCCTTGAACCTTAGCACCTCATCATACGAGCAGATGATTCCAAAAGCATAACACTTATCAATCAGGCTCTTGTCCTTTATCAAAAGACCTAAAGATACTTGCAAGGTTGTTGCTCGATGATTCACGGTGCTGGTGATGACGTTGCTGATGAGAGAAGCCTGCAAGGTGTCTCCTAATTTTGGTGAAATCTGTGAGAGGAGATGAAGCCAGGTTGGAATACAATCATCACAAATAATGTCGGCACTTATTTCTGTTGCATAACTGTTCAAGTCAGGAACAAGTTGTTTTGTCTCCTTTGTTATTCTTGCTGCGACTTTGCGGATGTCCAAATCATCTTGGTCATCATCGTCAGGTATTATCTTGAGGAGATGAGAAGCTTTGCTCCGGAACGCAATAATGCTTGCAATCCCAATTCCGGAGAGGACTAGAAGGTCTGACCCAAAATGTGTTGAAAGATGTTCAATCAATGTGCGTCGTTTTAGCTGAATTCCATGAAGAGATACATATAGGTTGTATACTTCAACAGAGTTCCAGATCCGTGTTGGGTCATTGCTGAGTTCTTGGATGACCTCTACAAAGGCAGGATCTGCACATTCATCTGTGTGATGCTCCGACTTCTGATGGGCATACATCCTACCTCTTGCACCCATGAACTTTGCCATGCACTTCTTGTGGTACTGTGCATCTGCTGCATGAAGGTCGCTGAAAGCTCCTTGCACCCGTATCCTGACCTGCTGGGCAATTTCATCCTCTCGAATGGAACATACTTCCAGAATGGAATCTTTGAAGGTCTTCTTGCCAGGTCCCCTTTCAGCAGTTCTGCAATGGACTACTCTTTCCCATCTATGAGGATGACGTGGGTCAGGGGCTGGTTCACACACCTCACCACAAAATAAGCAGTGTGTCAAGAAATCAAACTGGGCAATTTCTGATCGACGTGTTCTTTTTGGAGGGAGTGTTCCACTGATTTCGTTGCTATTTGCCTCCACAAACCTTTTGATGTGGGTTTTTGACGTATATGTCGAAACACAACTTTTGTGACATGAGAGTGCAGTGTTAGGATGATCAGTACTCTATGCTCTAATGCTACATGCAACCCATCACCACGGATTTTGCTACTTTCTATGATAGTACGCAGGCGCTGGGACTTAGCAGAGATAAGATTTTCTTTTGATTGTCCACAGTTGAAGAGACACCCCTCTGCTTCATTGGATGCCATGTTTCAAGTCAGTCTGGAATAAGAAAGAGATATAAGAAATAATGTATGTAATATGGCCAAAACAACAAATGGCTCTAAATTATCACATATAAACTATTAGTTGTTTTTCTAAGTATATTTGTGTCTGTGAATAAAAATAATAAAACAAATGTGTGGGTAATAATTATTGCCAGCCCATACCTACAAATTATGTTCTACACAATGAACAATTTGGAGATACTATGTTTATCAGTACAAACATCTAAACAAAATATTTGTTCAAAGCGTAAAACTCCACTGGAAAATAAACAAGAAATTAAATTTTTCCTATTGAAAACTACATTTTCGGAAACAAGCAACAAAAGTTAGGCAGTGGTACTGCACATCAGAGAAAACCAGGCAGAAATCCATCCTAGTTTGGACATAGCTATTACTAATTCATAAAAATCTATTTTAGACAGTCGACAATCGCTCGAAAACGTTCCTTCTTTCTAATTGCAATAACAAAAATTCCCCAAAGGTGCCACAGTGGCACCGAAGACCCCCATTGAGATGGAGAGACTGTGTAAGACAAGCTTTGGATGATAGAGGAATGACTATAGATCAGGCAAGGGAAGTAGTAATAAACAGGAATGAATGGAGAATGCTTGTAAATAGATAAGTGAACACGAGGTCATTAGGGGGAAGGGATCTGGAGCAAGTTGGACTAGATAATAGTCGAGCAGGCGCCTGGCCTCGGGAGACGGCTTATATGAAGGGTGCGCTTGGAAGTGTGGTGGGCGGGATTGTGGTTTTGCTCTGCTGCATGTCTGCCTGGCGAGATCGGAATCTCTTCGGGTGGTCGGGGGCCGGGTAAATGCTCGAGGGACCTTGGTGACCCTGGTTTCTGGGACTTCTTTTGGATGACCTACAATAGATTTGTGTGCATTTCTATTTTGTTTTTGTGTGTTCATTGTTTTCTGTTGTGTTGTCCCTATTCTGGCTCTGTCTTGAGTCCCCCCCCCCCCCCCGCCCTAAAAAAAAAAAAAAATGCGGATTGAACCTGAGCATATCAGATAGAATATAATAAAGTTAAATAGCCTAGGCAAATGTTAGACCAATAGTTTTGTTTGTTTAAAGTAAAGTAAAAAATATGCTAACATACAGAAACTGTTAAACACAATTATTTAATACCAGTTGTCTGGATAGTTGCTGAGACGGCGAATGAATGACTTTATATGACCACATATTAACTAGCACACACACACACACATTTATTTAGCATATTATATAATACCATCCTTCATACAAGTTATATAATAAAACATCATACACTATGCAACCAGTAAATATACAGCCAACACCATCCCCCTTTTGCCAGACACAAACTACCATACCCAGTGTTATGTAAAGAATATTCCACCTTTCTCCCCTCTCATTGTCACACATATATACAGAAAAACAGACAAAAAGGGGTCTAGGGCTGAACTGAGACCCTACCACCACTGACACGTCCACAACCCATCATTATAAACGGTTCCCTGGACATAACTCAGGAGAACCGTGTTAGGAACACGGTAGCGCACGGAGGTCGGACTTCCCTCCTATAGTCAAACAGATCTTAACAGGCGGTCCTACCTGCGGTTACTCCCTTTACATTGGTGCCACATGTATAATCCCTAACAACGAAAATATATTATTTTCGGTATTAAGTACCTTAAGTCGGTTTGAAATGCTCAGGCTATTTCTACAGGTACAAAAAAGCTTTTTTGTTTTTATAATTAATTCGCTTATTATTAAATTCAATGGACATTGTATACAGCTTGGCAACATGGCTACAGCGACGTTGTCAGACGTCGGCCAAAAAAACTAATCACAAATTTCACGTGATGGTGCGCTGCCAGGCGCACAAAATTTATACTCACTTCATTTCATTCCTGACTTTGACACCATCCACAATGGAAGCCGCTCCTAATCGCCCCACCACTTGCATAGTCAGACAAAACAGATGGTACAGATGGTGTATGTGTGGGGTGGGGGGAGTGGTGTGGGGTGTGGGGTTAGGTGTATAGGGTGAGTGAGAGAGAGAGATAAATAGTAATATAATTTATTATAGCAATAATAATCTATGCATTCATGTGGGCTACACAGTCTTACACATACAGTATATAGAGAGAGCCGATCTCCCTACATTGACCTTGAACGGGGGGGGGGTGGGGAGGTAGCGAGAGTAATACGGAAAGGATCAAGTGGACAGGTGGCACCAGTGTAAGGGTAGGTGACCGCGCCCATAACCGCCTGTTTAGGTCTGTAGGACTATAGCACTATTATTTATGGAAGAACAAAAACAAACATGTTTGAATAATTGACTTACTAAATAAATTAATGCGTATATAAATATAAACATACTGTATACATTTACACAGTACACTTAACACTATATGTATAACATTAATGTTTTGAGTGTGGTACACATTGGCTTAAAAAATGCTTAATCCACTCAAGCACTTATTCACTAACTCAACTCAATCGGCACATTCTCATATTTATACATGGTAATCGGGCCATGAACTAAATGGCAAGGAATGTGACACAGGTGGTTAATGAACCTATTTAAAACTTACATTTGCTGAAGTAGGCCTAGACCTTCCAGGGATTAACATGTAAATACAATAAGGGACGCAACTATGTTGACCCATCCAAGATCAGCAAGAAGAAAGCAAAATCTCATAATTTGACGAGATGTCCAATGCCTATTTACCGAGGTCCTGTACTCCCCTTCAGCGCCTCGTTTTAGCAACGTGTGCCTCACCTGGTACAGGTAAACAGAGAGAGAGAGAGTGAGAGAGACTATATATATATATATATATATATATATATATATATATATATATATATTATATATATATATATAATATATATATATATATATATATACAGTTATATATATATATATATATATATATATTATATAATATATATAATTAATATATATATATACTGCATATATATTATGTAGTAAATCTCGCAGGGAAATTTACTATTGTAACACCAACCTTTCGTCTCTCCATAAACACATGTTCAGGGTATTTAAGTATTACTCTGAAGATGTCTTGACATAATACAAGAATGCTCGGTGCACCAATGTTTCTTTTTTCCTGCGAGTTATATTACATAATTGATCACCCGTGTTTGTGATTTAAACGCCATATATAGTATATAGGCAAGTGGATTGACTAGCCGAACAGCATTGTAGCATGGCCACCCTCATAAAGGGGAGTAAGGCATCCAGAAATATATACATATATATATATATATATATATATATATATATATTGAGATGACGGGCCCCCAACTAACGATACACCGAGAGGCCAGCATAACCACTCAGGCAACCTCAAAACCCAGGACAGACGACGAGGATGTTTACCTGAGTCCCCCCTACGAGTCTGCCGGAATCTAACTAAGTTGACCATGCCCAGCCGCCCATTCCACAGTTCTCTTTCACACCCACAGCCATCTAAGAAAACGGAGGACTCTCTCAGCCAGTCACAAGCCATCATCCTCAGCCAACCACAACCGCCCTGGAACCACCAATAAGAACCCTCCTTTTATGTAGCCTCCACCAGAAGTGACGCTCCCTGTGTTGTTCCGCCAGATTTGGAATATGATGAGCACTCCCTTATGCAATCTACTCACCAGCACCCCGGATATTGCAGAAACAAATGGACCTGATGACGCCTGACTACTCCAGGCCCGCGAGGATACAACTACAATCCCGTATGTGTATGTCTGAGTATAATTAGAAGACCTGCAAGACAGCTGCTCCAATTTTAGCTTTAAGTGTTTCCTATTTTTCATAGCAGCCCTGAACCTTCCAGCTGCCCCATTAAATATTGTAATATTACCTTAAAACCAGGCCCATATGATAATACCTGAGTTTCAAGGCTAGAATGTATATGTACCTCACAACAACCATTTTTCCTCTTTCCTCTATACCCCTTTTCCCTCGAGTTCATTGACACTTGAAGAAAGAAAATATTTGCATAGGCCCTCAGAAAAACCTGAGGAAAGTACACACCACCTCACTTACTGACTAGGCATTACCTCTCTGGGACGGCCTAGTTAAGGTCAGAGTTGCTACGGTGCCCCCCCCCCACCCCATGGCCCTCGAGAGTGCCCCCTGGACGTTGGCCCCCTTCCGGATGACCAGAAGGGCCACCTGTATGTTGCCTGGCGCCCTGAACCGAGGACCCCTGCTCGAATTACGTAACCAGGCTTAGATCGAGGACCCCTGCTCGAGGAGGTAACCAGCTGTGCAAGATTGGCTACTACCCTCTACGCCGGCCAGACCAGCACTCTCGCCCCCCTGCCCTCCCAAATACTTAAGTGTTTCTGTGTCTTTCTCTTTTGGTTATTGTTGTGAGGTATTGATTATGTAAATATGTGAACCGTGTCGTGCCCTGATTTACTTGTGATCTGTGCCCAAGATCCCGTACTTGCGTAATAAGTTGCATCCTTCTGAACCTGCGTTACTCAGTGTTAATCTTGCTTTAATTCCTTGACCCTTGTTCAAGACTTTATTTAATCTATAACTTACGCATACGTTACATATCAGTGTCATTAACATATATTCAGGCCCCCCACGCTTGCAGATTTACTGACTACGTGTATGTTGATTTATTACTTGTGAGTTCAAGTCCCAATATATTCCGTGATCAATCCATTTATATAATCACTATTTGCCTAGAACCTATGCCCAATTTTCCAACGATTGCTCAGTGTAATTCCTAAAATCTCTATTCAGTAATCGCATATGAAATATATCTTATAGACGTGCTTTTATGTGCTTGTAAATCTTGATGTTGTGATATTTCGAATACCGTGTTTAGGAATTCTTTCCTCCGTGTTTCTTGTCACTTTCATCCACCATACACAAATTGTATCTGTGTATTTTATTCACCTCGCCCTGTTAACCCGTTCAGGCCCGAGCCGGGTACTGCCTGTATTAAGTATAAATGAGTAGGACTTCGTCGCCTACGCCCATGTACTAATTGTGCCTGTACATTTTATTTCCCTCGCCCTGTTAACTCGTTCAGAAGCGAATCTGATATTGCGTTAAATATCAATGAGCTAAACTTCGTCATTAGCGCCAATCTAATTATTAAGTACGATCTACCGATCGATATCTATTAATCAGTCAGTTCTCACTTTTTGAGATTTAACTTTAGCATTCATTCAAGTCTGAGTCTATTGGAACTCAGTTAGTTATTTTGTTGGTCTTCGTGTGTTGTCTTAATCGCGAATATTGAAGGTTACATCTTGACATAATTAATACCAACCAGTAGACCTATTAAACTACCTTTTCACTCTTATTAAATTCACGTTATTACTTTGCTTTACCTAAGAAAAATATAGAAACACAAATTCCTAAGTTCAGTTCGTTATCGTAGCATATGTTCAAGTAATATAATTCCGTAATAAGATATAACTTCCTTGAGGGCGATTTTGATACTTCTCAATTACTATAAATAATAATCTCAGCTTTTTCCTGTAAAGTAAATTAACATCGCACTGCAGCTAGTTCATAGTTGCATTAACTAGAAAAAGTATTATTTACCATCTCAGTTCACCTGGTGACCTTCCCAGGGACCTGACCAGAGGGCAAGCTCACGCGGTCAGTTTTAAAAGGGTCAGCTGAGCCCCACGCGTGACTCACCTTGCCTCCTGTGACAGTATCTTTATAACCTCAACTCTTCTCATCGTCACCCTAGGATCATTATCTAGGGCATTGAAGTCTCTTTGAAAGCGGAAGATATTTGACTCTCATTTATTATTGCATTGAAGGTTAAACTTGATTCTTGTACATTATGCCTCTATGTATGTTTTTCCACATGATCTGATTTAATACTGGACTCTCACGATTGAGTTTTTCTGGTATCAGTTACATTGTTCTGAAATAAGGACAATATATATATTTGCTATTATTGTGGGATTTTCCTTTATGAATATTAATGTCAACCAAATCTCATGTTTATTCAATAAAATATTGATATGTGTTCTTCCTTGTGTTGTTATTGAGTATTATATTGAACCTTTGAATACCATTTTTATTGCTTATAGAACCTACTCGGGACGTTCCTGTCAAGTATATTTAAGTCCATCAAACCAGAATCGGATTGTTTTACGGACTGTATCAAGGGAACTAAACGATCAGAACCCGGCACAACATATATATATATACACACACACACAGAGACTGGATAGATAGATGTAGACCTTGAAAGTAATTCCGTGAGTGAGACGGTATAGTGTCCTGTTAGGAATGCTAAAACAGTATGATGCATAGCGTATGTTAACATCGCCAAAATTATGAATACTAACTAAACAAGATGTTTACAGATTAAATGTGCCTTACCATTAGGCTATTACAAGAAACACAACCAATGCAACACCCCTGCAGAGTATTCACACCAATGGACAGTCGGGCTTGAGGAACAATCCCTCGTGTACAGAACAAACAAGAAAATCGAATGTATTGCCTCGTCGTCGAAAGGGAGCATGTGAGGCCGATAAATTCGCGACCACCTCCTCTCGCGTGTTACGTCGTCTGGCCATAGATAGATAGACCATAGATCGGGGAGTTCACACAGGATGACTTAATGGATATTTACTTATACAGTATGATAACCGAAATTTCGTAAGTGAGACCATAAATTAGTATTAGCAGTATGAGGTAAACCAATATTATTAAGTTTTTTATTACATTATTTATGTTGTGATGGAACTATGGTTATCCTTGGTGAAAGTATGTTGTAGTTTCCTGGATAATTTGTACTGTACTATCCTCCGTGTACCAGGTTGGGTATCTCACCAATTACAGTCACCACAGAGTAAATACTGTGTACATAAGCGCAGTAGTCAAGTGTAGCCTAGCGGATGCTCCCCATGTTACAATGTTTACCAGTACAGATTATAATAACACAATTTCACCTCTACCCTTCCCTCTCTCTTTATACTCTAATCACCACCCACCTTTCCCGACAATACAACCTTCATATTGCAATATCAAAGAAATATGCCAGACCATATAATAATATATCCTCCTGGGTTAATACCTTTCATTTCATCTTTCGTTAGTTAACGGAAATTATCGTAGATTCACGGCCAGGAGTTCTGTTGTATATATTTCAATTCTGCTTTGTATTCTTATATGGATACAAAAGTAATTCGTAATTCACCCGAGTAAATTTTCTGTAAAAATCATATAATAAAAGAACTAGCTAGATAATATTATATATCATTAGTTTGGCAAAATTAGTGTGGCTAGTAACTCGTGCATTACAATGTTTCACTAGCTGTCATTGAATTGGACACATTTCATAGTATTGTCAATCTTGAACTATGTAAAGATTGTCATACTTAGTAAAAAATTAACCAATCTGTCTAAAGTCTTAATTAAGAGAAATAAGCAAATATAGATACGAGAGTATATTATGCATAAATGGATTATATGCTACAGGAATGAAAACAAGTAACAGCGTTGTCCTCAAGATTAAATAATCGTGTGAAGTTAGGCCAGGCGTGACTAGCTGCATCTTATTTTGTTCAGGGGGAGCCAGTTGTTGCACCATACATGATCAAGCTCTCAAACTAGATTCGATGAGGTTTAACCCTTGTCTATCGGGGCCCGACTTAAGTCCGTATCTAAAAATCTGGACTATGTGGGGGGGCCTGACTTAGGTCTGTGTGCAATTTTGGCACAATATTGGCTCTGAGAGAGAGCCGAGCGGTGGGAGGAGCGTAGGTTACCTCAAAACCGCTCGCCACGACCGTCGTGGGCCCACTGACATGTACTCCACTCTATTCCACCCTCTCTCACTCGCTACACACGTAAATACGTAACGAAATGACCGTATTTTAGCGATTTTTCCCTTCAGTTGCACGATCGTTGCAAGACAACCAGTGATCGTAGAAGGATGGTTCGGGTGTCATTGGAAAGCTCAATTTACGCCCTTTCAGAGATACATACTTGTATTACGCTCTGGCTCTTGTTAACGCATGAAAAAGAGCACGGAAACAACCCCATTTATGGTAAAAAAAAAAAACTCTGGGCGGCACGGTCAAATATACCGCCTAGCCCGCTCGTTGAGTGTTAAATATTAATGAAACAAAGATAACGGGGGAGTATGAAGAATGAAAGGTTTATAATTAGCAAGTAAACAAATAGAATCAGGAACGCCGTAGATCGACGTGCTATAATAAAACAGAGAAGGACTGGGCAAAGGAAATATTAGCTTATTTTGGTTTTGGTCGTCGTCAGGGTCAGAAAATAGTTGGAACATTAGGCCATACGTGTCCAACCTTTATATTGACCAAAGGGGAAGTAGATTCACTCAAGCGATTTTTGTAGTCTATATATTTGATTTCAGTATTATTTTGTTTTGTTTTTTTACTCACCCTGGTGGAATTATGAGGCTATTCTCCCTGTGCATTTTTGTTTGGGTAATTTTGTTCTGTTTTGACAATATTCAAAGTCTAGTTTGCACTTGTCTCACCAACTGCACTCAAGATGGATTATTTTAGGTATCGTATTTTTTGCACAGGTTTGATTCCAAGTCGTACACATTCAAGTTGTCATATGAAGGGTTCGTATAAATACATAAACTAATATAATGACCAGTCTCAGGGAGGCAGGGAATGAATGAAAGGATTGAGGAAAATGAGGTGAAAGAAGCAGTAAAACAAATGAGAGCGGGAAAAGCAGAAGGTTTGGATGGTATTGCTGTGGAGTGTCTAAAGAAGGGTGGAGATGTGATAATATATTGGTTGGTGAGACTTTTCAATGTGTGCTTTGCTGTGTCAATGGTACCAATAGACTGGAAGAGTGCATGTATTGTGCCGTTGTACAAGGGGAAGGGAGATCGGCAGGAGTGTTCAAGTTATAGAGGTATTAGTTTATTGTCAGTGGTTGGAAAGCTGTATGGCAGGGTGTTGATAGAGAGGATAATAAAGTGTACGGAAGTTGCAATAGGAGAAGAACAGTGCAGTTTTAGGAGGGGAAGAGGGTGCGTGGATCAGATGTTTGCAGTAAGACAGTTATGCGAGAAGTATTTAGACAAGCATAAGGAGATATTTTTGGCTTTGATGGACTTGGAAAAAGCATATGATCGTGTGGACCGTGAAGCAATGTGGAAGGTGTTAAGGATTTATGAAATAGGAGGAAATATGTTAGACGCAGTTAAGAGTTTTTATGAAGGGAGCAGAGCATGTGTGAGAGTAAGAAATGGTGAGTTGAGTGAATGGTTTGAGGTAAAGGTAGGTTTGTGACAGGGTTGTGTAATGTCACCATGGCTGTTTAATATGTTTATGGATGGTGTGGTGAGGGAGGTGGAAAGGAGAACTATGGGAAGAGGATTGGGTTTAGTAGGAAAGAATGGTAGAGATTGGGAGTTGAATAAGTTGCTGTTCGCTGATGACACAGCATTGGTGGCGGATTCTGATGAGAAACTGCAGCGGGTAGTCAAAGAGTTTGGTGTGGTTTGTGGAAGGAGGAAACTGAAGGTGAACGTCAATAAAAGCAAAGTAATGGTGTGTAATAGGGGAGAGCATCGGGTGAATCTAGATGTGAGGCTGGATGGGGAAATATTGGAACAAGTAGAGTGTTTTAAATATCTAGGAGGAACAATTAGCAGGAGTGGAGGTATGGAAATGGAGGTAAAACAGAGAGTGTGTGAAGGAAGGAAGGTTTTCGGAGCAATGGGAAGTATGTGGAAGACGAGAAATCTCAGAGTGAAAGTAAAAAGTGCACTGTATCAAGGAATTGTTGTGCCAACAGTGATGTATGGGGCTGAGACATGGGCTCTGAAGAAAAAGGAGAAAAGAGGGCTGGATGTGATGGAGATGAGCTGCTTGAGGAGTATGTGTGGAGTTACTCGTAGAGACGGATTGAGGAATGAAGAGATACGTAGGAGAGTGGGGCAGCAGGAACATTTGCCAGCCAGAGTGGACAGAAGGGTGCTGAGCTGGTATGGTCATGTTGAACGAATGGGAGATGAAAGGCTTACAAAGAGAATATGTGAGTCAGGTTCAAGGGGAGATAGAAGGGCAGGAAGACCCCATTGAGATGGAGAGACTGTGTAAGAAAAGCTTTGGATGATAGAGGAATGACTATAGATCAGGCAGGGGAAGTGGTGGTGGACAGGTGTGAATGGAGAATGCTTGTGAATAGTTGAGTGAACACGTGGTCATTTGGAGTAAGGGGTCGGGCGCAAGTGGGACTAGATAATAGTCCATCAGGCGCCTGGCCCGGGGAGACGATTAATATGAAGGGTGCGCCTGGAAGTGTGGTGGGAGGGCTTGTGGCTTTGGCTCCGCTGCATGTCTGCCTGCCGAGATCGGAACCTCTCCGGGTGGTCGGGGACCAGGGGAGTGCTGGAGCAACCTTGGTGACCCTGGTCTCTGGGTCTTCTCCTGGGTGACCTAGATGTGTGTGAATTTGTGTTTTTTATCTGTTTTTATTTGTTGTTTTATGTTGTTTTTGTGTGTTCCCTGTTCTTGCTCTGTCTTGAGTCGGGTACACCCAAAATGGGGATTGCGCCTGAGCATATAGATAGATAGATATTGAGGGAGAAAGAGTTAGAGATTCATTCTCATTGTTTATGTTAACCCCTTGAGCCCCAGCTGATTTATTATTGTTTGACACCCAGAACCCAGGCGATTTTCGATTTGTTTTTGTTTTTTTGGTCGAAAAGACATGGAATGGGTTAGTAATGTAGGAATAAATACCAAAAAACACTCACCATGGTCATCTGGGGCATGGGGGGGGGAGGGGGGGTTTACCACTACCTCTGGGTGCCATGTGCCTATTCAAAACTCCCTGGCGGCTGGTGGGTGGGTGGGTGATTGTGGCTGATGTTTTAGAGTGAGACCCGTGAACCTGTTTCTAATCATGATTTTGCCAATTATGGGGCGTTTATGAGTGGATCGCAGTACCAGTATTTCCTCAGCGACAACATTTTTGTCACCCCCATTAGAATGACGATAGCCAGGAACGTGTAGATTTCGGGGACTGCGAGGTTGGTCCCCTTTAGGCGGGCAGAGTGGGGCATTTGTTCCTTGCCAGCAATTAAATAATAATTGTACCAGTTTGTCTGCTCAATAATTAGGGACATCAGAATGGCAGTAAAGAACTGCAGGAAGACGTCAAGTCTTGTTTTCCTGCTTCAGGGATCGCGGGGCCAACCTCCACCACCACCACTGGGTGCATGCGACTATTCAAACCTCCCGGGCCGGCAGCTGGCGGCTGGGTAGGTGAGCGTGGCTGATGTTTTCGAGTGAAACTCATTTGCACCATCCGAGCATCATGTGTACCTCCTCAGTGCGAAAAAAAACAATAAGTATCACTGAATGTATAGGTACAGTGTATAAATGAGTAAAGTCAAGTGTTATAAGTGCCGGTGAGTGGCAAGCCTATAGTTTCCATGGTGACGGGCGGCCATCTTGCCCATGGATTATAACAATATGCACGAACTAACACACACTCAGGTAACTGGTCGCCACACCTCCCACCCACACTCCCCACTTTCGCTTTCTGTGACCACTCTCTCTCTCTTCTGTCCACTCGCTCCGCTTATTGTTGTTGTTTTATTGTTGTTGTTTCTTATCGCATATTTTATTGTGTCACTATCACTTATACAGTATACATTATTTTAGGCACTTTTGACTTAGAATATATCTTCACACATTGTATGTTTGTACTGTTCACTCACATTGAGTGTCTTTTATTGCAGTATTGTATACACACAGTTTTTAAAGTTTAAAATATATATACAGGTATTGGTGTCCATCACTGCTATACAATAATTTTAGTGTCACTATCACTTACACATTGCGTTTGGCACTTTGTACTTTGAATATATAAATATATTTACACTGTTTTTTGACACATACTCTTCACTCATGTTAGCGTCTTTAGAAGTGTTGAATGGTGTGATATTCCCTGAAGCACCTTGGTAAACAGAGCAAAACATCACAGTCTGGGCAGTAGAACATGGTTTCTGCTCTGCTTGGGGTCCTCTGTGTTGCTGGGGGCGTGGGCCAGTCATATTCTTGCCCAATAGATGAGTAGATGATGTTGCAATTGTACAGGGTTATATCGAGGAGGAGGAAGAATAACTTTTTGTACCACCTCATCGTCTTCCTCGCACACTCGACTGACGAGATGACAGCGTCTGACTTGTCCACCAGACGCATGTAATGTTGTAATCGCAGATTGCCAAAGGTTTCTTTACCTGTTCACCTGTTGCTCGTTCATGACGTCTGGTGTCTTTGAAGATGGGACGGTGGACAGTTGTGATGACGTTGACATCCCAGTTATCCATCCAGGACAGCAGTAGGACATTGTTGGACTGGCGGTAGATTATTGAGCCCTTTTCCCTCCTGGTTGGTAGCTCGGGCATGAAGGTGTGACTCCTCCTGTCGGTGCCACACACTCCTGTATTGCGGCTATACAGGCACTTGGCAAGGGAGGGGCTGGTGTACCAGTTGTCGAGGTACATTATGTGGCCTTTGTCGAAGTAGTGAAGGTGGCAGCAAACTGTGCTTTCAGGTACTAAAAGATCGGTTGTATCCTCTCCATCGGGTCCTCCATATGCCTTGGTTGGTCCTGGTTGTGAGTTTGACTTGCCAGGCTGTCTATGAAATGAAGATTCTCCATGATGGCCATGAACCTGCTTCTACTTATGATTTTGCCAAATATGGGAGTGTTTATGAGTGGATCCCAGGACCAGTATTTCCTGAGCGACGACTTCTTTGTCACCCCCATCATTATCACAATAGCCAGGAACGTGTAGAATTCGGGGATTGCGAGGTTGGTCCACTTTAGGCGGGCAGAGTGGGGCATTTATCCATCAACAATCAGGGACATCAGGTTGGCAGTAAAGAACTGCAGGAAGACGTAGAGTCTTGTTGTCCTTGGTCCAGCGTCAGGGATCACAGGGCCAGCCTCCCTCACGCCCACAAAGTTATATACATTGGGCTGGTAACGTGCGCCATCCACCCAATTCCACTCATCCTGATCGGCGACACCTTTGTCGTCGCTGCCATCAGAGGGATGGTCAGTACCAGGGCGGAAAGAGGTTGTCCTGCCTCTTGACCTTTACCTTGATCTAGATCAGGATCTTATCCTTGAACTAGAGGTAGATCCAGTGCTGGGGCGTCTTATTAGGGGCACCTTGGGTGCCCGGCCGCGGGTGGCATACCCACGTCATTGGCGAGCAGGGCGTCGTGGTCGATCGGGGCAGTGATGGGGTGACTGGGCGACGAGAGGCGTCGGGGTTGCTGAAGGTCGCAAGCTGTGGTGACACAGGGTGCCTGATGGGGGAGTAAGGCAGTGAAACAGGGAGTGCTTCACTTCTTTCACATGTGGAATATTTATGACTAAACGAATATATGTTTGCAAGATTTCACACTTGGGTGCATGTTATTCTGTCAATCTATATATATTATCTATTCCCAGATTGATTTATCCCTGAGAGCGTGACCACGAATGAATTGCCTCTTTATTCCTTCCGTACAAATTAGCTTAGGAGTGATAATTACAAATTCAGGATATATATATAAATATACATATATACAGTATATATATATATACAGTATATATATATATATATATATATATATATATATATATATATATATATATATATATATATATAGTATACAGTATACAGTATATACTGTATATATATTTATTTATATAGTATATATTGTACTGTGTGTCACTGTGTGCATAGCAAGGCATGACGGTAGGAAACAATTTTGTCATGTGCATGTAACTACAAAATTGTGTGAGCAAGAAAAACATGCACTGTAACCGTTTCCGAGTTTAATAGAGAAGGTCGGCATGGGGCTGAACGATAGAACGTGTAAGCTGCGACAACTTCAAAGACGGGATTGTTACCGGCTTAGATACACACACACACACACATACTATTCTCTCTCTGTGTGCGTGTGTGTGTGTTTCATCTGCGATTCTTTGGTTGTTTGTGTGTGGCTTTCTCTAGGTCTGTGTTTCCCCGTGTATGAAATTTCCTGCTAGTCTGTCATTTTGTACTGGTTTATCAGAATGTTTGTGTACTGTATGTATGGATACCTATCGAGATGGGTCTGTATTTATCTGTGAGTCGGTTTTGAATTTGTATATATTTGCGATTATAGGATAATGTAAGAACAGAGAGGGTAGCTGGAAATAGTTAGTAATGTGGATGTTATTAATCACCCTGAGGATTATGGCGCAGATTTAACACTTTGTTTTGAATATTATTTGACGATTGTTTTCAGATTAGTAATGGTAGGCCTATATGGAAGTCAAAGGAGATGGCTCATTGAGATAGTATTCATCCTATTAATACCCACTGGACCTTCTTAAGCTGCATAAAATCGCCAAATGATAGAAATCATGTACTGTCAAAATGTGTCATAATCCTCAAGGGGTTAATACCAACTTAAATAATCCGCCAATCAATCAGTAGCAAGTTATGCAGTTACTAGCAAATATAAAGGTGGGCACAACAAATGATTCAATAAATAAATAGATACAAACATCAAGTGTATATACACATAATTGTTTAGATATATAACTGTATAACCACACACACACACACACACACACACACACACACACACACTAGGCACATGAGGTTAAAAGCCAGCTATATACACTGAGAAATGGGTTTCTCAGTATCATTAATTTGGTTGTGATGGCGTGTGTTGCATATCATTGTTACCGTGTTGAGACTTGGTGATTTATATTGTGTGAGGGACTACAGGGAGATAACAGAGCTGTGCTGGTAGGAAGGCGAAGAGAGGGTATTAGATGAGTAATCAATAACACAATATATATAATTTATTAATAGAAATATTCAAGTTCACAAATATTACATGGCATGAATCATTGCCGTGGCAGACTAATATATAAGAGACAAATAAATATGTGGTACTTGTAAAGTCAAACGTATATTAACACGTCCACAACCTCAATATTGAATATAATATCTAGCTGTTACACATAATTGGCTTTTAACGCCTGTCTAACTGTGTTCAAGAGAAAGTTTACGTTGCCGCATATCTAACAGGGGAACAGTAATGAAATTAACCCCATTGCAGGATCATGGCAATTTTATCATAGACAAAGTAAAATGTATATATTTTATCTAAAACAATACCAACATTCATAATCATCTTCGCATCTAAATTCGTACACTGTTACAACATTGACCACTGCGAACACAACACACACACTAATTATAATTTTCGCTCTCACTCACACTCTCTCTCATTTTGTATTTGTCTGTTCTTCTTCATTATTTTTCTATTTATACTTCTTTATGAGTTTTATCACTCTGACATGTACAACTACCGAGACAGATTTCAGCGAATATAATAATGACATTTATGTTTGTGATACGATATTTGTGTGTTTGTGTTAGGTGGTGTAGTGTGTGTGTGTGTGTGTGTGTGTGTGTGTGTGTGTGTGCGTGTGCGTGTGTGTACTTACTCTAGTACTTACTCTAGTTGTATTGCGGGAGTGAGCATGCTCGTTATTTCCCGCCTCCTATATGTGTAGGTGTTATATGTATCGTTGGAATGGCTGTGGATGTGTGTGTAGTCTGTATTTAGCCAATTGGCGACATCGGAAACGAAGGCTTAGGGTGGATCTGTATGGTATCATTCTCACTATAGACGGTACCGTCTCGCCCGAAGGCTTAGGTAACCATCAGCTTAGGTGAACCATATGATACCCATCTCGCCTTGTACCATTTTTGCCAACCCCAGAAGGGACGTCACAACGTCGTCCACTTATTCCAGGTACCTATTTACAGCTAGGTGAAATGAGGCTAACACATGAAAGGAGACAAGCCCAATTTGTCTCCGCCCGGTCGGGGATTGAACCCCCGACCCCTCGTGTGTGAGACGAGAGCTCTACCTACTAGGCTACGGGCTGTGTGTGCGTGTGTGTGTGTGTGTGTGTGTGTGTGTATGTGTGTGCTTACGTATGTTACTTATGTTAGATTGAATGTACCTAATCGTGGATTTTTGCCAGAATGGTAGTCTACGTGTCCATGAGAGTGTGTTTGTATTCTATGAGTAATTGCCTGAGTGTGTGTGTGTGTGAGTGTGTGTGCATTACAAACACAAAAACACAGGGACACGGTATATACAGACATATGAGTCTCAGGATCCACGATACACGATTCATATTTCATGTCTCCTTAAAAGAAAACTCGTAACCAGCCACCAAGCGTTTCGTTCTTTCCCCAGACTTGCAGAGAGAGAGAGAGAGAGAGAGAGAGTGAGAGGAGCTAGGCAAGAAAAAGGAATATGAGTGATGGAGAAGTAGGAGAACCATGTAAGCATTATATAAAGACTTTATGAAAAACAATTTAAGTGAAGGGGACGCATCACCGAATCATCTTTTTATTTTATATACTTATATATTTTGTTATTATATATATATATATTTTATTTTGTTTTATTTTGTATTTATTTAGTTATTATTATTATTATTATTATTATTATTATTATTATTATTATTGTTATTATTATTTTTCGAAGGACATACTTGTCAAGGAAAAATAAGTACGGCCATTTATGACTGACTCAAACGAACTCCTTTCTCTGCAACATTTATCGTCAACTTTATGTGGCAACATTTGGATGGTATTTTGCACTACAAATTGTGACTAAACAGTTGATGGAATATCTTTGGAAAATTAACCACATCCAGTTAATATTAAACACTGCCAGGTTAGAGTTGCAGAACAAAGAGCTGGCGTAAACACGGCCTGTGTAGATCGTCATTCACAACACTGAGAATCAAGTGTCCAAACAGTGGTTTAGAGGGGGTAAGGGAACATTGGAAAGGGAACTACTGCCCTAGAACTAATGTCCGTGGCAGGATTAGGAAGTTAGTAGGGGACAGATGGGTTAGTAACTGAGGGGAGGATAAAATAAAGTTATTCATTTGCAAACGCAGTCAGTCGCGGGTTTGATGTGAGATATTTGTCTATGCGAAGTTTAAATGAATCAACGGTGCTGCAGTCTATAACATCTCGGGGAAGCCCATTCCATAAGTTGACAACTCGATTGAAGAAGAAATGTTTTGCTTCGTGTGAGTTAAAAGATTTACCAATAATTTTTGCACCCGATTCCCCGCGTGTAATTAGATTGGTCGATAGTGAAATACTTACTACAGTTCATATTGACGATGCCTTTGATGATTTTGAACACTTGAATTAAGTCGCCTCTTAATCTGCGCTGGGTTAAAGGAAATAGATTTAATTCTCTAAGACGCTCCTCGTATGGTTTGTTCTTTAGGCTAGGTATCATTTTGGTAACTCTATGTTGAACTCGTTCTAGCTTGTCTATATCTTTTTGGTAATAAGGGCACCAGGATTGAACGCAGTATTCCAGAAGAGGGCGGACTTAGGAATTGTAAAAGGTTAGGATAACGTCTTTGGATTTATGCTCAAATGACCTGCCTTTAAAGACAATTATTTTATTTGCCTTCTTAACAACTTCTGACCATTGTTGACTCGGTTTTAGGTTACTCGATATTGTTACTCCCAGATCGGTTTCTCTGTTTACATTCTTAAGCTGAGTGCCATTCATCAAATAGTTTGCTTTCTCATTTTGGTATACGATATGTAGTACTTTACATTTATCCGCATTGAAACTCATTTGCCAAATTTGGGCCCAACATGACAACTTATCTAGATTGTGTTGCATATCGTCAACTTGTTCTTCTGAGAGTATGCTATTTGCAATTTTTGTATTGTCAGCAAATTTTGAGATTGTACAGATGAGACCCTCATCTAGGTCGTTGATGTAAATTAGAAAGATAATTGGTCCTAGTACCGATCCCTGGGATACCCCGCTACTTACATTGGTCCATTTAGATGCCTTACCGTTTATGACTACTCTTTGCTTTCTGTCGCTGATCCTATTTTCTATCCATTTCAACACACCGTCTTGTATTCCATGCGCTTTTAGTTTTAGCAGTAAACGTTTGTGGGAAACTTTGTCAAAGGCCTTTTGAAAATCAAGGTATATAATATCTACAGCTTTACTCTCATCGTAGAGGTTGAGGATATCGTGGAAGAAGTCTAAGAGGTTTGTTAAACAGGAAGGTTTTTTACGAAAGCCGTGTTGAGTATCTTTAAGTATGTTATTTTCCTCTAAGTGATTTACGAGTCTGTCTCTTATGAGTGTTTCTAGCATTTTACATACAACTGAGGTTAAGCTAATTGGACGATAGTTACGGGGTAGGGATTTGCTGCCTTCTTTTAATATCGGTGTTACGTTGGCTAGCTTCCACTGATCAGGCATAGTGAAGGACACTTCCAGACCTTTGTGTATGACAAGCGCGACTATTTATTTTACTGTACGCCTATTCCACTTGATTGTGTGTTTAAACTCTCTCTCTCTTTCTCTCTCTCTCTCTCTCTCTTTCTCTCTCTCTCTCTCTCTCTCTTTCTCTTTCTCTCTCTCTCTCTCTCAATCTTGACATAATACAAATGACGGATCTACAATTGCCAATAAGTATATTACTGTGCCTCCGATATTCTTTTAACCTTCTCTCACGTGAATATCCTCGACAGTTTCAATCTCTGACGTTCTTTGGGACTAAAACTATTACACGCAGGATGTACTTGAAATTAATAATTACACTATTCGCAAGGTGAAGCAAAATTGTAAGATGGTATTGATACAGAGTGAACGCTAGGGCTGGGTTGGGTTGAAAATATACCAGAAAACGGTAACAAAATTATTAAATAAATTAGGTGTGGTTTGGAGGTAGATGTACTGGAAAGCGTGAAAAGGAACACCTTGAGATGGTTCGGCCATACAGACGTATGGGAATCAAGATAATTACTAAGAGTGTGTACGAGAGTGAGGTGGGAGGACAGAGATGGTGAGGTAGACCAAGTGAGAGGTGGAAGGATGGAATTAAGAAGTATATGAGTGAAGGCAGTGCTGGAGGGGAGGAGGGACGTCGACTGACTGGGGACAGAAGTGCATGGGGCCGTTTCGTTCGTGGCCACACCTTCGGGGATCACGGCATCCGGCAATAGATAGCTAGATAGATGTATATAGTTCCATTAGCCTATGTGTATTTTGTTGCTTAAAATGTTGCAGATAATGTCAGTGTATGCAAGTCAGTGTGTGTGTGTGTGTGTGATTTTTTTTTTTTTTTTTTTGTCTATGTGAGTGAGGGAGACACAAGGCAAAACTGTATGTAGCGAGTGCCTCCCCCAGAGTTGAAAGAGTGACAGGGCCAAAATCAAGGGACGTTCGAGCCAAAATACCTGGACACGGAGTTTGAAGCAATTTAAGTCATAAGCAGAGGGAAAGACTGATTCTCGGAGAGAGTTTCAGAGCTCAGCTGTTGAATAGAAGAAAAACTGAGAGTAACGTTTCACTCTTGGGTTGGAGAGTTGCACTGAGTAGGGGTGGGATTGTGTTGTGTGTGTGTGCGTGTGTGTTCCTTCAGAAGATCAATATATAATTATAACCTTAAAGTGCTGTTTGCTTAGTTATTAGGCATGTAACACAATACACGGCAAACGCATTGACATTTTAAAATAAAAATAATTTACATAGCATACACTAAAGGTATATCTTACTCTCTACTTGCCTGCATTCACTTTTTTTTTTTTTTTTTTTTTTTTTTTTTTCTATGTGATTGAGGGAGGCAAAAGGCATAACTGCCTATAGCGAGTGCCTCCCCCATAGTTGAAAGAGTGACAGGGCCAAAATCAAGGGACGTTCGAGCCAAAATGCCTGGACACACAGAGTTTGAAGCAATTTAAGTCATAGGAAGAGGGAAAGACTGATTCTGGGAGAGAGTTCCAGAGCTCAGATGTTGAGTAGAAGAAAGTTTGAGAGTAACGTTTCACTCTTGGGTTGGAGAGTTGCACAGAGTAGGGGTGGGATTGAGTTGCAAGACGGGTACCACGTGCCCTACGTAAAGGGCACTCTCTTTCTCTCTCTCTCTCATTTACTTGACGACTAGTAAGTACTTCGCAGTTCCTTATTTGTTCTTGTAACCCCTTCTATTCCTTATTATTTACTATACAATTTACCTGAACATTGTTTGTTTACCATTTAGATAATTAAGTCATTACTTGATTACCTTGTGGTTGGGACAAAGGAAAGGCTCACATTGGGAAACCATATTACTTCAATTTCCAAGAGATGCTTATAACCTTAACAAAGCTATAACTGAAAGCAAGATTATATACAAATAAACACTGACGACATAATGCTTACTAAACCATGCCACACATGATCAACACATTAAAGGTTTTATTATATTGTAATGTATTTTAAATATTTTATTTTGTTCCCTAAAGAGCTTGAGATATAACTTTCTTTCTATTTCTAACACAATAAAATGTTATCCATGCATTATATTCTGCATAGTAAAATTTGTTTCTCCTGTCATAGTATCACCATAGTATTAACCATTAGTAATACTCTAACAGTTTTGAACAACATCAATCATAACAACATGTCTTAATTAGTGCTCGAAACTCTGTAATAAATATATAATAACTATATTAACTCCTTCAGACATATTATGTTCCAATAAGTCCGAGGAGGCGGGAGCCAAGGGATTATTGCCACTGCCTCGCACTACACTCACAACAACACTGCGGCCGTTAGAATTATCGGAGGAGGCTGAGGTTGCCACCAACGGTTTTATCGTAAGCTAACTTATCGGACTTACTGAGCTCATATGACGCAAAATTGCGTCATAAACTTATTGGAGAGGCATGGAGATAAGTCCATATGACGCGATCGCGTCATATGAGTTTTTGGTTATAAGTTCCATATGACGCGATCGCGTCATATATGTCGCAAGGAGTTTAAAATACAATACAAAAAGAGATAAAATACAACATAAGAGGTACCTATATATATATTTTGACTGTTGACCCTGGCCGGGGGTCTGGGTAATGCTGCTTTCTTGACGGTGAACAAATACTGGATGTTTATATTGTGTGGTGGTGGGCGGCATTCTGGTGGGTGAGTTATATTGTGCAACCTAGTTCTGACTATTTGTGCGTATGGTAACCCATATTTAAGTCAATAAAGCCTAAGATAACCTGAACCAAACTAGTCAAAGTTATTGAACCCATTCCGTATTTATATATATCTAACACATCAATACAGATGAAAAACACCGTCAGACGAGACGCGAGCCTGTTATATGTTCGAGTGGTCAGAGCTGGTTTGCACAAATTAAAATAGTTTCCCAGGAGGGGTTAGAGTTGACCCTCGGTGCTGTTGTTTATGTTGTTAAACTGTGGATATGAAGATACAGTTCCAAAAACACAATATCCATCACAAATCCTAACTGTTGCCTTTTGAAGTTGGTTCCTATCCATGATACTGAAGTTGGTAAAACATATATGACGTTTAGAGAGACAGAACGACAATGTCTATAAATAACCAATGTCATTACCATCAATGATAGATTTATCTCTCACGCTTACTTTGTCACTTTCACTATCTCTCTCTCTCTCTCTCTCTCTCTCTCTCTCTCTCTCTCTCTCTCTCTCTCTCTCTCTCTCTCTCTCGCTCGCTCATACATACATCTCTAGATAATGATACAATATAATTTATTAATGAACCAAGCAGCAAACATCACCATTTTGAAATGTCCTAAGAGCGTCATTGAGGAGATCCTTAACCCTTTCACGTACATATGACGCAGAGGTTGCCAGATTAGCAATCAAAAATAGAGTTCTCTCACTCTTATAAATACCTCTCTAAAATTAGTTTTCTGCCCACAGCTAACTCAAAGACAACTGCAGAGGTTGAAGTAACTAAACTAAAGGTTTCTAAATACCCCTGATGGTAACAAAGGCTTTAAATTATCCCTTAAGCTCGGTTCACACATACCCGTCATGAGCTCCCGTCCTTCCCCGACCACTGAAAAAGTATGCAATCGTGCAAGGACTCCGACATAAACGGGTATGGTCTGTTCATGAACGTACAGTGACGCTACAAAACGGGCCGCGGCGGCGAGGGAGCCGAACATTTTTGACATACCTAAAATAAACGGATCAGGACGGACCAACCGCCAAAATTGGTTCAAGGGCGGGTCACCCACGTGACTGGTCAGCGCATAGGCGCCGTGTATAAGCGTCTATGCGCCGCCTAAACGCTACCAGACGTAGTCTATGCCCCGACCAAAATATTTTGAAAGTTGAGACTGCGACGTGGCAACGTCGCCTAACGTGATCACCCCGCGCATCCCCGCTAGTCCCCGCCCACCAAGCGTCCATAAAAGAGCCAGCCGCGTGTGGTCCTATCTCAGTTCCCAAGCCGCCGTCACCGCAACATTCACCACCTCGCACAACCTCCAACCTCCAACCTCCAGCCTACTCCAACCTCCAGCCTACGTTATGCCTAAGTTTGACTCCAAGAAGCGGCGAGGCATCATGACAAAACCGAAGAAGCCCGAGGACACCCTAGACAGCCAGGTGATGGAGGTAGTAGAGGAGACACAGGAGCACCCTGCTGTTGTAGAGCAGCAGGGCGCCCCTCAGTCACCCACACCTGTCATCAGCCTGGACAACGATGCAGTGGTTGTAGATCCGGCCCCCAGTGATTCAGAAGAAGAGCAGCATGAGACAACATCATCCGATGGTGACACCGACGGGGGCGTGGAAGATACCCAGGTGGCTGCTGTGGCTGGTGGTAAAAAGAAGCGTTCCCAATCGACGAAGGCCACCATCAGGCCCCTGCTCCTGGAGGAGCATGTAGAACTTGATCTGGGGGAGTGGTATAAGGAGAATCCCATTCTCTACCAGAAGACCCGCAGGGACTACAAGGACGTCACTAAGAAAAACCGCCTCTACGAGGACAAGGGTTCGTCCATGACCCCACCCATTCCAGGTTAGTCTATGGTAATTGTTTATTGTGTAGTCTAAGGTAATTGTTTATTGTGTATGGCCTCTTCAAAGAAAATGTATTTTGTTTCATTTTAACAATTATATTGCTTTTATATTATCATATAATACACCATAGAATACGTTTTTAATAACTAGAAAAAGAGGACTTCGATTAAACAATTGCGAAGTCTATATATATAAATCTGTAATAATTCAGTGGCGTGTTCAAGTTCAGTGTTTATTTGTTAAATTGCCTGTAATTGCCATGTGTTCATTCTATAGTATTCTATGATATACCCATGCGTTCACTAGATTGTGTGAGGAGAAGGTGCGCTCCCTCGAATCACCCATCATAGTTTATAACATTATTGTGCAAAACTTCATTGGTGTGTGCAATTTCAGTGTTTTATTTGTTATATTGTCCGAAATTGCCACTTGTTCACTCTAGAATATTGTATGATATTATTTTGTCTGAGCCAGCTAGCCAATGCTTATATTAAATGATTTTATGCCTGTGTGAACTCAAAAACATCTCTTCCACAGGATATCAGGTCCGGCACTTCCTGGACACAATGAGGACACGCTACGGGAAGCTGACTGCCCCCAAGAGCGGTTCTGGGGCCACCAAGACCGTGACGGAGAGGGATAGGTGGATTCTAGATGTGTTCTCCTTCCTGGCCACCCACATCGTCCGGCACAAACCCCGGAGCATTGGTTGTAAAAAGGTATGTTCAAGTATTGTAATTTTCTTGGTTTATATAGGGTTTATACATAATTATATTTTAGTAATTATATATAGGGTTTATACAAAATAATATTTTAGTAAGTATAGCGATTTTGATAATTTAATTTGACTTTATATTGTCCTTGTCCCAGTTTTTTTTTGTTTAGTTTGCAAGTTTTACATTTTAATATCTACATAATTCGGTATATACCTTTATATATAATGCGATTCATCTCTGGTTATGGTTAATCCATCTATGTGTGTGGCATTTTCTGTACTGGTCTAGAACCCGTCAGCCTTTTGCAATATATATTGTTACCTATGAAATATTTGTTTACCTTTCCTTAAAAACAGTAATTATAATGTATTTAATTCATACCTTCATAATAGTTATTGACAGACATGGTGGAAATATACACACTAGAGTTGTTTACAGATTTTATTAAGTCTCAATAAAAAATAGATAGATAGGCACTTTAACATAATAAATAAAAGCTTTCCTTGGTCTGCAGGCACACCACCCTGCCCCCACTGCTACGGTGCCGGAAGATGGTGGGAGCGAGGAGGATGACGAGGAGGAGGATGCAGCTGCCGCAGTCCCAGGCCCTTCGCGCCCAACCTCTGGGGGTAGCCAGCCACAGCGGCGTCGGAACAACGGCGGCACTAGTGACGTGTTGAACGAGGCCACCTCCGTCATGGCGACTGTAAGTAGAAAATCAGATTTCATATTTAAAGCATATTCAGAATATGGAGTTTGTGTTTATTGATAAAACTTTGGTATTTTATTGTGGTCGACCCGGCTTCGTTGTCCTGAAACAGGTAAATAAATTTACTTCTACAGTATACTGTTATGTGTAAGTAGGGTAGACTAATTAAGTATAAAGTGTATGTATAATATGTTCCTCTTGACATTTTCAGGTGGCGGCTGCAGTATCTATAAATATTTAATTAATATTAGTATTATTATTCGATGCAATAAAAATAAAAACTATTATAACACTCCTGGTTTTCCCCAAACAGCTACAGGAACAGGCCAGTGGTGTCCGCAGGATGGTGGACAAGGTTTCACACGACCCCTCAGCCATGCACCAGGGAGGAGGAGTCCTGGAAGCAATTCTTCGGCTCAATTACGACTGAGTCCAGCAAGCTGGACCCCAGCGTGTGGGGCCACACCAGAATGGAGATGTTGCTCCTGCTGGAGAAATACCGGGGTAAGACTGCCCAGCATGATACCATGATTAACATCATGAGGTCATTCTCGGCTGCTTCTCCCCAGGTCCTCCAGCAGGTGCAACAGCCCATTCAGGTGCAGCATGTTCAGCAGCCCATGCAGCATGTTCAGCAGCCCCTGCAGCAGGTGCAGACGGTTCAATATCTGAACCAACCACCTGTGTTGTATAATCAGTACCCTGCACCTGCCACACCCAACCTACTGCCCTCCACAACACCACAACGCAACTGCTCCACTCCCAAGGACACGACACTCCACAACATCAGTGTCTCATCAAGCCTCTTCGATGGCCTGACCAATGCCACATCACCAGGGACCAGCCAGCAGACCCTGCATACACCACCTTACACCAAATAAAATATGTTTACCACAGATCCTTCTAACTGCACAATATCGTCGAACTACCTCCCTTTTATTTAAGGGTGGTGACATGTTTTTGTTATGTAATTTTTCTATCTTTCTCTGGCTTGTATCCAATGAAAAATAAATATGTTTAATGTGCAAAATGATTATTTTTTATGTCCTTATTTATGTTATTAAATCATATGAAGATATCTGTGCACAATTATAAGAACATATAATAAGAAACGTGCACCAGTACATGGAAAGTAATAAATCAATGAAGAGGCATATAATACTAATAATAAGAAATGGAATTATAGAACAACTGCCAACAAAGAATAAACTGGAAAAAAATGGAATTAGTCTACATCAATATAAATATGAATAATTAATACATAACTAAGATATACGATTTACAATAAGGTATGCAAAACCAAAGAAATAAAAGAAAACATGAATTAACTGAACTTACAATGACATGCAATGAGAGTATAAATAAAGAATAATCTTATCAATGCATAAAAAACTAAATTGAAGAAAAAATAGTCCTACATTAAAAAAAAATAAACAATAATAAGAATATGCAATAGAAAAAAAGAGAAATGAAAATACACATGAGTACACTGAACTTAGAATGAAAGATAATGATACTACATATGGAAATATAATGTGAATAAATACTACTGAATATAAATGACATAACATACCTGAAAAAAACAAATGAATAAAAACACAAATATGTTGTTTCTCACCTATATCATGTTCTCCTGCCACGACACACTCCCCGCTGGTGAGTTTACGTACTTCGTCAGATACTTCCGTACTCTCTTGCCAGCCTGGTTGCCTGTCTTGCGAGCTGTAGGGGTGGGAATACTAGGCAGTACGTCGTCATCTCGCCAGGGGCCTCGGGAAACCAAATGGGTTTCGGGGTCCTCCTGGTCTGCCTCATGGGCCGATGGGCGACGTATCCTGAGGAAGTTGTGGAGGGTGCAGCAAGCCGTCACCACAGACTCGATCCTTGCTGGGGCGAGGGTGATTGATGTGTGGAGAACTCGGAACCTGTGGGTTGGAAACAAATTAGAGTATAGTCAAACTAATAATTCTAGCATTGGGAAAAAAATGTCAACCAGGGAATATCTGTGGATATTTACAACCATTTTTGAGTGATAGAGGTTTGGCTATTTTTTGTTTTATTATTCATATAATGAATAGAGTATGAAGTTTGTAGACTAGAATATCATGACTGAAGTACACCATCGTGCTTTATTAATATCCCCAAGACATATTACTGGACATTTGTAGTTTTATATACATGTACAGTGGTGCTAATAAGTCTGTGTTATATTAATGTCTGTCAGATGTTCAATTAGGTGGGTAAGTGTAGGAAACATATTCGTATCTCTCACTCGAATAAATAAATAATGTTTCAATACCATAAAATACTATATTTCTTGGTTACATGTTCGCTAGGATTCCAAAGGCGTTCTCCACCACTCTTCGTGCTCTTGATAGCCGGTAGTTGAAGATCCTTTCGTCGTGGCCCAGACCCCGTTGTGGATACGGAATCATCATCCACGGACGAAGGCTGAAGGCGTTGTCACCGATAAAGTAGTATACATCTTGGTGACGGGCGTTGGACAGGGGCTCAGGTTGTGGGAAGTTTGCATGGTTGGAGTTGATGAGTTCATTTAGTGGGGATTTAAGGAAGCACCCGGCGTCTGACTCGCACCCAGGGCTGCCGATGTCCACATGGATGAACTTGTAGTCCGCATCCACGACTGCAAGTAGGCCAACAGAGTAGAACTTTTTATAGTTGTAATACTTTGATCCACCGTATGATGGGTTCCTGATCCGAATATGTTTCCCATCGATCGCCCGTAGTGCGTGTTGGAAGTCCCACCGACTTGAGAACCTGTGTGCAATGGCCTTCCATTCCTCTGGTGTCGTGGGGAAGTGGAACACCTCGTCAGAAAAGGCTCCAACGATGGCCTCACACGTCTCGGGAACAAGTAGTTCTTGGCTACACGGAAAGCGAATCTGAGACTGGCGTAGGAGTTCCCACTTGCGAGAAATCGCAAGGTTATGGCCACTCTCAGCCCTACCTCCAGGGGCTCCTCCAGAAGGTGGTCTTCTTCTCCAGCCGAGGCCGCACACGCTCGCATATCTCGTCGAATAGACCCTCGTCGAGCCACAGGAAGCTCCGGTACAGTTCTGGATCCTCTGCTGACAATTCCCTCATGAGGGTGTGGTAGTGGCCATAGGTCTCCCTCCTCAATAGGTATGGCTTCACCAACACACTTCGCTTTTTCCTTCTCTTCTTCAGCTCGCTCACAACTTCCATGAAAGTTAGGACCGTTGAGCACAGTTGTACCTTGCAATCCATGTACAGCTGCACTTGATTCAACAGAGTGGTGTCCATGTTGAGGGACACTCGGCAGGAGAAGTTATATCGGCGGCACGCTGGTTGAGACTGAGGTGTCTCTGTGCCATGCCCCAATATATATGCATGATGGGGGCCATCGCCGACGACACTGCATCCATCATATTGTGGTCGCAGTGTCGTCGCAGTGCCGTCACAGTGCATCTCAGACAGGTCGTATTCAGACTTATTAGGTCGCCTTCCAAAGGGACTGGTCGTGGCACCAAGTCGCCACCCATGATCCGTCTGCCGGGGCGGTCATGTGTTGAGATCTCCGTCCACTAGCCGTGCATGCGCTGTCTTCCAGGGCGGTGAAATGTTGAGGTCGGGCATCAGGGCCACACGTGGCCACTCGGGCCCACTCGGGACACAAGGTCATCTGTTTGATGCCGTCCAACAGTTTTTGGTGGTCGGGGAAGGACGGGAGCTCAGGACGGGTATGTGTGAACCGAGCTTAATAGGCTCAAAATCGCGTCATATGTCGGAGAGGGTTAACTACAAGTTTCCTTGTATCCGTCAACCATCTATGTGTTATGTAACTAGGATGTAGGTTACAAGTGCTTGCACATATTTGTGGTGTATTGTTTAACTTTGTACTATACACGAAATAACCTTCATTGATTATAGGAAAACAAAACTGACTCAAGGAATTGTTACACAATACTAAATCAACATCTCACAATTATATAGTAAGATGCGTAGCACAATATTGCAGGGAATTGTTCTTTTGCAACAACGATATAACCCAATGTAGCATAGTGTAACTTAACTATGTTATTTTGATTTGGGTATATGGTACTGTATACTAAAATAAACAAAATCAAATAAATACCATTTAGATAGAACCTCCCGTTTAAGCGGACACAAATAACAATAATTGTAGGACGAAAAAATACTCCGGGAAGCATAGTCTGAACAAAGAATAAAGGTTGGAAGGTTAACACAGGCAGGGAGTGGGGGTAGTGGAGGAAACTATCAAACTGCCAATTTCTTTATTACATGAAGAAATATTTCACACCATTTTAATTTCCTACAGTTATTATTTTAACTATCTATCCATCTCTATAGCTTAATTAATAGTCGATTCACTTTATATTACTGTAGCCTATATAACTGTACCGTAGGCTATATATACGAGCATACCTATAATTGTCTCTATATTGTTTTTCTCTTTGTTCACCCATCCAACTCACTCTCACTCTCTCTCTCTCACACACACACACACACACACACACACACACACACACACACACACACACACACTATATCTTCCAGAAAGTTGTAAACTGATTATTTATTATACTTAGTTTTGCTTTCTTTTTATCTGATTAATCATATGCTTGCCGACATTGCAAAATTCCCTTTTACTTTCACACAACTCGTATCATTTGTTATTTACATATATCTGATAATCATCGCACTTCGCTTTAAACATTAAAATAAGTTTGTTGCTAAATGTTCTTGTTATTATTTCCATGCACCATTATGTATATTTTCCAGATTTATTATAACATTAACAAAAGAAGCAATATACCACAGTAAAGTTACATATGTTTGATGGATTTGTAATACATTTTCCCAAGTCAATCGACAACATATGCCATATGTTAGTGTATACAGAAGACACTATGCTCAGTTTTATATCCATATACGGGTATCATCTGGTTTATTATCTATCTACCTATGCAGCTGTCTAGCTATTCATTTGTTTAACTATAAACTCACCAATCCATTTGTTTAACTATTTCTTCTATCTATCCATTTGTCTAGTTATATATCCTTCTGTGTAACTATTGATTTGTCTAACTATTCACCCACGTATCCACCTGTCTATATAATTAGCCATTCACCTCCATAATCTTTCATTTGTAGACTATCCACCCTTATGTATTTATATGAATTAAATTTCACTCAGCCACATGTTACGACTGGGGTTCAAATATATCAGGGCTCTTATTCATTGGACTAGTAATGGCATAAATGCTACAACGGAAAGCGCTAGATCCAACCTCTGATGAATATTCCCAGTGAACAAAGAACACAAATACTCTACAGAGTTCTATATGCAATAATAGGCTATCAAACTCTCAATAAATGTGCGTCTACTCTAGGCTTAATGTTATTTGAAAAGAGCCTATTAGAACCTATAACCGAAGGTGCTTGGTTATGGTATGCAAAGTAAGGTGGTAAGAGAAGTTACAGCTT
Source organism: Paralithodes platypus (assembly GCA_032716605.1). NCBI lineage: Eukaryota > Metazoa > Arthropoda > Malacostraca > Decapoda > Lithodidae > Paralithodes > Paralithodes platypus. The sequence goes on along the minus strand of CM064532.1, from coordinate 21,736,642 downwards.
ACGTTACTTTAATCAAAAAATGTCAGGCACTCCTGCATGAAAGAAAGTGCACTAAAGTCCTTCAACACTAACAAGGAATCTTCTTTAAATGTTAGATGCTATAAAGATGCTCGTATCGGAAATGGAACCCAAAAAGGCAGGCAGCGGAACAATGCTCGTGCAGGCTATGCACACAAAAAGGCAGAATATATAATGCCGTCGGAGCCAAGAATATCCTAAACACTACAACAATAATAATAATCGTCACGACAATGCAGTATTCCTATCAACAAAAAGAGCCTAAGTCGTTTGTGTCTCACTACATCAAACTAGGCTGCGAAAAGCTTGTGTAATCATAAATGGGTATGCATAAAAAGAGTAATTAGGTTAATATACTTAATGTCTACTGTGACTGATAAAGTCTAGCTAGAGTCAATGATACGAGATACTGGTGTGCATGGCATGTCGCATAGCCTAGGGCAAATCTCAAGTCTGTGCGTCAAATATTACGTTATAGGGAAGGGTAGCTCTCTTGAGAAACCTTAATAGAAGTATTAAGCGTTCTCCTGGCGTACCTCAAAGACAAACAACGAGCTTAGAACAGTGCAGAATGGTATAGGCAAAAAGGGCATTCGTGCATGCTCTACTCTCAATGGCACACAGACTAGAATTTACTCAATCAACTCCAGTTCTCAGGTATGTCGTGCAGCTTTTTCCTAAAGCCAGCACTCATAGGAAACAATACCTTATAATATCAGACTCCTAGTCTAGCATTATCTAATCCAGCAGAACACTAATAATTAAAGGAAGCAGTACTAAACAATATGAATGCCAACCAATGCTTCGTGATCAACTTATCTTAACAACTAACATACAGGGGTTATATCAGACCTTAACGCACAATACAACTGGCCAGCATGAAGCTGATTTTGCAGAGTTAACCAGAGGGGGTATAATATTAATAAAAGTTGGTGAAAGATATGAAAAAAGAGAGAGGTAGGCAGAGGAAAAGATTCTCAGGTGCGGAGCGGGTGACAGGTAGCAAGGAAAAAAGATGGATGCGTTCTAGAAACCAGATCTGAGGGAGAGAGTGGCGAGGAACTGTATATATACTCGCACTAGCTTGAGGCGCGTGGGAAAAAAGCGGTTACAAGTCCTCTAGCCACTAGCAAGGGAGCTAGCAGCATGGTAAGGACCTCTCTCCACCAACCCCCACGAGGCAGCCAGCCGTGACGTCATCGAGCGGGACAAAAACACTGCGCGCTCCCTCTCACTCTGTTCTACTCTCTCTCTCTCTCCCAGATCCCATCATTACTAGTTAATGATGAAACATATTATACTTTACAATTAAATATATAAAGCCTTGACATGGGTGAAAACAAAGAGCCTTTCTGGACTGCCCATGACACGAGCTTTCATATGAAATAAAGCACACTCTAATACATAAACTGTAGCCCCATCCACTGCCCTGGCGATCCTAGCGAGTCACTGTAGGACAAGCCATGCGGTTCTAACGGAGTGGTTAACGTCACACCCCCCTCCAAGATTTTTCTCAGAGGCCCCAAGGCTCACAAAAATCTGATGGTTAGAACCCATGCTATATCTCCACTTCCCATCACCCAGCGGCAGTAAAAGATCTGGCACAGTTCTTCAACAAAACATTTTTCAAAATTATAACCCTTCCCAACACCATAGGTTAAATTATATGTAGTTATGCTCCTCAAGAGCGAGCTTCTCTAGCCCAGCATTCTGAGAGGAGTGCAACTCAGAATTACTGCTATAACATACTAAAAAAAATCAACTATCAAAGAAAGAGTTTTTATTTGATTTTTATGTTTATAATTTGTTTATTTCGGCTGCACTATAGGGGCAAGCCTAGTTTTTTTCTTCTATACCAAACGCTCAACTCCTGCTTTACGACCCAATACGCTGGGCTACAACCGCGAGCCAACAAGCACCAAGCGCAAAATACTATTTAAACTAAAGCAGGAGGCTACCCGTGTGTCAATCTACCCAGGATCATATACCCTTGAACGACCATCTGCAACCACGTTGTCACAACCGGCAATATGGCGTATGTCCAGGTTATATACCAGTAACCTTAGTGACCACCTGGTCAGCCTCATATTCCGATTGTGAAACTGGTCCAAGAACTTGAGAGGGTGATGATCTGGGTAAACTACAACGACCGGACCATAGGCTGGAACATAGACCTCGAAATGCCCCAGCGAAAGCACAACCGCCAGCAGCTCCTCCTCGACAACAGAGCAGCTCCCCTGGGCCGAATTGTACTTCTCCGAGCAGAAACTAACAGGATGCTCCAGCCTATCATCGTCCTTTTCCACAAGGACGGCACCAGCCCCCACACCACTAGCCTCCGTTGCTAGTTGGAAAGGTAGGCTAAAGTCAGGGGCCCTGAGGATCGGGTGAGTGCACAACAGGTGTTTTACTTCTCTAAACACCTTCTCACACTCAGGCGCCCATTTGAACTTCTTATCCTTCCAGTTATCCTCCACCTGAGCTTGACTGTCCCGTTCTCCTTCTCCACCTTGACTGCTAAACGTCATCACAGGCACAGTGAGAGGCTCAGGGGGGTGCCTCCCATACTCCTTCATGGGATTAACATGACATAACTGATTGCGCTTCAGTCTGTCTGGAGTGGCTACCAAGTAATCCAGGTCCAATAGCTCCTCCACCACCCTATAAGGACCAGCGTACTTCGCGGATAAGGGGTGACCTACAAGGGGCAGTAGAATCAACACCTCCTGACCCACGTGAAACTCCCTAAGTTCAACCTTGAGGTCGTACCTGTCCTTCCTGAGGGCCTGAGAGCTAGTCAAATTACGGCCAGCCAACTCCAGACTGCGCAACATCCGTTCTCGACTGTTGAGGACACACTTGAGCATAGAACAAGGTTTTTCTGCGCCCTCCCATACTTCTTCAACCATATGGAGAGGCCCTCTGACACGGTGTCCCAAGACGAGCTCATTAGGGCTGAATCCCAAACTCTCCCCAGGTACCTCTCACACAGCAAACAAAACACATGGCAGGCCAAGATCCCAATCCCTCCCACTCTCAAAGCAACAACAACGAAGCACAGATTTCAAGGCTGAGTGCCATCGCTCTAACACACCCTGGCTCTCCGGATGATACGCAGATGACACCACCCCAACAATCCCATGCTGCGGCATTGCTTGAACAAAGAGGCTAGAAGTGAAGTTGGGTCCCTGGACTGACTGAATCCCCTGCGGGTAACCATACCGGGAAAAATACACTAGCAAGCTTCGGACCACCGTCTTCGCCGACCCATTTCTCATAGGGTACGCGTCAGGGTACCTTGTTGCCACATCTCCCGACTGTGCATCACTGTCCTCCTTCAACTCTTTCGTCTGTTTAAGCCCATCCTCTGCCTTTTCCACAACAGTTACTGGGTCTTCTTCAGACTCGATATTTGGTCCTAATACTGAGTCCCCGAGAAGGGCCATTGATACTAAACTCTCAACCGCATCAACTTCCAACCCCCTCTCGGTACCCTTCCTCCGCTGATCTAAAGATTGTTGACCAGAATGTGACTCCCTGGATGCAGGATCTCCGGTGACAACACACACCATAGGCTTCACCGGACACTTCTCAACCCACTCCTGCTCCTCCCTACTCACGTCGGCCGGCTTCTCGGCAACGACCAAGGGTGGAACCTCAGAAGTAGGTCCCGCAAAGTCGTTGCCGAGAAGGAGGTCGACGCCCCCAACAGGTAACTTCTCCACAATTCCTACATCCAGGTCTCGAGTCACACCATCAACTTCCACCTTCATTCTTACAAGCGGGTATGACCTTGTCGCATTAACTCCCTGAACCACAACCACCCGCGCCGTATTGACAGGTTTACCAGTGAAATTTCTCAACAGTGTTTGCGATGCCCCAGTGTCACGCAAAATTCTCACCTCATGTCTTCTACCCCCCCACTCCACACAACCAAGTCCCCTGTGGTCACTAAAGGCATCACGGACAGGGAATAAGCCTTCCGGATCCTTCTGCACTGCCAGTGTATTTACCTCGGAAGAAATGCCTCTAACAAACTCCGATGTCCTCTTGAACACTCCAATGCCGTGAGCAAAAGACACGGCTGCCGTGGAGGTCGACTAGGGCACTCATTTGCCTTATGACCCTCCTGGTGGCAACTAAAACACATAAATTTTGGTTTCGGCTTATACTGTGATGTAAAAGGCCCCTGACTTTTCACATACGGTGTGGTGTAAGGTTTGGATTCAGTTTTAGTTTCATGGCCCTTCTGTTTAAATGTGTCATTGTTACGGGGAGGGGGAGGATAACGGTCCTTAGCACTTACATCGTACTTCTGCGAGGACCCGCAACCCCGAATCAACGACAGCCGTCGATCAGCCATTTCTACTGCTTCGACTAGAGTTCTTGGGTTTTTCTCCTTTAAGTTCAAAGTTAGATCACCGCCCGTGCTCTTAAAGAACTGCTCCAACATCATTAACTGCTTAATTTCATCAAATGTTGTGACCTTCTCAGATCGGAGCCAGTTCCCCATAGCATCGGACAAGTCCCGGGCGTGTTCCAAAAAGGTGCTATCTCTTCCCTTAGTTACACCCCGGAACTTCAAACGGTACGTTTCTGGTTGCTGTTTGTAAGCCCTCAGGACAGCCTCCTTGAGATCCTCGTACACCATACATAACTCCAAAGGTAACGCATCGTAGGCTTTAAGACCCTTGCCTATTAATCTAGAGGATACAAGTGCTGCCCATTTATTCTCTGGCCACTGGTGTTCCTGGCACTTCTTCTCAAAGCGTGTGAAAAATTCTGTTACACCACTCTCATCAAACACCGGAACCAGTTTCCATAAGTGCGAGACATACTGATCAGGAACACGGTTACGGTTTAAAATTACCGGTGGTCCCCCCAGGGGCAACCCACCCTGATTAACCATTTCACCATACTGCTGTTCCTCAGTTTCGACATGACGTACTGTGTCTCCATTCTCCTCTGATCCGGTATAAGACATGATGCTCACATAAATTTCTCACCACAATATTCAGAAAAGAAGCACCCCAAACTCTTATACCTCGATATACACACACAAATTCTCGGAAATACTCAAGGGCTATTCTATGTTGCAAAAAAACCATTATTCTTGCTGATCCCCGCAAAATATTCTCCAAAACAACAAATGTTCCCTGCTAATAAATGTAGGTTCACCAAATCCTAGGTAAGGTCGCCATTTGTTACGACTGGGGTTCAAATATATCAGGGCTCTTATTCATTGGACTAGTAATGGCATAAATGCTACAACGGAAAGCGCTAGATCCAACCTCTGATGTATATTCCCAGTGAACAAAGAACACAAATACTCCACAGAGTTCTATATGCAATAATAGGCTATCAAGCTCTCAATTAATGTTTAGGAGTTTAGGAGTAAAGTGGTATGGGAGGGAGAAGAAGAGAAGTAGTGGAGGAGGATGTGGGGAACAGGAGGTCAGAAGTGTGGGAAGCCATGAAAAGAGTGATGTTGGGGAAAGCACAGGAACAGATGGAGTGTGTGGGGAAATGTTGAGGTATGGTGGTGAGATAGTGATAGAATGGGTATGGAAAATGTGCAAACTAGCATGGGAGAAGGGGAGTGCACCAGATGACTGGAAGACTGGCATAATAGTCCCCCTATATAAGGGCAAAGGGGAAAGAGGAGTGTGTGGTAACCACCGAGGAATATGTCTTCTAAGCGTAGTAGGGAACGTATACAGTAGGGTAGTGATTGAGAGAGTGAGAGTGAGAACGGAGAAATGGATAGGCGACGAGCAGGGAGGTTTTAGGAAGGGAAGAGGATCTGTAGATCAGATTTTTACCCTAAATTGTGTTGTGGAGAAGTATCTGGAGAAGAAACAATAGGTGTATGTTGCCTTTATGGACTTGGAGAAGGCCTATGACAGAGTGGATAGAGAAGGTTTGTGGAAAGTACTTAGAATATACGGAGTAGAGGGCAAGTTGCTGAAAGCAGTGAAGATCATGTATGAGGGTGCAAAGGCAGCAGTACAAAGGAGTACAAAGGAGTACAAAGGAGTACAAAGGAAATCAAGCAACAACAGATCCAGTGACCCTTCTAGGTTGCTTGTCCTCCAAAACACTGAGGATCAAGTGTCCAAACAGTGGTTTAGAGTGGGTAATGGAACATTGGAAAGGGAATTACTGCCCTGGAACTAATGTCCGTGGCAGGATTAGGAAGTTAGTAGGGGACAGATGGGTTAGTAGCGGAGGGGGGGGGGATAAAATAAAGTTATTCATTTACAAACGCAGTCAGTCGCGGGTTTGATGCGAGATATTTGTCTAGGCGGAGTTTAAATGAATCAACGGTGATGCAGTCTATAACGTTTCGGGGAAGCCCATTCCACAAGTTGACAACTCGATTGAAGAAGAAATTCTTAGATTCGTGCGAGTTAAAAGATTTACCAATAATTTTGCAACCGTTTCCCCGCGTGTAATTAGATTGGTCGATAGTGAAGTACTTACTACAGTTCATATTGTCGATGCCTTTGATGATTTTGAACACTTGAATTAAGTCGCCTCTTAATCTGCGCTGGGTTAAAGGAAATAGATTAATTCTCTAAGACGCTCTTCGTATGGTTTGTTCTTTAGGCTAGGTATCATTTTGGTAACTCTACGTTGAACTCGTTCTAGCTTGTTTATATCTTTTTGGTAATAAGGGCACCAGGATTGAACGCAGTATTCCAGAAGAGGGCGGACTAAGGAATTGTAAAGGGTTAGGATAACTTCTTTGGATTTATGCTCAAATGACCTGCCTATAAAGCCAATTATTTTGTTTGCCTTCTTAACAACTTCTGAACATTGTTGACTCGGTTTTAGGTTACTCGATATTGTTACTCCCAGATCGGTACGTGTGGAGAGTGAGCAGAGCGAGTTCTTTGACCTGAATGTTGGTTTGAAACAGGGGTGTGATGTCCCCATGGTTGTTTACTGTATATATGGATGGAGTCATGAAAGAAATACTATCAAGAGCAGTGGATGTTGGTGTATCGCTGAAAAGGGAGGGAATTGAGTGGAAGCTACCTATACTGCTGTTTGCGGATGATACAGTTCTGATGAGTGATAATGAATGGGAGTTGCAGGGTCTGGTAAATGAGTTTGAAACAGTGTGCGAAAAACGGAATTTGAAGGTAAATGCGAGGAAGAGCAAGGTTATGGTCTTCGAAAGGGGTGAAGTCACAGAGTGTGAGGTGAAGCTGAACGGTCAGGCTATGGAGATCGTCAACTCTTTTAAGTATCTGGGCAGTGTGTTCAGTAAAGATGGGACTATGGATGAAGAAGTGTGGGAGAGGGTCCAACAGGGGAAGAGGGTTGTAGGAATGCTAAAAGCAGTAACAAGAAATAGGGTGGTCAGTATGGAAGTGAAGAAGTCCTTGCATGACAGTGTGGTAGTCCCGACACTGACTTACGGAAGCGAAGCATGGACGTTGGTCGAGAGACTCAGACCAAGAGTGAGAGCAGTGGAAATGAATTACTTAAGGAGTGCGTGCGGAGTTACATGGAGGGATAGACAGACTAATGAGGAAGTAAGAAGGAGGTGTGGTGGAGGTAGATGTGCTGGAAAGTGTGAAAAGGAACAACTTGAGATGGTTCGGCCATATGGAACGTATGGAAAGCGAGAGAATGACTAAGAGGGTGTACGAGAGCGAGGTGGAGGGACAGAGAGTGAGAGGTAGACCGAATGAGAGGTGGAAGGATGGAGTGAGGAAGTACATGAACGAAGGCGGTGCTGGTTGGGGGGAGGGGCGTCGACTGACTGGGGACAGAGGTGCATGGGGGCGGTTCGTTCGTGGTCACCCCTTCGGGGATCACGGCATCAGGCAATAGATAGATAGATAGATAGATAGGAATAAAGTTGGTTAGTGGAGAGAACATAATAATCATAGTTTACAAAGTAACATCAATATACCTGGGTATACAACCGTATCTACATTCAAATGTGTGTGTCCACTATGTACATACATGTACAAATAAATAAACGGTTTGTTGCGTTTTGGGACTTCTTGGATCCCCTTCCCCCCCCCACCCCCTCCATACCATTGGCCAATTTGTACGTGTCCTTTGCTGCAAAATAGACACTTCAGAATGATGGATTTCTATTCAGGAAGACCAGAGGAACATTTCCTGTGTGTTTCATTGATGTACTTAACATTGCATATATATCTGCAAGGGGTCTGAGGGGTACCCAATTTTGCCTGTTTTCGATTCTTAAGTGGTCTTTGCAGCAAAATGGACACTAAATAATTATTGATTTCCATTCGCGAGACCTGATTTCCATTCGGGAGACCAGAGGAACATTTCCTTTGAGCTTATTGATATACTCAACATGGTAAATGAATCTTAATTATGTTCATGGGGTCCGGAAGGTACCCAAGTTTTCACTTCTCAGGTGGAGAGATGAAATGAAACCTACAGCTCAATTAGTGAATAATTTAGTACTAGTTAAGCCATACAATATGATGCAAGCATCAACTCCCTACCCCTAAAACCTATTGAAATATTGCAATTTTCAGCATTTCCTGAGACGGAAAAGTGCCCCTTTGTGACCTTTGACCCGTTCTTAAGTGACTTTTGCAGCAAAATGGACACTTAAGAATCACTGTTTTGTTATTGCTATGGTATAAAGTACAATCTACAACAAGTTTCGTTGATGTACTCGAGATGGCAAATAAATGTGCTAATTAGTGTTAATTAGGCCGTTCTTAAGTGGCTTATGCAGCAAAATGGACACTTAAGAATGATGGATCCTACTTTAGACCACCATGAAGAATACATAATTAGTGATTTCAAAGATGTACTCGACCATGGCAAATAAAGTGAAATTTGGGGTCACTTTGAACAGCGCCCCCTATGCGTGGCAGCATTTGCGGAAATTAAGAATGGCCATTCAGTGATCCCTTACCCTAGGCCTAATCATCCTAAGCATCAAACCTTTTGTACTCCTTGTGATACCTTGTGATGTGTTCGCCACTCTTCTAGCGGCACCGAGGAGTGCGTCGCCCCTCGTTATGGGTGGTGATTTGGTGCAGCAGACTGTTTGAAGCAACAGCTCGCTCCCTTGCGAAGATGGGCTCGTCTGGCACTTTTTGCTGTTCGACATCGAGGGCTCTCTTGAAGTTGTCTAACGAGACGTCCCTCATGTCTCTTACTCGCCGTGGGAGTTTGTTGAAGAGACGTGGGCCTCTGTGTGATAACCAACCCTCTCGCAGAGAGCCCATAGCACCCCAGTTATTCATCCGGGGGATATTGCATTCCCAGCCTCTCCTATCACTGAATTTCATAACTATCGGAGTACGTAGGTTTGGTACTAAACCCTCTGCGATTTTCCATGTGTATATTATTAGGTAACGTTCTCTTCTACGTTTCAGCGAGTACAGTTTCAGTGCTCTTAAACGCTCCCAATAGTGTAGCTGTTTCATCGAACTTATATGCGAAGTGAAATTTCTTTGTATACTCTCCAAGTAATTTATTTCACATGCTTTGTATGGGGATGTTAATATGCTACAGTATTCAAGCCGCCGTAGCACTAGAGATTTGAAGAGCGTTATCATAGGTAATTCACTGCATGTTTTAAATGTACGCAGAATCCAACCCGTTAGACGTTTCACAGCCGCAACTTTGATCTGGTTATGTACTTTGAAACCCATATTTTCAGGCATTAACACCCCAAGGTCGTTCACACTGTCTTTCCGTTCTATTATTTGGTTAGATTCTGTTAAGTAATTTGTTATTTCTTTAACGCCTTTATTATCTCCGTACCGTATTAATTGGAATTTTTCTTCATTGAATTGCATGTTGTTTTCCCTGGTCCACTGGAACACTACATATATGTCTTCCTGCAGTCGGCCCGTGTCCTCTTGTGTGTTTATTGTCTTGCTTAATTTTGTGTCATCAGCAAAAGACGACACCGTACTGTGTCTAGTGTTGATATCTATGTCGCTAATTAGTATGAGGAACAAAAGGGGCGCTAGCACTGTTCATTGGGGCACTGAGCTTTTGACATCCGAAGGCTCAGAAGTGACTTGGTTTACTGCTACTGATTGTTTCCAGTTTACGAGGAAATTGTATATCCACCGTCCGATTTTCCCGGTTATACCCTTTGCTTTTAGTTTGTGGGCTATTATACTATGGTCACATTTATCAAATGCCTTAGCAAAATCGGTGTAAATGACATCCACGTTTTTCTTTTCTTCTAGCGCTTTAAGAATTTTGTCATAGTGTTCCAAAAGTTGTGAGAGACATGATCTTCCCGCTCTGAACCCATGTTGACCGGTGTTGTGTAGTTCATTTGCCTCCATGAATGTTGAGATTTTGCTTCGCAGGACTCGCTCGAAAACTTTAATGATGTGGGAGGTTAGTGCTACCGGGCGGTAGTTTTTTGGTAGTGCTTTACTTCCTCCTTTATGCAGTGGGGCAATTATTGCGTTTTTCAAGCTATCTGGTATTTCACCAGTGTCTAGACTCCTTCTCCACATTATAACCAGGGGTTTTGAGAGGTTTTCCCTCACATTTCTTCATTAGGATCGAATTCCATGAGTCCGGGCCTGATGCCGAGTGGGATGGCATGTTGGAAATGGCCTCTTCTATGTCTTTGGGACCGAAATCAATATCCAGCATCTGGAGGGTTTCCGTGGGGGAGGTTTCCATGAAAAATATATTTTGGTCTCTGACGGCTTTTGTTTCATCAGGCTCACTGAATGCCATTTCATACTGCCTGCGTAAGAGTTCACTCATTTCCTTTTTGTCCCCTGTGAATGAGCCGTCCCCTTTGCTTAGTGGGCCGATGTTTGATGCCGTTTTAGACTTTTGTTTGGCGTATGAAAAGAAGTATTTGGAATTTTCCTTTATACCTGCAATAGCTTTCCTCTCGTCTTCCATATGTTGTAGTTCATATGATATTCTTAGCCTTTGTTCAATTTCCACAATTTCTCTATCTATTTCGGCCTTTTGCCTATCCTGTAGATTTTGATGTGTGCGTCTTTGTGTGAGTAATTTTCTTCTTCTGTATAGCCTCCTTCTTTCCCGGTCTTGTTTGCTTCTTCGTCTTTTTTGTCTTGCAGGTATATGGTGGCTACAGATTTGGGTAATGGTTTCTGTTATTAGGACAAGATATTCTGCTGGTGTCATGTTATTCATTAAATCTTCCCAGTCTATTTCCTCCATTTCTTGATTTACCTCTTCCCACCTAATGTTTTGTTATTGAATTTAAATTTACTGAAGGGGCTGGTTTTTGTTTTCGATTCTGAGGTTGTCTGTGCACTTGCTAAGGTTGTTTTGATCTCAATTAATTTATGATCTGAGTATGTTGTGTCCGATATGTTAATGCTGTGTACTAGAGAGTCATTGTTAGTGAAGACCAGGTCTAAGATATTGTTTCCCTGTGTGGGTTCGGCAATATGTTGGGTAAGGCTAAACAAATCGCAAAGTTAAAAAACTCTTGTATTTGTATTTACTTCTCTGGTGTTATTTGTCACTACCTTGTTTTCAAGTTGTCTCCATTTAATGTTTGGTAGGTTAAAGTCTCCGAGCCATATAATAATTGGTGTTGGGTTCCCCAGGGTTTCCACTTCTGATTTTATTTTGTTGAGCTGGGTTTTGAATTCTTCTAGGGATGAGTCTGGAGGCATGTATGTAACAATAACTGCTAAATTTAGGGATTCTATTTTAACTCCAAGTATTTCCACCACTTCATTACTGTTATTTAGAAATTCAGTACATATCAGTGAGCCGTGAATCTACAAGGCTGCACCTCCATGTGATCTATACGTTCTGTCCGCCCTATGTAGGTTGTAACCAGGAATCCATACCTCACTATCTTCCTGATCTTTAATGTGAGTTTCTGTGAGAGCCGCAAATATAGCATTTCCTTCTTCTAGCAGGCCCCTAATAAATGGTACTTTGTTCGTGGTTCTATTTTTTAGGCCTTGGATATATGCAAACAAGATTGGGGAGGGATTGTTTGGAGTACAATGTGCACCTAATAGTCTTCGGGATGTATTTGCCACTGTTGGGAGGCCAGGAGGTGCTCGAGGTGTTCTATGTGGTCTTCCATCTCCCTCAGTCTCTTCATCTTCATCTGCCATTTCCCTCCTTGCCTTTTTTCCTCTGTCTCGTCCTCGCATAGCTAGAGAGTTTTGTTGGCTACCATTCGTGTTAGGTTTAGCATATCTCCAAGTCCCTTTAATATGAAAAGCTGGTCATTTCATATTGTAGCAGGTCTTTTTCTCAAGTGATGTGTTGCAAAGGGATGGGTGGTGGTATTTGCAGACTTCATCAAATCTACATTTTCCATGACTGATTAGGTTGTTGCCAATTTTGGGATGAGTAAATCTACATGACTTCCCATTATATTCACCCTTTTGACCAAAGTAGCACCTTCTTTCCAGATAATATCGCAATGGCAAATAAAACCCTCTGGGCTAATGGACTAATACATCATGCACGGGTACACTCACACACACAGAGATACACACAGCTACACATACATACCAGACGAAGAGATAGAGATATATAGATAGAGAGAGAGAGAGAGAGAGAGAGAGAGAGAGAGAGAGAGAGAGAGAGAGAGAGAGAGAGAGAGAGAGAGAGAGAGAGAGAGAGAGAGATATAGAGAGATAAATGACTTTACGAATCAGGAATGAAGGAAGGAAACAATGAATGATAAATAAACGATCGATGAAGACAAATATAGAGAAAAGGAAGGGATTAAGGATAGTATAAAGTACTTTGGGCATATTAATGAAAACATATAATTGAAACAATAGAAACATGGATTATAATTGGTTTCGGATTGTTAGTAATACTAAGACTAATACTATCATATGTGGTGAAGCCATTGATTTCGAGGGCTGATGAGTGATTGGTGTTTCTGAATGCTTGTGTGTTTGCTTTTTGTGGGCAAACTGTTTTATGTGTTAGTCTCCTGTAACTTATTTTTCCTTTCTCGTGTCTCTTGCTGATCCTCCCTACCCCTTGTGGGAGTAAGGGCTGGCTACTGACTGACTGACTGATATCAGTAGACTGGTAGTATATTAACTTCAATTATCTATATAATTTACATCAAAGCCTAATGATATATTTAACATCATTGGCTGCCTGCACTGAGACACACACAGACGGCAAAGCTGGAACAAGGTCTGCCATCATTTGCTATTTAAATCAACATGTATGAAATATGTTGCGAAAGGACAATTTAACCAATAGGTTAATGCCAATTCAACCTGACCAATATTGTTAATCAAGATTGGCTTAAGATACTCTAAATCACCACACACACACACAAACACACATACATACAACATATATATATAGTCTTGCCACTGGCCTGGTAATCCAATGGTCCCTGGTTCAAATCCCGATATATCAATGGGAAGATATTTTTGGAATGGAATTTGTGCTGTACCTAGTATCAGTGCATTACCACAAAGCCTACCGAAACGCCACGAAAGTACCCTCATTGTTCCCTCATAAAATAGCACTGTATGAATATTACCATATTACAAATATGCTACAGGGGGGCAATGCCTAGTGAGTTCATTGCTCAATAGGTGGCGTTCTGAGAGTGTGAGGGTCCGAGTCTAGGTGGTGAGACAGTGAAGAACGAAGGCAGAGCAGCTTCAGAGATGGGGCTGCTTCGAGCCGTGAGTTGAACTCTATTGCTTCACGTGTCTCACTACCTAGACTGGAGCAAGACCTCACAGGCTTCACCGTGTTGAGCGGTTGGATGTGCAGGCTCTCAGCCTATGCCCGAGAGGGAGTAGTTGGAATATAGAAAGAAAAATTAGTGTTTATATTATATATATATATATATATATATATATATATATATATATATATATATATATATATATTGATGACAACCTCTGTATCTCACCACGTTGGCTTAGTCCGGCTTGGTAGGGTTATGCCATATACGTATTATGTGGACTGCATGTTAAATGTGTGTGTGTGTGTGAGAGAGAGAGAGAGAGAGAGAGAGAGAGATGCTGGTGGATAGGATATTTGGAATGTGAAAATACTGTTAAATTGTTACACGTGTATACGTTTATTTAAAAGAAGTGAAAGTGAGACCACTTTTGATCTCACCACGCCTAAAATAATACATACATAACTACTGTAGCATGTAATAAACTATAAATCACCAAATAGTTGTAAGGTATACATGATGGATCGTATTCAGAGCCAAGGTTACAACGTTCATGGTGCTTGGTTCTGTAATGTGAGGCTCTCTTTATGATTTACACTTTGTTGTGCAACTTCTGTAATGTTGCTGCATAGTACTTATTGTTCCCGGAAATGTTGAATGTGTGTTCGTTTTAGCCTGTGGAATACGTTGATATATTATTCCAGTGAACAATGTACCATTATATTCAGTATTTTAAAATGAATTAAATAATAGATTGGTTGGTGAGACTTTTCAATGTGTGCTTTGTTGTGTCAATGGTACCAATAGACTGGAAGAGTGCATGTATTGTGCCGTTGTACAAGGGGAAGGGAGATCGGCAGGAGTGTTCAAGTTATAGAGGTATTAGTTTATTGTCAGTGGTTGGAAAGCTGTATGGCAGGGTGTTGATAGAGAGGATAATAAAGTGTACGGAAGTTGCAATAGGAGAAGAACAGTGCGGTTTTAGGAGGGGAAGAGCGTGCGTGGATCAGATGTTTGCAGTAAGACAGTTATGCGAGATGTATTTAGAGAAGCATAAGGAGATATTTTGGGCATTTATGGACTTGGAAAAAGCGTATGATCATGTGAACCGTGAAGCAATGTGGAAGGTGTTAAGGATTTATGAAATAGGAGGACATTTGTTAGAAGCAGTTAAGAGTTTTTATGAAGGGAGCAGAGCATGTGTGAGAGTAGGAAATGGTGAGTTGAGTGAATGGTTTGAGGTAAAGGTAGGTTTGCGACAGGGTTGTGTAATGTCACCATGGCTGTTTAATATGTTTATGGATGGTGTGGTGAGGGAGGTGAAAAGGAGAACTATGGGAAGAGGATTGGGTTTAGTAGGGAAGAATGGTAGAGATTGAGAGTTGAATCAGTTGCTGTTCGCTGATGACACAGCATTGGTGGCGGATTCTGATGAGAAACTGCAGCGGGTAGTCAAAGAGTTTGGTGTGGTTTGTGGAAGGAGGAAACTGAAGGTGAACATCAATAAAAGTAAAGTAATGGTGTGTAATAGGGGAGAGCATAGGGTGAATCTAGATGTGAGGCTGGATGGGGAAATATTGGAACAAGTAGAGTGTTTTAAATATCTAGGAGGAACGATAAGCAGGAGTGGAGGTATGGAAGTGGAGGTAAAACAGAGAGTGTGTGAAGGAAGGAAGGTTTTCGGAGCAATGGGAAGTATGTGGAAGACGAGAAATCTCGGAGTGAAAGTAAAAAGTGCACTGTATCAAGGAATTGTTGTGCCAACAGTGATGTATGGGGCTGAGACATGGGCTCTGAAGAAAAAGGAGAAAAGAGGGCTGGATGTGATGGAGATGAGCTGCTTGAGGAGTATGTGTGGAGTTACTCGTAGAGACAGATTGAGGAATGAAGAGATACGTAGGAGAGTGGGGCAGCAGGAACATTTGTCAGCCAGAGTGGACAGAAGGGTGCTGAGCTGGTATGGTCATCTTGAACGAATGGGAGATGAAAGGCTTACAAAGAGAATATGTGAGTCAGGTACAAGGGGAGATAGAAGGGCAGGAAGACCCACATTGAGATGGAGAGACTGTGTAAGAAAGGCTTTGGATGATAGAGGAATGACTATAGATCAGGCAGGGGAAGTGGTGGTGGACAGGAGTGAATGGAGAATGCTTGTGAATAGTTGAGTGAACACGTGGTCATTTGGAGTAAGGGATCGGGCGCAAGTTGGACTAGAGAATAGTCCATCAGGCGCCTGGCCCGGGGAGACGATTAATATGAAGGGTGCGCCTGGAAGTGTGGTGGGAGGGCTTGGGCTTTGGCTCCGCTGCATGTCTGCCTGCTGAGATCGGAACCTCTCCGGGTGGTCGGGGGCCGGGGGAGTGCTGGAGCGACCTTGGTGACCCTGGTCTCTGGGTCTTCTCCTGGGTGACCTGGATGTGTGTGAGTTTGTGCTTTTTATCTGTGTTTATTTGTTGTTTTATGTTGTTTTTGTGTTTTCCCTGTTCTTGCTCTGTCTTGAGTCGGCTACCCCCAAAATGGGGGTTGGGCCTGAGCATATAGATAGATAGATAGAAATAAAATCTGACGTATATATTTTGTAGTGTAAATATACTTAATATTTCATAAGTATGTATTAGTACATTGTATATATGAGAACTACGAATTATATAAGTGTACGTGCACGCTTAAAAGTCGTGTAATACATCCATAATTTGTTAACTTGGTAACACTAATCAAAGTCATATTCCAAATACACGTGAACAATATCATAATATAAAATGTTCAGTGTTGCCTCGGTCTGTTTATATAGAGAGGGCAATATAGTTAGAGCTGAGAAAGTTGCAAATTATTTTTAAACAAGACCATAGAGCTATACATGATACTCCACCATACAACCTCCCACACCCTCTACCACAGATAATAAGTACAAGCAAAAGGAACTTCACACATCTTGAATTCTGAATTTCCCATGCTAACATATAACGGGTTACTTTCTCAGACCTTGTGTAACTACACTTAAGGTGAATATAAAAGGCGACATAATTCTTATAAATGCGTATTTCAACAACTACCAGATTATATTTCAACAACTACCAGATCAGTGTCGTGGATATGAAGTTGCGGTAAAAAACTTTCATGTGGTACCGGCTTATCTCTCTGAAATAAATAGGCCTGCGGGTTTTAAACTTTCACTTGAAACACACAATAATAGAAAACAAGTTTGACATCCACCCATACATCCGGTACAATTCTATTTTATTAGAAGCCATTTAATTAATAGCACAGTAACGATGTTGTTTTCTTATACGTGGCAGTAGTTTTATACGAAGGGAAAACCGTGTCATTTGGTAAAATTTATTTCGCTGTCACGGTTGTTGTTGTTGTTGTTGTTCCCCAGACTGCCTGGCCGAACAGCCCCAAGGCCCCGAGCAAGGCCAAGGCCATAACCGAGCGCCCCCACAGAACCCTCCCTGCCTACCACAATAGCCTGGGTGACCAAAGCCACTCCATGGCGGGGAGCTGAGGAGGGTACGGAAACGCCCGGGAAACCAAAGCCCCACCCAGGGCCCTGTGCCCCTCAGCAATTATGAAGAGAAAGTTGAGGGGCAAAGGAAAAATGTGACGCTTTGACTTCCAATCTTGGTAGATTGGGTAGATCCACGGAAGAGACGCCGTCACTTGAGATCTAGAAAATATATAAGTAAAAGGAACAGTCAGAGTAAGCTATGGGTATGGCAGAGATCGCTCAGTTCTCACTCTGATAGACCAGCCCATCACCACTCGCTGTCACGGTTCCACTTATCTGTTATACACATACACCTTTTATTTTTCTCTCTCTCTCTTTTTTTGTTTACAAAGGCGTATGACTGCATTTATGATTGCCCAACACTATAATACAACAGCACACAATGGATTGGTAAATATTGAACATCACTACTGGGTAACATATTTGGTTGTAAAGATTAACAGTGTTATATGTGGGCAGGTACGGCGGTCAATATTTGAAACAAATAAGATATTTGGTTTCATAGGAGGTCTCCGAACACAAGTCTCTCTCTCTCTCTCTCTTACTACTGCCTTGTCCACTGTATATTTTAATCAAGCATACGAACCATATGAATTTCCTGCTGGAGGTTTCTAAAGACTTAATTAAAACGTGCCCTTTAATCCCAACCTTTACAACATTTCCTTCGATATTCAGAGAATTCATGCTAGTCATAAATTTGCGCTGATCGGTATATCGTGATAATCATAATAGCAACAGCCTTAATCTTACAATAAATACC
This sequence comes from Paralithodes platypus, assembly GCA_032716605.1. Lineage (NCBI taxonomy): Eukaryota > Metazoa > Arthropoda > Malacostraca > Decapoda > Lithodidae > Paralithodes > Paralithodes platypus. The sequence goes on along the minus strand of CM064532.1, from coordinate 21,718,693 downwards.
AATGATTATTAAATTATCGGGTGGTCCAGGGGAGGCAGTTTCTATTTCTGCTTGGTCGACCCTCCCTGAATCAGACGCTGCGAAACAAAGGCATATTCATATGAGTTATAGATTTTCCCATTAGATTCATAGGTTTAGTAGCAGGTACTCTACAACATACTCACCCTGTCACCATATTCATTAATGATCTCAAGAATTGTACCTCTAGTCTCATATGCTGATGACTACCTTTCACTATTAACTAGATTTTCACAACCATCTAGCATGCAATTACTCCAAAAGTCACGTGGCGAGGCCATAGCACGCCTATCTTCTGATCTACCAATTATTTATGATTGAGGCAGAACCAATGTTATTACTTTCAATGCCTCCAAGACCCAATTTCTCCTTATATCTACCCATTGCAATCTTCCACATGACTATCCATTGCTCTTCAACAATACACAAATCAACCTTTAATCTTCTCCCAAAATTCTTGGTGTATCTTTTTCATCCGACCTTTCTTGCAAAGTTCATATTAACATTCTTGCTCAAACAGCTTCCCAGAAGTTAGGTGTGCTCACCTGTCTCCATGGGTTCTTTACCCCTGTACATTTTGCTGCTACTACAGGGGCACAGTGCTCCCATGCATTGAGTATTGTTCGCATGTGTGGAGAGGTTCCACCCTTACCACACTTCTCAAAAGAGTAGAATCAAAAGCATATTGTCTCCTCCACTCAATTCCTCTTACTAGTTCCCTACAGTCTCATTCTACACGCCGCAATGTTTCATTTCTTTCACTCTTCTATCTTGGCTACAACAAACAGTGTTCTTCAGAGCTCTCCCTGTGGCGAGTGCGAGGCACCCACCTTTCAACACAGTCCCTCTCATATTATATCCAGCTCTCCAATCCAAGAATTAGCAAGTCTTCTCAGTATTTCTTCTACTCAACAAATGTGATCTCTGGAACTCTCTCCCTTAATCAATCTTTCCTTTATCCTATGACTTAGACTGCTTTAAACTGTATGTGCCCCAACGTCCCTTGAATTTGGCTCTCTGTCACTCTTTTGGCTTTTAGGGAGACACTCGTTACAGGCAGCCTGCCTTTTGTCACCTGCATACACCAAAACAATATAAATATATAAATAAATAACAATTATTATACGTAAAAATTAAGTTCACTAACTCTGCATGATTGCATACTTACTTTATGTATACATTATGTATATGTAACTAAATGTTTTCCTTTATTTGTTGTTCATAATAAAATTACATACACAACACCAATCAACATTTATATCCATATATCCTTTGTTAGACTAAAATTGCGTTTTCATAACCAATTTCGAAAGTGCAGTGAATTGATAGACATTTTTAACTGATTAGCATGCTTATTCTGATAGCATGTGTCTATTCGTAAAATTCAGATGCGTGGAATGTACGTGAGACACGAGTATTTATTCCTCGGTTTCTTGTAAGGAGTTGCGAAAACGTAATTTCGGGATGACATACAGTAAGGTGTAGTTATTTGTGATGTAGTGGATTATGTGTGTTACAATAAGTTTGAACTTCTTTCTTGATCTCTTTGTAAGGTATCTTAATAAATCTCCTATACATTTTTCACTGTTCAATATATAGATAGAATAATCTTTTGGAATCATTATTTTATTAACTCCTTATGGGAATTCATTTAAGGCTATCATTGATGGAGAGAGAGACTGCCAGGAATACAACGGAAAAATTAGAAGAAAGGGGACGAAACCGGGGATGAAAGACAACAGTAAAACAGTGTTACCATTGAGCTGTCGAGACCTGTGAAACAAAGATAGAAATACAGTATGTTTATAAGTACCAAATACATTTTACTGATATCACTATAAATACCAACACATACTCTTGTAGGTGTTATGTCTATTACAAACTTAACCATGGAGTTGTTGCCTATGAATTACTTGAAAGATGGTTCAGCCGGTATATTTTGGTGAAGATATTTTTTAAGAATATGGCTGGCCACATTTTCTATTTACAGTACTATCAATACGTACTGTGCCTCTTGCATTACTATCTGTGTCAATCCTGATACATTTACAGCATCTATAAGAACATGTGTATATGTACGAGAGAGAGAGAGAGAGAGAGAGAGAGAGAGAGAGAGAGAGAGAGAGAGAGAGGCGAGGGTTCAAGAAGTAAGAGAATTGTGAATCAGGAGAGAAGTTGAGGACAGAAGGAAAGATAAGTAAAGTAACAGAGTTAAAACTAAAAAAGTTACCGAGTTGGGGAAGTAAGGGACAGAAGAAGAAAACGGAAAAGAAAAGGGAAACCACAACAGAGGTTAACCCACAACAAATAAGAAGAACGACGAAAAGCAGAACCAGAACAAGTTACGGAGAAAGAAAGAAGATAGGACCAAAACAAGGAATGAAAGAAAGAAGGAGGAGAACCAGAACAAGTCCCGTGGAAAGAAAGAAGACAGGACCAACCCAAAGAACAAAAGAAAGAAAGAGGAGTACCAACAACATGGCCGCCTCCCCACCATCCCCAATAAAAACCAACACATTAACCGATATGCTCAAGTCGCCGCCATCACGCCCACTCTGCCGTCTATGCCCGGGAAAGACATACACATCACCATCACCAATTCCAGGTCCCGTAAAAGGAAGGCAGAGCAGGAAGACTTCTCAAAACATAAAAGGCCCCAGATATCTCCTCTCCAGATGCGGCACTCTTCCGCGCAGCTCCTACACACATCATGGCGGGAACTTCTTAGGGGTCTACCTGAAACCCCCCTAATCCGCCCCCCGTATCTATGACCTTCTGACCTTCTGACCATACCTGGGTCATCGCAGCACAAGTCATGACCATCCTGACTTGCCCAGGGTAGAGCGAGCAATTCTAAAGGCTCGAGTAAACTTGCATGCAAGGCTGGAGTCCAAGAATTACCCTCTCTTTCCACTAAGTGTACATGCCATGGCTGTAGCTCAAATTGCCTGAGAGTTCTTTTCCCTATTTAAGAACTATTGTCTCTCACACCATAGTGCTCGAGATACATTAGGATCTTTTCTAGACTTGTAGTTTTGACATTAAAAGTGGAAATGAGGACATGTCCCTAAAACATGCTTAGGTATCAATTAAACACTCTTGGAGAAGTCTTTGCCATGGCAAGACCGCTGCAATAGTCAGGGCTTTGCGAGACACCGTCACTTAAACGGCACTCTGCATATAAAGTCTTTACATCATACTGTATGTGCCAAAGCCATGGTTGAGAACATATGCTTGTAAAAAGGACTAAAAATCTAATCATTAGGGTTTTTTTAATACTCTTATAAAGGTCAAAGGTAGTTGGGAAAGATAGTAAGGCCATGGTCACATTTCTTTCCCACGTTCGCCTGATGAATAGTTACTCTGTCATGACTTGAGCGACTGTTCATTAAAGACCCCGCATCCAAGAGTACCAAATTAGAGCTTCATCACCGACTATTATAACGGTCAGGATAGTCGAGCAACCATAGTGCGGGACATGTTCTCACTCATGCTCGCGTTAATCCGATAGTTCGCCCCCTGTGTCATGAAATAGGGAACTACTATTAAATTATCTGCTCAACAGGTGGCGTTGTGTGTGTGTAAGTGTGAGAGTCCGAGTGTAGGGGGTGAGACAGTGAAGCACGGGAACGAGGTGGCTTCAGAGAGGGGGTCGTTTCGGGCCATGAGTGAGCACCGTGCCTCATGTGAAGGCAAGATGGCAGGTGCTCGTTGTACTCTACGTGCTTCACATGTCTCACTCCCTAGACTGGAACAAGACCTCACAGGCTTCACTGTTCATTGTAAAGCGGTGAATGTTAAGGCTCTCACCCTATGCCCGAGAGGAAGTAAGTTGGAATATAGAAAAAAAAAATAAAAAAAAAAATAATAAATGCCCCAAACCAAATAGTCCATCTGTAAATCCCACTCCATTGACCACACGGTAGGACCACCTAAGCGGCCCGACCAAGACAGAAGAAAGGACTTGGCAACAAACAACTAGATCAACAGAATTAGTGTTACTTCAAAACTCTACCCAGTGTTAGAATAGAAGTGCTAGTGGATTTTCTAAGTTCGTCGTGGACCCTTATCCGTGCTTGGCGTTATGTTATTGTGTTATTTTTCCATTTAACCAGTGTATTATATATCTTGAGTGTATTGTTTTCTTTGTATCAAGTGATTATTAATGCGAAAACTCGTGTCCACTCTGTATTATATTTATCCTTTACAACTTTGTGCATAATATGTAGTCTGACTTTAGTTTCTCCAGTCGAGTAAGAACCTACCTTTATCCAATCAACCCCAGTAAAAACTTGGTATAACAATAAGAAACATAAGGAAGGAGGAAAACATATACTAAACACTTTGGCTGCGGGAGACGTCCCGGAACGCTACACAAAACAATACAACATGCTGCCGGAGACGTTCAGGAACGCGTCAGTACTTTCCGCCAGAAAATTTGATTCGGGGAGGCATCTGGTGGTCAATGTCTGAACTACTCATCCGTCCCGAGAGTTTGTGAGCGTGGGAGGGTCAGTCATTGTCTAGCAAGCAGAGGTGATGGATGCGTCACAAAATAACTCGTCCGATCGCGTTCCCCTCCCCTCTCGCGGGGCGGGCAGCACAAGGCTTCAGTGATTCCGCCATTGGTCGCGCTCTCCTAGTAGACGATATATCTTTATCAGAGATTGAGAGTGGGGCCTCATGCTCTAACAGCTCCTTCGAAGGAAGTTTTATAGAAGTGGAAGATGTGAGTGGGACTGACAATGAGTTTGATGAAGTGCTCGGAGCTAGGAGCGACATAGCGAAAGATGAGGCTTGCATATCTCCCGCCAACACTGGAGAAGACCCCGCCATTGATGCTATACCACCTCGCATCCCTCCACATCGGGTGCCCCACAGGTAGCTTCTGCTGATTCACTGGCGTATATTTTGTATTATCTATTCTATGATTGTCCCTATTTATTTAATATTGCTTTATAATGTAATATTTTCCCCAGTGTTGATTTCGAGCTCCCCATTACTACAACTATAAAACCTACTCCCTGTGCTTTTGAACGACGTATTTCACCGCTTTCCAATGTTATATAAACATAAATTTTAAAAATATCTTTTGCTTTTACAAAATTCTTAATGTGTAGATGTCTCATATATATGTATGCATGTATGTGTGTGTGTGTGTGTGTTTGTCTGTGTATGATATAAATAGTATATGTATTTAATTATGAATGTATGTGTTTATGTATAAGTCCATGTTTATGTAATGTTAGTGTTCAAAAGTAATATTCAGTATATTTTTCATTGTTTGCTAAGGAGCTAGCACTCAGAAGGCTAGGCCATTAAATGTTCTACTTGTGTTGTCTTATTCATGTATTATCTCCATAATAAGGCAATCAAATTATTATCATTAATTATTATTATTATACTGCAATAGAAAAGGCCTCACCAAAGTCCTGAAAGGAGGATGACTAAGAGTTAGAAAGATATGAAAGAAGATCACTGGTAGATCGACCCTTAAGGAAGCCATACTAGCGATCTGAGATCAGATTATGAGAAGAGATATGCTTAAGAAATTTGGAAGCAAGAATAGTTTCAAAAACTTTAGAGATACAAGAGATGAGAGCAATTGGTCGATAGTTGGAGCTAGAGAGCGGTCACCCTTCTTTAGGACAGGGTGAATGAGAGCAAACTTCCAGCAAGAAGGGAAGACGTTAGAGGAGAGACAGGGATGAAAGAGTTTGCCTAGGCAGCGAGTCAGCACGGAAGCACAGTTTTTGAGTACAACAAGAGGAACACCGTCCGGACCGTACGCCTTCTTATTATTAAGCCCAGGGAGGGTAGAAAGTACATCTTTAGAAGAGATTAGGATATTTGGCATAAGTAGGAGAGAGGGAGGTGGAGGGAGGAATAGCACCGGAATCATCCAAGGTGGAGTTTCTAGCAAAAGTTTGAGCAAAGAGTTCAGCTTTGTCAGAGGAAGAAGTGATGGTTGTGCCATCAGAGTGGAAAAGGGGAGGGAAAGACGAGGAAGAACATTTGTTGGCGAGGTTTTTGACTAGATGCCAGAAAACTTGGGAAGAGCTAGAGTTGGATAGTTCAGTGCATTTATTATTGATGAAAGTGTGCTTGGCAAGTCGAAGAATAGATTTGGCTTGATTCCGGGCAGAAACATAGGAAGAATGAGATTCTAGAGTTTTAAGGCGTCGGTACCGTTTTGAATGCCTCCTCCTTGTTGCGGACAGCAGTAGAAGAAGCGTGAGTAAACCAAGATTTTTTTGCATTAGACTGCGAGAAAGAAAATGGAATGTACGCTTCCATGAACGAGAGGATTACCTCGGTAATGCGTTCAGCACTCTCCGAGGGTCCCCGCCCACAGAAGCAGAAGTCATTCCATGAGACATTAAAGAAGTACTGTCAAAGAGCCTCCCAGTCGGCAGCGCCAAAGTGCCACAGGCACCGCCGGCTGGGAGGATCGGGTGGCCGTAATGGAGATATAGGACAGGTAACGGAGATAAGTTTATGGTCGGAGGAGCCCAAAGGTGGGAAAAGATTGACAGTATAAGACGAAGGGTTAGAAGTAAAAAATAAGTCAAGAATATTGGACCGATCTCCGAAGCGATCCGGGATACGGGTGGGTTGCTGGACTAGCTGCTCTAGGTCATTTAGGATAGAAAAGACGAAGGTTTGTTCACCAGGTTGGCCAGTAGTAAGAGAGAACCATTGACGGTGGTGAATGTGGAAATCTCCTATTATGGAGATTTCCGAGAAGGGAGAGATGGATAGAATGTGTTCCACTTTAGAGTTTAGATAGTCAAAGAATTTGGAAAAGTCGGTAGAGTTAGGGGAAGGATAGACAGCACAGAAGTATTTAGTATGAGAATGACAGAATAGTATGAGCCATAAAGTTGAGAATTCAGAAAAGTCGAAATCGGGACACGAGAGCAAGTGAGTTTGTTGTGCACGTATGCACAACATCCGCTTTTGGCTTTGAAACTAGGATAGAGAAAGTAGGAGGAAACAGAGAAGGGGCTGCTGGCAGTTGCCTCAGACACCTGGGTTTCAGTGAGGAAAAGAAGATCAGGGTTGGAGGAGGAATGGTGGTGTTCAACGGAGTGAAAATTAGAGGAAAAGCCGCGAATATTGTAAAAGTTGATAGTTAGTAAGAATGACAGGCCGTGGTCCGGAGCATTTAGAGGGGTCGTCAGGGGAAGGTCGGGTGGGTGTGGGTTTTTTTTGTTCCCCCCCATGGGGACTCCGACGCTTGGCGATTGTTTATCATCATATTATTTGTTTTGTTTTTATGGAAGGAGGAAGTGTGGTGTACATGTTAAGTATAGTGAAGAAGATAGGAGGAGGAGGTGTTTGTGAGAGCTGGCTGGACTACTCGCAGTGTAAATGAGGCACAAAGGAAATCAGTATGAGAGGCCAAGCAAATGAAACAGGAGTTCAAGCAACTCCTTATCAAATGCCTACAGCCTCTCCTGGGAATAGCCCTGTTCGATTGGTGTCTACAATCTACCGCTATGATATCTCGTTCTTGTCTACAATTACAGCTGGAGTCAACTGTATGGGGCTAGAGAAGAAGGCGCGTTACAGATAATTGTACCGACCCTTTATCTACAAATCTAACCTTGCAGCAACAAAAAGACGAACACACAGCCGCACAATTTTATATAAGCCCTGCAATTTAGTGAAAATGCAAAAATACGTTAAACATATTACTAGTAACAGCATAAATACAAAATCTCACACTGGGGTTGAGCTATCATCTGAAAGTATCGTAATATTTGCTTGACATAATCCTGACCATGTTTATCCAATCCCATCATACAATAACTATACACCAAATTAACACTTTCCTTATATCAAGAGGCATTCTTTCAATTCACCATGGTTGTTAGATTTAAATAGAGTTTGTGAAAGTCGAATGGGTAATAAGGTTAGTATTTACCTCCGTATTTGTTAAGAGTTACTGTCTAAGCTTAAATGTCTTGTGTTAGCCAGAAGAATCTGTAAAATAACGTTATGATTCTGAAGAGTAATCCTATGTATCTACATTTTTTGAGGCGAACAGATATATGAACATAATGACCGAGAGACACACAACACAATATTTAATGATATATCCTGAACAACCTATGTACTACATGTATATTGCGTATTACATGTATATTGTGTACTACATGTATATTGTGTATTACATGTATATTGTGTACTACATGTATATTGTGTACTACACGTATATTGTGTATTACATGTATATTATGTACTACATGTATATTGTGTACTACATGTATATTGTGTAGTACATGTATATTGTGTACTACATGTATATTGTGTATTGCATGAATAGAGTGTATTACATGTACTGTATATTGTGTATTACATGTATATTGTGTACTACACGCATATTGTGTACTACATGTATATTGTGTATTACATGTATATTGTGTACTACACGTATATTGTGTATTACATGTATATTGTGTATTACACGTATATTGTATATTACATGTATATTGTGTATTACACGTATATTGTGTACAACATGTATATTGTGTACATGTATATTGTGTACTACACGTATATTGTGTATTACATGTATATTGTGTACTACAAGTATATTGTGTACTACATGTATATTGTGTTAAACATGTATATTGTGTACATGTATATTGTGTACTACATGTATATTGTGTATTACATGTATGTTGTGTACTACATGTATATTGTGTACTACATGTATATTGTGTATTACATGTATATTGTGTACTACATGTATATTGTGTATTACACGTATATTGTGTATTGAACGTATATTGTGTACAACATGTATATTGTGTATTACATGTATATTGTGTACAACATGTATATTGTGTATTACATGTATATTGTGTACAACATGTATATTGTGTACATGTATATTGTGTATTACATGTATATTACATACAACATGTATATTGTTTGCTACATGTACTGTATATTGTGTATTACATGTATGTTGTGTACAACATGTATATTGTGTACATATATATTGTGTATTACATGTATATTGTGTATTACATGTATATTGTGTACAACAAGTATATTGGGTATTACATGTATATTGTGTATTACATGTATATTGTGTATTACATGTATAGTGTTTACTACATGTATATTGTGTATTACATTTATATTGTGTAGTACATGTATATTGTGTATTACATGTATATTGGCTATTACATGTATATTGTGTATTACATGTATATTGTGTATTAAATGTATATTGTGTACAACATGTATATTGTGTATTACATGTATATTGTATACAACATGTATATTGTGTATTACATGTATAAGAACATAAGAACATAAGAAAATGGGAGTCTGCAGAAAGCCGATTGGCCTAAGCAAGGCAGATCCCTGTCCCACACAACCCCAATTACAAAGCCCAATTATAGGCTCAACACTCTAATACCCTGAGGATCATCTTACCAAACCGGTTAGAGATTAACGCAGGATTACGGGGGTCTGCAGAGCGCTGATTGGCCCAACCCGGCTGATCCCCCTTCACACCCAACCCTTCTCGTCCATATGCTTATCCAATTTTTTCTTAAAGCTCCCTATCGTTCTTGATCCCACTATATCACTTGGTAGCCTATTCCACCCATCTACAACTCTGTTACCAAACCAATATTTGCCTATATCTTTTCTGAAACGAAATTTATCTAATTTGAAACCATTGGTACGAGTTCTTTCGCTATCACTGAGCTTTAGTACATTTGTCATATCCCCTTTGTTAATCCCACTAACCCACTTGAACACCTCTATCATATCCCCTCTAACTCTGCGTCTCTCTAACGAATGTAAACCTAATTTCTTCAACCTTTCTTCATACGGAAAATTTCTAATATTATGGATCATTTTTGTCATTCTACGCTGAATTCTCTCCAATGAATCTATGTCCATTCTGTAATAAGGACACCAAAATTGGACAGCATAATCCATATGGGGTCTCACTAATGACAAGTAAAGTTTTAAGATAACATCAGCAGTTCTGTTTCTCACACTCCTAGAGATGAACCCGAGAATCCTGTTTGCCTTATTACGAACGCTTATACACTGTTTTCTAGGCTTCAAATCATTGCTAACAAACACACCTAGATCTTTCTCGCAGTCTGAATTTTCTAATTCTAAATTAGCTAGTTTATATTTAACATTTGTATGCATCTTCCCTATCTTTAATACCTTGCATTTGTCAATGTTAAACTTCATCTGCCAATTTACTGACCATTCATGTAAGGTATCTAGATCCCTTTGGAGGCACTCTATATCGCTATCTGAATCAATTGATCTCCCCATTTTAGTATCGTCTGCGAATTTACTTATCCTACTAGTTATACCTAAATCTAGGTCATTTATGTATATAAGAAACAACAGGGGACCTAATACCGATCCCTGGGGGACACCACTTTTGACTGCTCCCCACTCTGACTTGGTACCATTTATGCTGACTCTCTGTTTCCTACCAATTAGCCATGACCTAATCCATCCCAACAACGACCCTCCTATTCCATGTGCCTCAACCTTTCTCATCAATCTCTCATGAGGGACTCTGTCGAAAGCTTTACTGAAATCTAAATATATAATATCATATTTTTCCGTCTGTGTACTCATACCTCATGCTTCCCAGTACCCTGGAAAGAAGCAAACATCCATCCAGTTCCTAAAAAAGGTGCCTCTTCAGATCCATCAAACTACAGACCAATAGCTATAACTTCCACTCTTGGCAAAGTTTTTGAAATTATATTAAATAATCACATAATTAAGCATCTGGAGAATAATAAATTAATCAGTGATAGGCAATATGGTTTTAGACGATGTCGATCAACTGCAGACATTCTTTGCCTTCTTACGCATCAAATCAACCAAGCTACAGACCAACATGGTGAAACACATACAATAGCACTGGATATATCAAAGGCATTTGATAGAGTCTGGCATCAATCCTTATTGTCGAAGATGTCACACTACGGCCTTGCATCATTAGTTCCACTAATTTCTTCTTATCTTCATAACAGAAAAATACGTGTAATGGTAGATGGCCTTTATTCTCAATTTCACTCAATAAATGCTGGTGTTCCCCAGGGATCAGTTTTGGCCCCAACTCTGTTCCTCATTCATATCAATGATCTCATATCTACCACTCATAATCCAATACATTCCTACGCAGATGACTCAACACTCCACAGTTCCTTCACATTTACCAATTCTTTCACCCAACCCGATCTTATAAATTCAAAAATAAACACTGCAATTTCTCTGAACCAGGACCTTTCTAGAATTAATGAATGGGGACAAGAGAATCTAGTTTCCTTTAATGCACAGAAAACCAAGTACATTCAATTTTCTAACCGACAGAATCTCACTGACTCCCATATATTTTTTAATGATGTAAATATTCCCACTTCCCCTAGTATTGACATTCTCGGTGTAACATTAACTACTAACTTGAGCTGGACACATTATGTTAGAAGCATTGCTAAGAATGCCTCTAAAAAACTGGGACTCCTGTACAGAGTTCGAGAATTCTTCACTGACGAGCAGTTGGCCGTAATATATAAAAGTCATGTGCGCTCTCAGATGGATTACTGTTCACCTCTGTGGGGTGGAAGTGGAGTGGTTGCATTGAGGCAGTTGGACAAAATTCAAAATAAAGCTATTAGATTAATCAATAACCCTGCAATCACACAGGACCTTCCTACATTAGCCATACGAAGAAACGTTGCATCCCTTGCATTATTCTACAGATATTTTCACAGCAATTGTTCCGAGGAACTTGCTTCAATTGTGCCGCCTCTCCACATCTTTCCCGTAGAACTAGGGCAGCTGAGAGCGCCCATGAATTTACACTTTCTCCTCCACAATGCAGAACTTCTGCTTATCAGAATTCATTTATCCCCAGAGCTACTACTCTTTGGAATTCACTTCCCTCGAATTGCTTTCCACAAACTTACAATCAACAAATGTTTAAATCCAGTTGTTACAAACATTTTATGAATGGAGGATGCCTTTAGGCACATGGACCTTTTTGTTTTATCTGTGTTTTTCCTTCCTCCGTTCATTGTCTCTTAAAAAAAAAAATAAAAAAATATGACTTGTCACTATCTACTGCTTCATATACCTCTGAGAAAAAGCTAAGCAAATTAGTAAGGCACGAACGTCCCTGAGTGAATCCATGCTGAGAAGAATTTATTAAGTTAAATTTTACTAAGTGGCTTCTAATTTTCCTAGCAATAATAGACTCTAGCAACTTTCCTATGATTGATGTGAGACTAATGGGACGGTAATTGGATGCTATCGATTTATCACCTTTTTTGAAGATCGGAACTACATTTGCAAGCTTCCAAGCTTCTGGAACTAAACCTGTTTCTAATGACTTGTTAAATATAAATGCTAATGGACTACTTAACTCATCTCTGCATTCTTTTAATACTCTAGCATATACCTCGTCAGGACCAGGCGATTTTTGAGGTTTCAGTCTGTCAATTTCCTTAAGCACATCATTTCTACTTATACTAACTGTACTTAACATATTTTCTATACTATCACTATATACCATATTGACTTCTGGAATCTGTGCCAAATTTTCATTAGTGAAAACGGAAAGAAACTGACTATTTAATGTACTGCACATTTCTAAATCATTTTCTGTTATTTCTCCTATTGAAGTTTTTAGGGGGCCTATTACATCTCTAACTTTAGATTTATATAGTTGGTAAAAAGCTTTAGGGTTATTTTTTGAGTCGCTGGCTATCCTTATTTCATAATTTCTTTTTGCTTTCCTGATTTCCTTTTTGACCTGTCTTGATAGAGTCTGATAGTATATATGTAAATGATTTTCACCTTTCTTTATTTTTCGATATATTCCTTTCTTTTTTCCTATAAGATCTATTAGCTTATTAGTCATCCATTTTGGTTGGTTCTGCGTCGATCTAAATCTTCTTTTAGGGATATATTTATTTTGAGCATTGTGGAGTGAAGCAATAAACTGGTTATATGTAGGTGGCAAGTTTAACTCTGGCATATCCTGACTTAATCGCTTAACAATAGGGTCCACCCTTAAGTCTCTTCTTAGCCCACCATAATCGGCTTTTCTGAAATCTGGGATAAGTGTCGTATTCTCTTTAGCATTCCCTGTCCATTGTATATTAAAATAAATAGATTTATGATCGCTATTTCCTAGGTGGTCACCAATCTCTACATTATTTATCATATGTTCATTGTTACTGAAAACTAAATCAAGAATATTAATACCTCTAGTCGGCGTATCTATGAATTGAAATAAAAAACTATCTTGTACTACCTCAATAAACTCTACTGAATCGGAGTCGCCTATTTGGTGCTGCCAATCAATGTTCGGAAAATTAAAATCCCCCATAATGCACACATTGCTAAACCTTGATGCTATTTTAATTTCCTCCCATAACGATTTTCCGCCATTTCTACTCATATTAGGCGGTCTATATATAACTCCAATAACTATGGTCTCACTACCTTCGTTAACCTCTACCCAAACACTTTCATTATCATTATTTAGTCTAATACCTGATTTAATACAGCTTTTTAATGTACTCCTGACAAACACTGCTATACCCCCGCCCCTCCTACTTGTTCGGTCATATTTAAACAAACTATATCCTGGAATATCAAATTCTGCTAAAAAATGCCTAGATTCTGTATTAATCCACGTTTCAGTTAGCGCTATTATGTCTATATTTTCTGTGCTAACGAGTGCTCTAAGTTCGTTCATTTTGTTACATAAACTCCTACAATTTGTATAATATACCCTCATCCTATTACTTGTATTTGCAACTAATTTTCTATTGTGTTTAGCTAACTTATTATTTCCTGTTGAACTACTAGCTCTAGACGGAAATTCTACTCTATCAGTATTCTCATCTTTACTATCAGTTACATGTGTAGTGTTATCGATACTACTATTACACATCACTATATCCGCACTATCTTGACTGATTATTTCTATTTTACTCACTGGTTTGTCACATGAAGTACCTGCTCCATATGGAGACAGTATTTTACTTACACACCCAGGTTTTTTTAACGAAACCCCGCAACAATCTTGTCGAGTGAGCTGGCCAAGGTCGAAACTCCTAGTCGAGAGAGATGCACTCCATCCTGGGCATACAGTTCATCCTTACCATAAAAGAGGGACCAGTTATCCAGGAATGGAATAGTATTTGCCTTACAATACTTCTCCAGCCGGCTATTTACACCAATAGCCCTGGAGGACCATTCCTTCCTTACCCCTCTTCTAGGCAGGATACTGTTTACCACAGGAACTCCACCTTTTTCCTTGATCCTCTCCAACATTTCCTGATACTTGGAGAGCAACTCCTCAGTCCTGCATCTCCATATGTCGTTGCTCCCTGCGTTGAGGAAGATGATGGGGTCCTCCCCACTCACTTCCATGACAGCATCTATCTTCTCAGCCACCCTCCCGACTCCGGCACCAGGCACGCAGACAACTTTACCAACCTGAGTGTTTGTTGCCCTGCCAAGGTATCTAACCAATGAATCACCGACAATGAAAACAGACTTAGCTTTTTCCTTTTGTCGGCGTGTAGCAGCAGTTGTTGCAGCAACAGCAGCAGACTTCCCCCCCTCCCCTCTCACTGCCTCGATGATCGCCACTTCATCGCCATCACTCTCATCAGCCAAGGTGCTGAAGTTGTTGTGGGTCTTGACTGGCTGCCTTTTCAGCTTGCAGGCCGTTGCACTAGTTGACACCACTTTCCAAGGGGCTTCACGATCCCTGGGAACACTTCCGGTAGCCTCACACTTCTTCTCCGCCATAGCTAGTCTCAAGGCCAAATTTTCATCTTTGAGACACTGAATCTCCTGCTCCACACTCTCCAGTCTCTCTTGCAAAGCAAGACAAAGCTGGAGAGTATGGGAGGAGACAGCAGACTCATCAACAACAGCCATCACTATGAAAGTTCACTAGGACCTCACTAAGGGTAAACAGGTTCACTAGCGGTCACTGGGGACGTCCGCACAGGTCAGGGGTCAGAGAGCAACTGAAGGGGTCAGAGAGCAACTCAGGGGTCAGAGAGCAACTGTATATAGTGTACTACATGTTTATTGTGTACTACATGTATATTGTGAACTACATGTATATTGTGTAATACATGTATAGTATAGTGTGTACTACATGTATATTGTGTACTACATGTATATTGTGTATTACATGTATATTGTGTAATACATGTATATTGTGTATTACATGTATATTGTGTACTACATGTCAATTTTGTACTACATGTATGTTATGTATTACATGTATATTGTGTATTCCCCGAAGGGGAACGAACCGCCCCCATGCACCTCTGTCCCCAGTCAGTCGACGCCCCTCCCCCCAACCAGCACCGCCTTCGTTCATGTAGTTTCTCACTCCATCCTTCCACCTCATATTCGGTCTACCTCTCCCCCTCTGTCCCTCCACCTCGCTCTCGTACACCCTCTTAGTCATTCTCTCGCTTTCCATACGTTCCATATGGCCGACCCATCTCAAGTTGTTCCTTTTCACACTTTCCAGCACATCTACCTCCACACCACACCTCCTTCTTACTTCCTCATTAGTCTGTCTATCCCTCCATGTAACTCCGCACGCACTCCTTAAGTAATTAATTTCCACTGCTCTCACTCTTGGTCTGAGTCTCTCAACCAACGTCCATGCTTCGCTTCCGTAAGTCAGTGTCGGGATTACCACACTGTCATGCAAGGACTTCTTCACTTCCATACAGTATATTGTGTACAACATGTATATTGTGTATTACATGTATATTGTGTATTACATGTATATTGTGTACAATATGTATATTGTGTACATGTATATTGTGTACATGTATATTGTGTATTACATTCATATTGTGTACTACAAGTATATTGTGTATTACATGTATAGTGTGTACTACACATGTATTGTGTATTACATGTATATTATGTACTACATGTATATTGTGTATTACATGTATATTGTTTACTACATGTATATTGTGTATTACATGTATATTGTGTAATACATGCATACCGGTATTATGTACTACATGTATATTGTGTATTACATGTATATTGTGTACTACATGTATATTGTGTACTACATGTATATTGTGTACTACATGTCAATTGTGTACTGCATGTATATTGTGGACTGCATGTATATTGTGTACTACATGTGAATTATGTACTACATGTATATTATGTACTACATGCATATTGTGTACTACATGTATATTGTGTATTACACGTATATTGTGTACTGCATGTATATTGTGTACTACATATACTCTATATTGTGTACTGCATGTATATTGTGTACTACATGTGTATTGTGTACTACATGAATATTGTGTATTACATGTATATTGTGTACTACATGTATATTGTGTATTACATGTATATTGTGTATTACATGTATATTGTGTACTACATGTATATTGTGTACTACATGTATATAGTGTACTACATGTATATTGTGTACTACATGTATATTGTGTACTACATGTATATTGTGTAATACATGTATAGTATAGTGTGTACTACATGTACATTGTGTACTACATGTATATTGTGTATTAAGTGTATATTGTGTAATACATGCATATTGTGTATTACATGTATATTGTGTACTACATGTCAATTTTGTACTACATGTATGTTGTGTATTACATGTATAATGTGTATTTCATGTATATTGTGTACTACATGTATATTGTGTACTACATGTATATTGTGTATTACATGTATATTGTGTAATACATGCATATTGTGTATTACATGTATATTGTGTACTACATGTCAATTATGTACTACATGTATGCTGAAGAAAAAGGAGAAAAGAGGGCTGGATGTGATGGAGATGAGCTGCTTGAGGAGTATGTGTGGAGTTACTCGTAGAGACAGATTGAGGAATGAAGAGATACGTAGGAGAGTGGGGCAGCAGGAACATTTGTCAGCCAGAGTGGACAGAAGGGTGCTGAGCTGATATGGTCATGTTGAACGAATGGGAGATGAATGGCTTACAAAGAGAATATGTGAGTCAGGTACAAGGGGAGATAGAA
This sequence comes from Paralithodes platypus, assembly GCA_032716605.1. NCBI lineage: Eukaryota > Metazoa > Arthropoda > Malacostraca > Decapoda > Lithodidae > Paralithodes > Paralithodes platypus. The sequence continues at coordinate 21,701,570 of CM064532.1, read as the reverse complement.
GGGCAGGAAGACCCCCATTGAGATGGAGAGACTGTGTAAGAAAGGCTTTGGATGATAGAGGAATGACTATAGATCAGGCAGGGGAAGTGGTGGTGGACAAGAGTGAATGGAGAATGCTTGTGAATAGTTTAGTGAACACGTGGTCATTTGGAGTAAGGGGTCGGGCGCAAGTTCGACTAGATAATAGTCCATCAGGCGCCTGGCCGGGGGGACGATTAATATGAAGGGTGTGCCTGGAAGTGTGGTGGTAGGGCTTGTGGCTTTGGCTCCGCTGCATGTCTGCCTGCCGAGATCGGAACCTCTCCGGGTGGTCAGGGGCCAGGGGAGTGCTGGAGCGACCTTGGTAACCCGGGTCTCTGGGTCTTCTCCTGGGTGTCCTGGATGTGTGTGAGTTTGTGTTTTTTATCTGTGTTTATTTTTTGTTTTATGTTGTTTTTGTGTTTTCCCTGTTCTTGCTCTGTCTTGAGTCGGCTACCCCCAAAATGGAGATTGGGCCTGAGCATATAGATAGATAGATAGATGTATGTTGTGTAATACATGAATATTGTGTATTACATGTATATTGTGTATTACATGTATATTGTGTATTACCTGTATATTGTGTACTACATGTATATTGTGTACTACATGAATATTGTGTAATACATGTATATTGTGTATTACATGTATATTGTGTACTACATGTCAATTTTGTACTACATGTATGTTGTGTATTACATGTATATTGTGTATTACATGTATATTGTGTACTACATGTATATTGTGTACTACATGTACAGTATATTGTGTATTACATGTGTTTTGTGTACTACACATATATTGTGTATTACATGTATATTGTGTATTACATGTATATTGTGTACTATATGTATATTGTGTACTACATGTATATTGTGTATTACATGTATATTGAGTACTACATGTATATTGTGTACTACATGTATATTGTGTACAACATGTATATTGTGTACTACATGTGTATTGTGTACTACATGTATATTGTGTACTACATGTATATTGAGTACTATATGTATATTGTGTACTACATGTATAGTGTAATACATGTGTAGTGTGTACTACATGTATATTGTGTACTACATGTATATTGTGTATTTCATGTATATTGTGTAATACATGCATATTGTGTACTACATGTATATTGTGTACTACATGTCAATTGTGTACTACATGTAGAGTATAGTGTGTACTGCATGTATATTGTTTACTACATGTATATATCTAGGGGAGAAAACCTTATAAAAATCTGGGTGGATGGGACTCGTCAGCCTTAGTCAGCAACCTGTCTAGGGGAGTAAACCTGATACAAATCCATACTGCTTATCTAGGTGTAAGGCAGGTTAGTGGATGGACTAGCCAAACACCACTGTAGAAAAATAGTGCTAACTAGATACATAGAGGGCCTCGGAGTCGGACGGATCCTAAATTGAGTGGTCAATCCTGTAAGTCCTTCAGTACACTGGCTCAGGTTGTCCCTCTTCCAAGGAATAGTTCGGCTTGGGGGCTTCAGTGTATGGCCACCCTCATTAACACATAAAGAGCGGGTGGTAGGGTATTTTACACTGTGCCGCCCAGCGTTTTTTTTTTACCCTAAATAGGGTTGTTTCCGTGCTCATTTTCATGCATAAACAAGACCCAGAACATAAAACAAGTATCTATCCCTGAAAGGCCGTAAACAGAGCTTTCCAATGACACCCGAACCATCCTTGTACGACCACTGGTTCTCTTGCAACGATCGTGCAACACGAGTGCAAAAAACCTAAAATAAGGTAATTTCCGTACATAATTTCCTGTGTAGCGAATGAGAGAGGGGAAGGAAGGTGGTATACAGTCAGTACGTCCACGGTGGTTGTGGGGAGCGGTCAAAGGGTTACTACGCTCGTTCCACCGCTCAGCTCTCTCTCTCAGCAACATTACGTGCTGAAAATAGCACTCGACATATGTGGTGCACCGCCACATAGTCCACATTTATTTAACTCGACAGATGTCGTGCGCCTTTGGTTAAGGGTTAAGGGGAGTAAGGCGTCTGGCAATAGATAGATAGATAGATGTATATTGTGTACTACCTGTCTATTGTATACTACATGTACATTGCGTATTACATGTATATTGTGTACTACACATATATTGTGTACTACATGTATATTGTGTATTACATGTATATTGTGTACTACATGTATACTGTGTACTACATGTATATTGTGTACTACATGTATATTGTTTACTACATGTATATTGTGTACTGCATGTATATTGTGTATTACATGTATATTGTGTATTATATGTATATTGTGTATTACATGTATATTGTTTACTACATGTATATTGTGTACTGCATGTATATTGTGTATTACATGTATATTGTGTATTATATGTATATTGTGTACAACATGTATATTGTGTACATGTATATTGTGTATTACATGTACCGGTATATTGTTTTCTACATGTATATTGATTATTACATGTATATTGTGTATTACATGTATATTGTGTACAACATGTATATTGTGTATTACATGTATATTGTGTACTACATGTATATTGTGTACAACATGTATATTGTGTATTACATGTATATTGTGTATTACATGTATATTGTTTGCTACATGTATAATTGTATATTGTGTGTTACATGTATGGTGTACAACATGTATATTGTTTACATGTATATTGTGTATTACATGTATATTGTTTACTACATGTATATTGTGTACTACATGCATATTGTGTATTACATGTATATTGTGCATTAAATGTATATTGTGTACAACATGTATATTGTGGATTACATGTATATTGTGTACAACATGTATATTGTGTATTACATGTATATTGTGTACAACATGTATATTGTGTACATGTATATTGTGTATTACATGTATATTGTGTACAACATGTATATTGTGTACATGTATATTGTGTATTACATGCATATTGTGTACTACATGTATATTGTGTAATACATTTATATTGTGTACATGTATATTGTGTACAACATGTACATTGTGTATTACATGTATATTGTGTACATGTATATTGTGTACATGTATATTGTGTACATGTATATTGTGTACATGTATATTGTGTACATGTATATTGTGTACATGTATATTGTGTACTACACATATATTGTGTATTACATGTATATTATGTACAACAAGTATATTGTGTACTACATGTATATTGTGTATAACATGTATATTGTGTAATACATGCATATTGTGTACTACATGTATATTGTGTATTACATGTATATTGTGTACTACATGTATTATGTGTAATACATGTATATTGTGTATTACATGTAATTGTGTACTACATGTCAATTGTGCACTACATGTATATTGTGTACTGCATGTATATTGTGTACTACATGTACTGTATATTGTGTACTGCATGTATATTGTGTACTACATGTATATTGTGTATTACATGTGTATTGTGTACTACATGTGTATTGTGTACTACATGTATATTGTGTATTACATGTGCATTGTGTACTACATGTGTATTGTTTACTATATGTATATTGTGTACTACATGCATATTGTGTACTACAAGTATATTTTGTTTTACATGTATATTGTGTACTACATGTATATTGTGTACTACATGTATATTGTGTACTACATGTCAATTGTGTACTGCATGTATATTGTGCACTGCATGTATATTGTGTACTACATGTACTGTATATTGTGTACTGCATGCATATTGTGTACTACATGTGTATTGTGTATTACATGTATATTGTGTACTACATGTATATTGTGTATTACATGTATATTGTGTACTACATGTATATTGTGTACATGTGTATTGTGTACTACATGTATATTGTGTATTACATGTATATTGTGTACTACATGTATATTGTGTATTACATGTGTATTGTGTACATGTATATTGTGTATTACATGTATATTGTGTATTACATGTATATTGTGTATTACATGTATATTGTGTACTACATGTATATTGTGTACATGTGTACTACATGTATATTGTGTATTACATGTATATTGTGTACTACATGTATATTGTGTACTACATATATATTGTGTACTGCATGTATATTGTGTACATGTATATTGTGTACTACATTTATATTGTGTACTGCATGTATATTGTGTATTACATGTATATTGTGTACTACATGTATATTGTGTACTGCATGTATATTGTGTACTACATGCATATTGTGTACTGCATGTATATTGTGTCCTACATATATATTGTGTACTACATGTATATTGTGTACATGTATATTGTGTACTGCATGTATATTGTGTACTACATGTATATTGTGTACTACATGTATATTGTGTACTACATGTGTATTGTGTACTACATGTATTGTGCACTACATGTATATTGTGTACTACATGTATATTGTGTAATACATGTATAGTGTGTACTACATGTATATTGTGTACTACATGTGTATTGTGTATTACATGTATATTGTGTAATACATGCATATTGTGTACTACATGTCAATTGTGTACTACATGTATAGTGTGTACTGCATGTATATTGTGTACTACATGTATATATCTAGGGGAGAAAACCTTATAAAAATCCGGGTGGATGGGACTTGTCAGCCTTGGTCGGCAACCTATCTAGGAGAGTAAACCTGATACAAATCCATACTGCTTATCTAGGTGTACGGCAGGTTAGTGGATGGACTAGCCAAACACCACTGTAGAAAAATAGTGGTAACTAGATACATAGAGGGCCTCGGAGTCGGACGGATCCTAAATTGAGTGGTCAATCCTGTAAGTCTTTCAGTACACTGGTTCAGGTTGTCCCTCTTACAAGGAATAGGTCGGCTTGGGGGCCTTCTGTGTATGGCCACCCTCATTAAGGGGAGTAAGGCGTCTGGCAATAGATAGATAGATAGATGTATATTGTGTACTACATGTATAATATTGTATACTACATGTATATTGCATATTACATGTATATTGTGAACTACACATATATTGTGTATACATGTTGTGACGTCTACCAGCGTTGGCAGAATCGCCTCTCGTTAGCCACTAGCGCTCGCCAGGGACATCGAAATGGGCTACAGTTATCAGAGAATGTTGTTCTTTCTTTCCTAGTAATCGCATTGTCACAGACAGTCCAGTGGTGGTCTTTGTTTTCGTCTGTGACAACGGGTTATATTTTATATCAACAGTAGTGATGATAGTACCAGCGTGGGAATGAGAAAGACTTTCAGAGCGAGAAGGTCGTGAGTGTCTGTAAGTGCGGGTGCATTCCTGCATCTTGCTCGCCAATGGGGCGGCGTGTCTTGCTGTGTCATGTGACACCAGCTGTATTGTGACGTCTCGGCCCGTGATTGGCCGACCATCGCACCTTTGCGGGCTTCTGTGGAACTAACCTCTTACATGAGGGTCCCTAGGAGATGTCCTCGTCAGGACAGGCTTGGCGCGCGTGCTTCTAACATCCCTTTGCATACTCTCCCCCGATCACCACCTTTATCACTGTTTCTCTCTCTGAACTTCTTCTTTTCCATTACTTCTCGCCTTTATTCAATTACTTATCCCCTTGGGTTCTGCATACGGTTTTCATAGCCGGCCCATTGTATTGCATGCGCCGTCCTCAGAGACATTTACATGTACTTAGAATAGGTTTGAGGGTTCTTAGTTAGTATATGTTAAGAACTTTGTGTGTCTCCATTATTGATTTAGTGTTTCTGCTCTTTTATTTAATGCTAGACTGGGATAAGGTAACTGTAGTCGTTGTCTCCGATGTGTGTACGGTTTGCTTATACCTACACGACTTCGACCGGTCCTGTGGTAGCCGGGGTTGTCTTTTCGGTTGCGTCCTTTGCGAGTGCAGCATTGTGTTGACTGAGGGTTTTGGCCTGTACCAGTTCTACACTTTGATGCCTCTTTGCTTGTCTTTAGAGGGTCGCCAGGATAGAACCAGATACTTGTGATCTGGATCTATCGAGAGAGCACCCTAGTCAATTAACGTAACTTAAAGGATGCAATCTTAAGGACACCGCTAGGCTACGAGCCTGTCTTCCTCAACCCCAGTTCCTTACCTAGAGTATCCCAGCTAGACATTATTAATCGAGTAGACACTTTTTAGTATTTAATATAAGCTCTTTGATATGTACGCATTATTATTCACAGCATTTATTAGTCTAGGTTGTTGTTGAGCCACACAACTATAGCAGACTGTTTCGTTGATGAGGAACTACTTCTTTTAAGTGTCGAGCATTGCTGCCGTTGCGCATTTGTAGTATTCTCGTGTCAGTTAACATTATATGTCCTATCTTTTTGTGTGTTCGATTTACACGTGTGGTGTCCTGCCTCCTGCCTTTATATAGTTCAAGATCAGTGCGAGCATCTTGTGAGCATCAGACTTTCTTCAGAAGTTTCCAGGTCTATGATGTAGGACTGTGCTTCACTTTCTTTCAGATAGGAGTGAGCAGTTTGTTGTTGTTTAGAGTAGCTGTATCGAAGCATCTTTTTATTGTATTAAATCTTGCAGTGATTTAATTGATATTTCCATAGATTCCTTTTTATGCATTTTAACGTAACTTGCATCTTGTTTGTTATCAGGCTATACCAGTGTCGGTTAGCCTGAAGTAGAGTACATTTATGCCCAGTTAAGGATACCCCACTATCGCAGATTAACCCGGGAGGGTATAGGTGTTTTGTTCACCGGCATAATTATAAGTTCGAGGGTTTGGATCTAGCGTACCGTTGTTGCATAGTGCCCTATTACTAGTCCAATCATTGAGTGACCTAGTTTTATTCGTAGCCCCGGATAAGGACTTAAGGCATATGATGCGTTGCCCTTGGAGTCTTACATCGATTATGAGGTATTGAAGGAAGCTTTTCTGCGGGCGTACGAGTTACAACCAGAGACATATAGGTTGAAGTTTCGGGGTGTTACGAAGGGTCGTGAGTGCACTTTTCTAGAACATGTCCGGGAACTGTCTGATGATTTGAGAAATTGGCTGAGGTCAGAGAAGGTGACGACGTTCGAAGAGCTTGAGCAGTTATTCCTTCTAGATCAATTTTTTAAATGCACAGGCGGCGACCTGATTTTGAACCACAAAGAGAAACATCCTAAAATCTACAAGAGGCAGCTGAGTTGGCTGACCTGAGAGTATCACTGATTCGAGGGTGCGGGACTGGACAACGGACCGATGCAGTTAATAAGGGGCGCAACACTCCACCCCCCCGAGTCAGTGATGCAACATTTAATAACAAAAGTAATAGCAATGATACTAATTTTGATCACAAACCAAAAACAAAGGTCAGGGCCCTTCCCCACCTCAGGGGAAGTCCAAGGGTGAAGTAGAGTGTTTTAAGTGTCATAATAAGGGGCATTTTGCACGTTCCTGGCCTAGTAACCAACCTACAGCAGTCGTGTCTTTGGCTAGCAACATTGGGGTGTCTCTGAGGTCTTCTGCATTTACCCGTTGGTGATATGTCAGATGCGGGGGCACAGCCAGTGAAGGAGTGTCCGGAAGGCTCAAAACCTGTCCGCGATGCTTTTTGCGACCATAGAGGGCGTGGCTGCATGAGTTGGGCTGGTTGCAAGCATGAGTTGGAGTTGTTGCGTGATACAGGTGCATCCCAGACTCTGATGAAAAACTTTACAGGCCAATCTATAAACGCGGCACGGGTAGTTGTGGTGCAGGGTATTAATGCTACACGGTCATACCCGTTGGTTCGAGTGGAGCTGGAGGTTGATGGTGTGACACGAGAGATAGATGTTGGAATCGTAGAGAAACTGCCAGTAGAGGGCGTCGACCTTCTTCTCGGCAACGACTTTGCGGTGCCTACTTCTGAGGTTCCACCCTTAGTCGGTGCCGAGAGAGGGCGGCCGACGTGAGTAGGGAAGGGTAGGAGTTGGTCGAGAGGTGTCAATTACAGCAGATGGCGTATGTTGTCACCCGATCTCGTGCATCTAAGGTGTCACAGCCTATTCCTCAGTCTCTAGGCCAGCAGAGGAACGGTCGGAACATAGACCCCTTTACATAAGGACTGGAAACGAGCACTCTCGGAGTTTGAAACTTGGGTCCATTGCTTAAAAGCAGTATCATGAAAGCAGTGGTCTCTCCGACTTTCTTAAACACAAAAATATGTACACAAACACAGCTTTACATATAAATGCATGTAATTTCACACGCAATCGTCCATATCCCCGCCATATTGGCGACATAATGTCTCGTCAGAAAAAGAACAGTCCAGGACGATGCCAGACGCCAGTCACCCACGAGACACGTTAGAGGCAACACATTTTTGTTCTGTTGTTCGTTATCTCTCGGCTTATTATAAGTAATTTTCTTATAAATACTTACCAGTCACAAAAGGATCTGTGTTAACAACTTATTTAGCTGATAAATATTAGAATTGAGCTGATGTCAACGGGTTGCTTTGATATGTACTGATAATCATTTTACAACTATTCTTGTTTTTTTGCTTTACAGGAACAATGCCGAAAAGATGTGCTGCATTCAATTGTCGTGGAAACTACAGGGGAGAGCCATACAGTCCTATGGTGTGTTTCCCGAATGAAGAACAAGAACGACATGCATGGATTAGTGCTATGCCAAATAGCCCAGAAAGTTTGAGAGACAGGTCGAAACTATGGATTTGTGCATCACACTTCGACTGCGATTGGGTCACAGTTCGGGGAGGAAAACGACCAGCTGGGCCTCCTACAGTTTTTAAAGGTGTACCCAAGTCTTGCCTCAAACAACTTACGTCAGCTCCTAGGTTAACTGAAACAGTGACAAGTGAAGCAAGACTTAAAAAACAAACTGAATTTGAAAATGAACAAGACAAAATGCATAGTTATGACAAATTTGCAGGAAAGATTGGAAAACACTTCCCTGAGTTTTATATAATGCAAATTGGTAGATAACTGACAATGTTTAAGACAGATGGTAATGGTAGAGCAGTTGATAAGTTTCTTCATTTTAAAGAGGTACAGTCTCCTTTTGGTTTTCTGCAGCTGGTAGTAGCAGAGAAAAGTGTCTTGGAGATACCAAAAAGTAAATTGAATCTTCAAAAAAATAGCTTGGTAAGTAAGTGGTCTCAAATTGAAGAAATAGTGAAAATTATGAACACTTATGAAGCGACTAATACTGACCGCTTAAAAAGAATAATTTCAGAACTTGACTCTATCACAGAATTTCATGAAATTGAAGGTTTTCAGTTCATTCAAGCACAGTTACAACTCCTTCTTATTCCTCCTAAAAATCGCCGATATACAAAGCATATGTTAATTCTTGCAGCAGAACTGTTTTGTATATCACCCGCAGCATATAGAATGCTTAGAAACTCCAAAGAAATTAGTCTTCCTTGTGAGAAACAGATTCGCCAATTGTTATATCGCACTTATGCTGACAAGTGTCTCCCAATCCTTTTTGATCAGTTGAAGCCACAACAGCGGTTAGTTAACATTTTGTTTGATGAAGTCAAGCTTAAGCAGGCCCTTAGATTTACAGGAGAGCATATAGTAGGCTATGCAACAAACGGACCAGAAAATCTAGCAACATCTGCTCTTGCTATTGAAGTTGTTTGTCACTATGGAGGACCACGGTACATCATACGAATTCATCCTGTATCAAAACTGAATGCTATTCAACTGAAGGAAATATTACTTGAGGCTGTATATGTTGGTAAAGCTAGTGGTGGCCATCCAGTATCGTTCGTCTGTGACAACTGTCCACTGAATCAAGCTGTTTACAGAATGCTTGGGGGTCCTGGAAAAGTAACACTAGCACCAGATGGCATAAATGTTTTCCTTGTCTATGATTATGTTCACATCCTCAAGAATATGAGAAACAACTGGATCACAGAGATATGTCAAGAATTACATTTTAGGAAGGACGGTACAGAATATTTGGCGTGTTGGAGTGATGTTAAAGCTCTTTACAATGAAGATCAGACGACACCACTTCGTCTGACAAAACTCACACGCTCATCAGTATTTCCTAAACCATTGCAACGTCAGAGTATGCCCTTAGTTTGCCAAGTGTTCAATGAGAAAACGATTGCTGCATTTGAAGGTCTTAAAGGAACTGTTAAATTTCAGGATGGAACAGTGATATACATAACACTGGTAACCAATTGGTTTAAAATGATGAATGTTAAAAGCAAGTACAGCGCAGTTAATTTACGAGACCAATATCGTGAACCTTGGACATTAAACTGTACAAATTTCAAAGCTCTGCAGGAAATGTGTACAGTTGTATCCAGCTGTCGGTGGACTGGTGGGCATGGCAGAGAGAAGAAACTAACACAGTCAACAGCAGATGCCTTTGTCATCACAACAAGGTATAACATAGAAGCAGCACAATATCTTTTTGAAACCCATGATTTTGCTTACATCCTACCTGCTGTTTTTTCACAAGATCCCCTAGAAAAGTTTTTTGGTCAAGCAAGACAACGTAGTGGAGGAAATTTTTACATTGACATTGGGGATGTTCAAGCAGCATCCAAAGTACAGCAGTTGCATCAGCTGTTGAAACATGACATCGTTCCTGACCGAGCCAAAGAAGTAAGCTGTGAATTTTGTACAGCAGCAATAGATGATGGTGATTTACAACTTCTGGAAGAGCTGACATTACAAGACACTCAACTACTTCTAGATTCAGATGATACTTTAAAACATAAAATTGTCTACATTGGGGGATTTTTAGCTCATAAACATGGACAACAGGAAGTAGATTCTGGGGAATGCTTGTCATCAGAGTTTTTGACTGCGCTCAATCGAGATGGGCTGAGTATGCCTACACTGGCTACTGTCTTCTTTGTACATAGTGGCATCACCCTTCAAATGTCTCTTCAAGACTCGAAAAAGTGTTGTCGCAATTACTTGAAACAATGCTTGTCTTATGTAGATGCTCCTTTAGCTAGCCATTCAGGAGCATGCCAGACATTGTGTAATGTGTTGTTTAACCCTTAATTAGCGGCTCACCACATAAGTCGTATTTAATAAAGCTGGACTATGTGGCGGCGCTCGACATAGGTCGAGTGGCAATTTCAGCACGTAATGTTGCTGAGAGAGAGAGACAAGTGGTGGCAGGAGAGTAGCGAGCGTACGACTGCTCCAGACCACCGCGGCGAACATACTGACACGAATCCCAGCTCCCTCCTCCCTCTCTCACTCGCTATATAAGGAATTGTATCGGGAAAGTGGCTAATTACATGCTTTTTGCACTCGCGTTGCACGGTTATTGCAAGAAAACTAGCCATCATAAAAGGATCGTTATGGTGTCATTCGAAAGCTCTGTTTATGCCCTTTCAGGGATAGATACTTGTTTTACGTTCTGGGTCTTATTTAGGCATGAAAATGATCACGTAAACAGCCCTATTTTGGCTAAAAACACCCCGCTGGGCGGTACATATAAATAAACCGCATAGGCCGCTCTTAAGGTGTTAAGGCCTTTGTATTTAATACAAGCGATCAGGAGTGTACACTAGGCTGCTTAAGGCGACAAGAGAAACTTTCTAATGTTTAAGTTAATTATTGTGTTATGTGACTTTTGATATATGTAAAATTATGTGTAAAGTAATATATTGCAAAGGTTTTACTTTAATTTCTTCTAATATTTAATTAATGTAAGTCATGGTATGATGCTTTGCTTGTATAATACATGTTCTTATAAACTATCTCATTATAACTGTATATTTTCCTATTATGTTCAATCACGAAAGAGACTTATGAGTCAATCAACCAAAAACAAATGTTTTATTTTCCTTTACTTGGTTGCTCTAGTTAATAAGATGTTGTAGAGTAAAAACACAAAGTCCCATATCCAGTAAAACTAAAATAAGACCTCAGTTTGTGGGCCTGACAATGGACCCAAGTTCCGGGACCCGAGTATGGCCGACGCCAGTCCTTATGTAGAGGAGTCTATGGGTCGGAAGGAGAAAGCTAAAGTTGGGAGAAGTTTTGTGAGTTTTGATCCAGTGACTCTTCTTGGCGACTTAGTATTAGCACCAACGTTTAGGTCCGGAGTGGCCCCAGAACCTGTCACACTTGGTGAGGAGGTAGGGTGTGAGAAAACTCTGAGACAGCAACGTTACACACTTAAGCAAGATAGGATCGAACAGTCCAGTATCAGGGGAGGCCATAAGTTGCTCCGGGAGCACTTAGATAGATTGGCTCCTTCGGATATCTGTCGGCTGAAGATAGATGATCCTGAGCTTCAGAAGTGTAGTAACGGTGCGATTGAACTCAAGGACGGGGAAGCATGTCATGTGAACCTGTTAAAGGAGTTTGTGAGGCAACCACCTGAGCAGCCTACTGTCCCTGTGTTGGTCTGCAGCCTGCCAAGGTGGAGAAGGAGAGGGGGGCAGTGGGGCACAGGTGGAGGAGAGTTGGGATTGCCATGTCTCGGCGGAGCAGTGGGCGGGGGACACGAGCCAGGTGGCTGTGGAAGCGCTAGAGCACCTGCCTGAGCAGCAGTGTGCAGCGCTCCAGCACCCGCTCGGTTCATACCCCCCTGTTTGTGCCGAGCAGCCAGGCCTTACAACTCATGCGGTGCACGATGTTCCGCTGACAGGTCACTTGAGTGTGAGTAGACCGTTGGCCTCGTTGTTTCAGTGGTTCAAGGTGGGCGACGAGGCTTTGGCATGGTTGTCAGGTCAGGATCGACCCATGGCTGCTAAGGGTAGTGGTCAGAATCAGGACATTGCGCAGATTGGCGAGGTTGGCTGTGGAGTGGATGTGCCCGGTCGTCGCATAGCCTCCCAATGCTACTCTAGTATTATGCAACAGCCCTACCATAGACCGACTGTATCTGGCCATGTCGCTGAAGGCGATGATGCTGCGCAGGCAGATGTAGTTGCAAGGAATGCGGGGGTGCGCATGTACGGTATCGGCGGGGGAGCATTAGCAATTATGAACTGTGGGAGTGACTGCACAGGTGGTACAGATTGTCCCTCTCATGACCTGGCTGTTCTAGGGACAAAGGTGGAGAAGAAGGGAGACCATAGTGTAGAAACTGCGGTCTCGGCTGGGTTGTGGGAGGGCAATGAGCATGTTGTTCATCGAGATAAGTTGCAACCTCTTGTTCCTAAGCGTCAAGAGCAGTTTTTTACTAGGCTGTGGCAGTACATCCGCATATTTGTTCATTATCCAGGCCTGATGTACGGGGTAGAATCCGACATGGAGGCTGGAGACAGTGCAAGGCTCAAGTTGGCTCCCTACCGTATAAATCCTGCTCGACAGCCTGTGGTGAAAGCAGAGCTGGACTACATGTGGACGAAGGGTCTGAGGGATAAGGGATATCGTGAGTGGTCGTTGCCTGTAACTTTGCAGCCTGTGTTAAGTGGCAAGATCAGTGTGTGTTGATTGCAAGAGTGTGTGTGCATTATCCCTGACAGACGCCTATACTTTACCTAGAGTAGACCGCATCGGGGCTGCATCGCTTATCACGAAGGTAGAACTAGTGAAAGGTTATTGGCAGGTCCCGTTGCAGGAAAGAGCGAAGAGAAGTGCCAGTCTTGTGATGAACTGGGCAGTTTATCAGTGCCAGGTGTTGTTTTGCTGCCGGAACACAAGTTGGATGTGTGGCATGTTAAGGGCAATGATAATGTTGTGGCTGATTGTTTGTCACGGGAGGGTACGCTTCAAGGAGCACCCTCGCCGTTCAGTCAGTGTGTTTGTGAGTAGAGAAAAAAACCAGGCTTGCCCCTGTAGAGCAGCCGTCAAAAACAACATTAAAATTAAATACAAAATCACATAAAAACTCTTTTTTTGATAGTTAATTGTAAGTTGCCAATGTTATAGCTAAAGTCCTAAGTTGAACCTGTCTTTCACTTAGTTGGCTGGGCTCTGTGAAGCTCGCTCAGGGAGCATAGCAGGCTCAATTATACTATTGTGTTTGGGAGGGGTTGTAAGATTTTCTTTATGCTAATATGTTGTTTTATTTAAGAATGAGCTTTGCATTTCATTTCTGGTGGAGTGGCTAGGTGTGGCGGGTCTTGTCGGCATTCTGCCTTGTCAGATATGGTGCTCGCCTAATGTTTAGCGTCCCATATCTTGGGCGGGGTATGACGTCTACCAGCGTTGGCAGAATCGCCTCTCGTTAGCCACTAGCGCTCGCCAGGGACATCGAAATGGGCTACAGTTATCAGAGAATGTTGTTCTTTCTTTCCTAGTAATCGCATTGTAACAGACAGTCCAGTGGTGGTCTTTGTTTTCATCTGTGACAATGGGTTATATTTTATATCAACAGTAGTGATGATAGTACCAGCGTGGAATGAGAAAGACTTTCAGAGCGAGAAGGTAGTGAGTGTCTGTAGGTGCGGGTGCATTCCTGCCTCTCGCTCACCATTGGGCGGCGTGTCTTGCTGTGTCACGTGACACCTGCTGTCTTGTGACGTCTCGGCCCGTGATTGGCCGACCATCGCACCTTTGCGGGCTTCTGTGGAACTAACATCTTACATGAGGGTCCCTAGGAGATGTCCTCGTCAGGACAGGCTTGGCGCGCGTGCTTCTAACATCCCTTTGCATACTCTCCCCCGATCACCACCTTTATCACTATTTCTCTCTCTGAACTTCTTCTTTTCCATTACTTCTCGCCTTTATTCAATTACTTATCCCCTTGGGTTCTGCATACGGTTTTCATAGCCGGCCCATTGTATTGCATGCGCCGTCCTCAGAGACATTTACATGTACTTAGAATAGGTTTGAGGGTTCTTAGTTAGTATATGTTAAGAACTTTGTGTGTCTCCATTATTGATTTAGTGTTTCTGCTCTTTTATTTAATGCTAGACTGGGATAAGGTAACTGTAGTCGTTGTCTCCGATGTGTGTACGGTTTGCTTATACCTACACGACTTCGACCGGTCCTGTGGTAGCCTGGGTTGTCTTTTCGGTTGCGTCCTTTGCGAGTGCAGCATTGTGTTGACTGAGGGTTTTGGCCTGTACCAGTTCTACACTTTGATGCCTCTTTGCTTGTCTTTAGAGGGTCGCCAGGATAGAACCAGATACTTGTGATCTGGATCTACCGAGAGAGCACCCTAGTCAATTAACGTAACTTAAAGGATGCAATCTTAAGGACACCGCTAGGCTACGAGCCTGTCTTCCTCAACCCCAGTTCCTTACCTAGAGTATCCCAGCTAGACATTATTAATCGAGTAGACACTTTTTAGTATTTAATATAAGCTCTTTGATATGTACGCATTATTATTCACAGCATTTATTAGTCTAGGTTGTTGTTGAGCCACACAACCATAGCAGACTGTTTCGTTGATGAGGAAGTACTTCTTTTAAGTGTCGAGCATTGCTGCCGTTGCGCATTTGTAGTATTCTCGTGTCAGTTAACATTATATGTCCTATCTTTTTGTGTGTTCGATTTACACGTGTGGTGTCCTGCCTCCTGCCTTTATATAGTTCAAGATCAGTGCGAGCATCTTGTGAGCATCAGACTTTCTTCAGAAGTTTCCAGGTCTATGATGTAGGACTGTGCTTCACTTTCTTTCAGATAGGAGTGAGCAGTTTGTTGTTGTTTAGAGTAGCTGTATCGAAGCATCTTTTTATTGTATTAAATCTTGCAGTGATTTAATTGATATTTCCATAGATTCCTTTTTATGCATTTTAACGTAACTTGCATCTTGTTTGTTATCAGGCTATACCAGTGTCGGTTAGCCTGAAGTAGAGTACATTTATGCCCAGTTAAGGATACCCCACTATCGCAGATTAACCCGGGAGGGTATAGGTGTTTTGTTCACCGGCATAATTATAAGTTCGAGGGTTTGGATCTAGCATACCGTTGTTGCATAGTGCCCTATTACTAGTCCAATCATTGAGTGCCCTAGTTTTATTCGTAGCCCCGGTCGTAACAAATAGCGACCTTGCCTAGTATCTTATCTTAGTCGTCATAACAAATGGCGACCTTGCCTAGTATCTTATCTTAGTCGTCATAACAAATGGCGACCTTAGTCTAGGATTTAGTGAACTAAGAAATAATTGCTGGATTTGTGGACATTTGTTTTTTGAGGAATATTTTGGACACAGAATTTTTTTTGGCAACGTAATATAGCACTTGAGTTGTCTTCAAGCATTTTTGAGTGAATAGTGCTACATGAGAGTTTAGGTAGTTTTTTTTTATAAACGTTGAGGATTTCTGGTGGACACTATGTCGAACGACGGATCAGTGCACAGTGAGGACACAGTACGGGAAGCAGGCGAGGAGGTGGAGAAGGTGGAGTTGTTAATCGGCGTTCGGGTGGTGAACAATGAGGAGGATGCTCGGATATTTTTGGAGGAGCCTGTGTCAGCGGATCGTGTGTCGGGGCTAGACCGGTACGGACTGCAGTGTGTAGCCACGGTATTAGAGTTTCCCGGTACTAGCGGTTTGTCGAGAAGTGAGCTGGTTACCTGTGTGCTCGGTGGGGTGCGTGGGGCTTCGGGTGGAGCGGGAGCTGGGGCACCTTCGGCCCAGCCCCCATTCCACTCGACTCCTACCATGGCGCCCCCTCGGGCTCCGGAGCCGGGTACGTTCCCGCAGGCCGATGCCCGGTTGGGTATGCCTCTAGGTGATTCACAGGGTGGGTCCCCAATAGTAGCACCCCCTCCTCAGGGTTTGTCTTCCGAGATGTTGTTTCGGCTCGAGCTCGCCAAACTTGAGCTCGAGCAGCGGCAGCGAGAGGCTGAGCTCAGGATTCAGGCTGAGGAGAGAAAGGCCATGTACTGTGCAGATATAGAGCTTGAGAAGTCTCGGGTGGAGTCGACAGGGCAACGTCTCGGTTCTGGGAATCGAGGTCTTGATCAGTCTTTATCGCACCTTCTTAAGTTAGTCCCTGCATTTGACGAGTCGGGTGTCACCGAGTTTTTCCTGCATTTTGAGAAGATGTGCCGGGAGCACCAATGGCCCGAGGTTAAGTGGGCAGCCCTTGTTTCCTCTAGGTTGGTTGGCAAAGGACTTAAGGCATATGATGCGTTGCCCTTGGAGTCTTACATCGATTATGAGGTATTGAAGGAAGCTGTTCTGCGGGCGTACGAGTTACAACCAGAGACATATAGGTTGAAGTTTCGGGGTGTTACGAAGGGTCGTGAGTGCACTTTTCTAGAACATGTCCGGGAACTGTCTGATGATTTGAGAAATTGGCTGAGGTCAGAGAAGGTGACGACGTTCGAAGAGCTTGAGCAGTTATTCCTTCTAGAGCAATTTTTTAAATGCACAGGCGGCGACCTGATTTTGAACCACAAAGAGAAATATCCTAAAATCTACAAGAGGCAGCTGAGTTGGCTGACCTGAGAGTATCGCTGATTCGAGGGTGCGGGACTGGACAACGGACCGATGCAGTTAATAAGGGGCGCAACACTCCACCCCCCCGAGTCAGTGATGCAACATTTAATAACAAAAGTAATAGCAATGATACTAATTTTGATCACAAACCAAAAACAAAGGTCAGGGCCCTTCCCCACCTCAGGGGAAGTCCAAGGGTGAAGTAGAGTGTTTTAAGTGTCATAATAAGGGGCATTTTGCACGTTCCTGGCCTAGTAACCAACCTACAGCAGTCGTGTCTTTGGCTAGCAACATTGGGGTGTCTCTGAGGTCTTCTGCATTTACCCGGGGTGATATGTCAGATGCGGGGGCACAGCCAGTGAAGGAGCGTCCGGAAGGCTCAAAACCTGTCCGCGATGCTTTTTGCGACCATAGAGGGCGTGGCTGCGTGAGTTGGGCTGGTTGCAAGCATGAGTTGGAGTTGTTGCGTGATACAGGTGCATCCCAGACTCTGATGAAAAACTTTACAGGCCAATCTATAAACGCGGCACGGGTAGTTGTGGTGCAGGGTATTAATGCTACACGGTCATACCCGTTGGTTCGAGTGGAGCTGGAGGTTGATGGTGTGACACGAGAGATAGATGTTGGAATCGTAGAGAAACTGCCAGTAGAGGGCGTCGACCTTCTTCTCGGCAACGACTTTGCGGTGCCTACTTCTGAGGTTCCACCCTTAGTCGGTGCCGAGAGGGCGGCCGACGTGAGTAGGGAAGGGTAGGAGTTGGTCGAGAGGTGTCAATTACAGCAGATGGCGTATGTTGTCACCCGATCTCGTGCATCTAAGGTGTCACAGCCTATTCCTCAGTCTCTAGGCCAGCAGAGGAACGGTCGGAACATAGACCCCTTTACATAAGGACTGGAAACGAGCACTCTCGGAGTTTGAAACTTGGGTCCATTGCTTAAAAGCAGTATCATGAAAGCAGTGGTCTCTCCGACTTTCTTAAACACAAAAATATGTACACAAACACAACTTTACATATAAATGCATGTAATTTCACACGCAATCGTCCATATCCCCGCCATATTGGCGACATAATGTCTCGTCAGAAAACGAACAGTCCAGGACGATGCCAGACGCCAGTCACCCACGAGACACGTTAGAGGCAACACATTTTTGTTCTGTTGTTCGTTATCTCTCGGCTTATTATAAGTAATTTTCTTATAAATACTTACCAGTCACAAAAGGATCTGTGTTAACAACTTATTTAGCTGATAAATATTAGAATTGAGCTGATGTCAACGGGTTGCTTTGATATGTACTGATAACCATTTTACAACTATTTTTGTTTTTTTGCTTTACAGGAACAATGCCGAAAAGATGTGCTGCATTCAATTGTCGTGGAAACTACAGGGGAGAGCCATACAATCCTATGGTGTGTTTCCCGAATGAAGAACAAGAACGACATGCATGGATTAGTGCTATGCCAAATAGCCCAGAAAGTTTGAGAGACAGGTCGAAACTATGGATTTGTGCATCACACTTCGACTGCGATTGGGTCACAGTTCGGGGAGGAAAACGACCAGCTGGGCCTCCTACAGTTTTTAAAGGTGTACCCAAGTCTTGCCTCAAACAACTTACGTCAGCTCCTAGGTTAACTGAAACAGTGACAAGTGAAGCAAGACTTAAAAAACAAACTGAATTTGAAAATGAACAAGACAAAATACATAGTTATGACAAATTTGCAGGAGAGATTGGAAAACACTTCCCTGAGTTTTATATAATGCAAATTGGTAGATAACTGACAATGTTTAAGACAGATGGTAATGGTAGAGCAGTTGATAAGTTTCTTCATTTTAAAGAGGTACAGTCTCCTTTTGGTTTTCTGCAGCTGGTAGTAGCAGAGAAAAGTGGCTTGGAGATACCAAAAAGTAAATTGAATCTTCAAAAAAATAGCTTGGTAAGTAAGTGGTCTCAAATTGAAGAAATAGTGAAAATTATGAACACTTATGAAGCGACTAATACTGACCGCTTAAAAAGAATAATTTCAGAACTTGACTCTATCACAGAATTTCATGAAATTGAAGGTTTTCAGTTCATTCAAGCACAGTTACAACTCCTTCTTATTCCTCCTAAAAATCGCCGATATACAAAGCATATGTTAATTCTTGCAGCAGAACTGTTTTGTATATCACCCGCAGCATATAGAATGCTTAGAAACTCCAAAGCAATTAGTCTTCATTGTGAGAAACAGATTCGCCAATTGTTATATCGCACTTATGCTGACAAGTGTCTCCCAATCCTTTTTGATCAGTTGAAGCCACAACAGCGGTTAGTTAACATTTTGTTTGATGAAGTCAAGCTTAAGCAGGCCCTTAGATTTACAGGAGAGCATATAGTAGGCTATGCAACAAACGGACCAGAAAATCTAGCAACATCTGCTCTTGCTATTGAAGTTGTTTGTCACTATGGAGGACCACGGTACATCATACGAATTCATCCTGTATCAAAACTGAATGCTATTCAACTGAAGGAAATATTACTTGAGGCTGTATATGTTGGTAAAGCTAGTGGTGGCCATCCAGTATCGTTCGTCTGTGACAACTGTCCACTGAATCAAGCTGTTTACAGAATGCTTGGGGGTCCTGGAAAAGTAACACTAGCACCAGATGGCATAAATGTTTTCCTTGTCTATGATTATGTTCACATCCTCAAGAATATGAGAAACAACTGGATCACAGAGATATGTCAAGAATTACATTTTAGCAAGGACGGTACAGAATATTTGGCGTGTTGGAGTGATGTTAAAGCTCTTTACAATGAAGATCAGACGACACCACTTCATCTGACAAAACTCACACGCTCATCAGTATTTCCTAAACCATTGCAACGTCAGAGTATGCCCTTAGTTTGCCAAGTGTTCAATGAGAAAACGATTGCTGCATTTGAAGGTCTTAAAGGAACTGTTAAATTTCAGGATGGAACAGTGATATACATAACTCTGGTAACCAATTGGTTTAAAATGATGAATGTTAAAAGCAAGTACAGCGCAGTTAATTTACGAGACCAATATCGTGAACCTTGGACATTAAACTGTACAAATTTCAAAGCTCTGCAGGAAATGTGTACAGTTGTATCCAGCTGTCGGTGGACTGGTGGGCATGGCAGAGAGAAGAAACTAACACAGTCAACAGCAGATGCCTTTGTCATCACAACAAGGTATAACATAGAAGCAGCACAATATCTTTTTGAAACCCATGATTTTGCTTACATCCTACCTGTTGTTTTTTCACAAGATCCCCTAGAAAAGTTTTTTGGTCAAGCAAGACAACGTAGTGGAGGAAATTTTTACATTGACATTGGGGATGTTCAAGCAGCATCCAAAGTACAGCAGTTGCATCAGCTGTTGAAACATGACATCGTTCCTGACCGAGCCAAAGAAGTAAGCTGTGAATTTTGTACAGCAGCAATAGATGATGGTGATTTACAACTTCTGGAAGAGCTGACATTACAAGACACTCAACTACTTCTAGATTCAGATGATACTTTAAAACATAAAATTGTCTACATTGGGGGATTTTTAGCTCATAAACATGGACAACAGGAAGTAGATTCTGGGGAATGCTTGTCATCAGAGTTTTTGACTGCGCTCAATCGAGATGGGCTGAGTATGCCTACACTGGCTACTGTCTTCTTTGTACATAGTGGCATCACCCTTCAAATGTCTCTTCAAGACTCGAAAAAGTGTTGTCGCAATTACTTGAAACAATGCTTGTCTTATGTAGATGCTCCTTTAGCTAGCCATTCAGGAGCATGCCAGACATTGTGTAATGTGTTGTTTAACCCTTAATTAGCGGCTCACCACATAAGTCGTATTTAATAAAGCTGGACTATGTGGCGGCGCTCGACATAGGTCGAGTGGCAATTTCAGCACGTAATGTTGCTGAGAGAGAGACAAGTGGTGGCAGGAGAGTAGCGAGCGTATGACTGCTCCAGACCACCGCGGCGAACATACTGACACGAATCCCAGCTCCCTCCTCCCTCTCTCACTCGCTATATAAGGAATTGTATCGGGAAAGTGGCTAATTACATGCTTTTTGCACTCGCGTTGCACGGTTATTGCAAGAAAACTAGCCATCATAAAAGGATCGTTATGGTGTCATTCGAAAGCTCTGTTTATGCCCTTTCAGGGATAGATACTTGTTTTACGTTCTGGGTCTTATTTAGGCATGAAAATGATCACGTAAACAGCCCTATTTTGGCTAAAAACACCCCGCTGGGCGGTACATATAAATAAACCGCATAGGCCGCTCTTAAGGTGTTAAGGCCTTTGTATTTAATACAAGCGATCGGGAGTGTACACTAGGCTGCTTAAGGCGACAAGAGAAACTTTCTAATGTTTAAGTTAATTATTGTGTTATGTGACTTTTGATATATGTAAAATTATGTGTAAAGTAATATATTGCAAAGGTTTTACTTTAATTTCTTCTAATATTTAATTAATGTAAGTCATGGTATGATGCTTTGCTTGTATAATACATGTTCTTATAAACTATCTCATTATAACTGTATATTTTCCTATTATGTTCAATCACGAAAGAGACTTATGAGTCAATCAACCAAAAACAAATGTTTTATTTTCCTTTACTTGGTTGCTCTAGTTAATAAGATGTTGTAGAGTAAAAACACAAAGTCCCATATCCATCAAAACTAAAATAAGACCTCAGTTTGTGGGCCTGACAATGGACCCAAGTTCCGGGACCCGAGTATGGCCGACGCCAGTCCTTATGTAGAGGAGTCTATGGGTCGGAAGGAGAAAGCTAAAGTTGGGAGAAGTTTTGTGAGTTTTGATCCAGTGACTCTTCTTGGCGACTTAGTATTAGCACCAACGTTTAGGTCCGGAGTGGCCCCAGAACCTGTCACACTTGGTGAGGAGGTAGGGTGTGAGAAAACTCTGAGACAGCAACGTTACACACTTAAGCAAGATAGGATCGAACAGTCCAGTATCGGGGGAGGCCATAAGTTGCTCCGGGAGCACTTAGATAGATTGGCTCCTTCGGATATCTGTCGGCTGCAGATAGATGATCCTGAGCTTCAGAAGTGTAGTAACGGTGCGATTGAACTCAAGGACGGGGAAGCATGTCATGTGAACCTGTTAAAGGAGTTTGTGAGGCAACCACCTGAGCAGCCTACTGTCCCTGTGTTGGTCTGCAGCCTGCCAAGGTGGAGAAGGAGAGGGGGGCAGTGGGGCACAGGTGGAGGAGAGTTGGGATTGCCATGTCTCGGCGGAGCAGTGGGCGGGGGACACGAGCCAGGTGGCTGTGGAAGCGCTAGAGCACCTGCCTGAGCAGCAGTGTGCAGCGCTCCAGCACCCGCTCGGTTCATACCCCCTTGTTTGTGCCGAGCAGCCAGGCCTTACAACTCATGCGGTGCACGATGTTCCGCTGACAGGTCACTTGAGTGTGAGTAGACCGTTGGCCTCGTTGTTTCAGTGGTTCAAGGTGGGCGACGAGGCTTTGGCATGGTTGTCAGGTCAGGATCGACCCATGGCTGCTAAGGGTAGTGGTCAGAATCAGGACATTGCGCAGATTGGCGAGGTTGGCTGTGGAGTGGATGTGCCCGGTCGTCGCATAGCCTCCCAATGCTACTCTAGTATTATGCAACAGCCCTACCATAGACCGACTGTATCTGGCCATGTCGCTGAAGGCGATGATGCTGCGCAGGCAGATGTAGTTGCAAGGAATGCGGGGGTGCGCATGTACGGTATCGGCGGGGGAGCATTAGCAATTATGAACTGTGGGAGTGACTGCACAGGTGGTACAGATTGTCCCTCTCATGACCTGGCTGTTCTAGGGACAAAGGTGGAGAAGAAGGGAGACCATAGTGTAGAAACTGCGGTCTCGGCTGGGTTGTGGGAGGGCAATGAGCATGTTGTTCATCGAGATAAGTTGCAACCTCTTGTTCCTAAGCGTCAAGAGCAGTTTTTTACTAGGCTGTGGCAGTACATCCGCATATTTGTTCATTATCCAGGCCTGATGTACGGGGTAGAATCCGACATGGAGGCTGGAGACAGTGCAAGGCTCAAGTTGGCTCCCTACCGTATAAATCCTGCTCGACAGCCTGTGGTGAAAGCAGAGCTGGACTACATGTGGACGAAGGGTCTGAGGGATAAGGGATATCGTGAGTGGTCGTTGCCTGTAACTTTGCAGCCTGTGTTAAGTGGCAAGATCAGTGTGTGTGTTGATTGCAAGAGTGTGTGTGCATTATCCCTGACAGACGCCTATACTTTACCTAGAGTAGACCGCATCGGGGCTGCATCGCTTATCACGAAGGTAGAACTAGTGAAAGGTTATTGGCAGGTCCCGTTGCAGGAAAGAGCGAAGAGAAGTGCCAGTCTTGTGATGAACTGGGCAGTTTATCAGTGCCAGGTGTTGTTTTGCTGCCGGAACACAAGTTGGATGTGTGGCATGTTAAGGGCAATGATAATGTTGTGGCTGATTGTTTGTCACGGGAGGGTACGCTTCAAGGAGCACCCTCGCCGTTCAGTCAGTGTGTGTTTGTGAGTAGAGAAAAAAACCAGGCTTGCCCCTGTAGAGCAGCCGTCAAAAACAACATTAAAATTAAATACAAAATCACATAAAAACTCTTTCTTTTTGATAGTTAATTGTAAGTTGCCAATGTTATAGCTAAAGTCCTAAGTTGAACCTGTCTTTCACTTAGTTGGCTGGGCTCTGTGAAGCTCGCTCAGGGAGCATAGCAGGCTCAATTATACTATTGTGTTTGGGAGGGGTTGTAAGATTTTCTTTATGCTAATATGTTGTTTTATTTAAGAATGAGCTTTGCATTTCATTTCTGGTGGAGTGGCTAGGTGTGGCGGGTCTTGTCGGCATTCTGCCTTGTCAGATATGGTGCTCGCCTAATGTTTAGCGTCCCATATCTTGGGCGGGGTATGACGTCTACCAGCGTTGGCAGAATCGCCTCTCGTTAGCCACTAGCGCTCACCAGGGACATCGAAATGGGCTAGTTATCAGAGAATGTTGTTCTTTCTTTCCTAGTAATCGCATTGTAACAGACAGTCCAGTGGTGGTCTTTGTTTTCATCTGTGACAATGGGTTATATTTTATATCAACAGTAGTGATGATAGTACCAGCGTGGAATGAGAAAGACTTTCAGAGCGAGAAGGTAGTGAGTGTCTGTAGGTGCGGGTGCATTCCTGCCTCTCGCTCACCATTGGGCGGCGTGTCTTGCTGTGTCACGTGACACCTGCTGTCTTGTGACGTCTCGGCCCCTGATTGGCTGACCATCGCGCCTTTGCGGGCTCCTGTGTAACTAACCTCCTACATAAGGGTCCCCAGGAGCTGTCCTCGTCAGGACAGGCTTGGCGCACATGCTTCTAACATCCCTTTTCATACTCTCCCCCGATCACCACCTTTATCACTGTTTCTCTCTCTGAACTTCTTCTTTTCCATTACTTCTCGCCTTTATTCAATTACTTATCCCCTTGGGTTCTGCATACGGTTTTCATAGCCGGCCCATTGTATTGCATGCGCCGTCCTCAGAGATATTTACATGTACTTAGAATAGGTTTGAGGGTTCTTAGTTAGTATAGGTTAAGAACTTTGTGTGTCTTGTGACGCACCCCAGTGCTGTGCAACGCAACCTGATTGTACTCCTTGGTACTCGACTGTACCGCCCGTGATCTGGCTACCATCAGCCGCAATGTATATTGAGTGTGACAACTTATAACTATGTTCTTTGTATCTCTGCAAAGGTCTCGTCATGTGCTAACCAGTGGTGGGTTTTGTTTTAAGCCATGTCGAGACCTTCCATTTAATATGTAGTATCAATAGAGAAGTTGATAGATAAGACAATGGGAGTTCAGAGAGAGAGAGTGAGTTGGGCTTCAGAGCAAGAGGGTAGCAACGCGCCACGCTGCCGGCCGGGTGGGTTGCCAGACGTATGGACTGGTTGGCAGCCCTGCGCTTATAGCTAGGCGCGACAGGGTTGGTAGTCCATTGTTGCCTGCTTACGCTGCCTGGGCTGGGCCCATGTTGTCGTACAGCACACTGCCTGGAGGCTGGCTGCGTGTTCCATGACCAGGTTGCCTAGAACCTTTGAGATTCTAACATCCCTTGCCCTCTCTCCCAACTTCTCACTGTTGCACTCTTTCTCTCTGACGACATTACTCTCATTTCATTCTTCTCTCTATTTAAATGAATAACCTTCCCTTGAGGTCCTAAAGGAGTTTCAGCACTCACCTCTCGTATTACTCTTAGGACAAGCATATATTTACATGTATTAGATTTAAGGGGTTAATGTGAACAGCGATCTTCTTGATGAGGATAGTTGGTGAACGTTCTACATGTTCACGAGTTATATGCCCCGCTCATCATCCCATTTGTGACTAGACTGGTGCCATGTGTAAGAGCCCGACCATGCCCAGGAGTTGTCTGTAGGGGGACGAGGACTTAGCCTTGATTTGCATACCGAGCCAGGAGCGAGTGTAGTACCCGAGACTACAGCTCGCTCATAGTGCCGGTATAGTAGAGTAACGTAATTTATCTGTCCTTGTGTTCTCTACAGTCTTCTCCTGGGTTCTCGCTTTCGGTGCTGGGAATCGTTGTTCCTGTGACTTGGCCTGCTAGCTAGAACACATGGGGATGATGAGTGGGATATATCTTTATTTTACTATGCATTGCAGCTCTCTTTAAGTATATGTATGTAACCCTTTACAATACACATTACTCACACACAAGACAACACTATTAATACTTTCATGTATCAATTAACTGCACTGTCGTTTTGCTGCTGTGTCCGGAGTTCTGTTGCGTAGGGCGCATACGGACTCGGAGGGGAGACAGAGTGAGAGAAGCGAAGTAGCCTATGCGGTAGTAGGCTACCGGCGCAGTACTGTTGCCTGCAACCTTTTAGTTATTCCAAGTATAGATTCATTATTATAATAAGTGACTACTATTTATGTTCCTCCCATGTGTATTATTAGGTATCTACTGGATCATGAACATCTTGTATGCTACATGCTAGTGCATGTTAGTAGGGGACAGTTATTGTAGTGCACGCGCTTTCAAGTAGGCGTGTACATTTGTCATTTAGCATTTCACTGTCATACCTTTAGCCTGCTTCTATTCTACATTATTAGAGGCTTAATATTAACGTAGTTTCTTGAGTATTGCATTTCTTTAGTAATAACGTAACCTATAAATGTCTGAGGGAGTTTAGCCTCATAGCCTACCCCTGTTGTACACTTTCGCCGAGTTAAGGTACCTCGTTACCGTAGACGATAACTCTGTAGGGCGTTGGTGCTTTTGTTGTCTGGAGCATATAGTATTTGGGACTGGAATCGAGCGTGTCGTTGTCACTTAAGCCATTTCTGTCCTACGATCAAGAATCCCGAATATGTATTGCCGATCCAGCCGTAACAAAATGGCGACCTTGCACAAGATTCAGCAGTATCCTATCACATGTTTTTTGGAGAACTATTCTATGCTACCTAGTAGAGCTGGCTAGAATTTTCTTGCATATTGGAGGAATTTTTATTGTGTCATTATTGTATTGGTGGACTTGCAGATTGTTTCGTTAGGTGTCTAGAGTAGAGTCATTCAAGCATCTTTAACATTTTGTGAGTTGAGACTGCAATTAGTAATAAGCACTTTTTTTTGTTTATGAACAGCAATTGTATAACCAGCACTATGTCTAATGACTCATCATTTACGGGGGAGGATAACACGGTACAGCCTAGTGACCAGCAAGTACAGCAGATATTTAGGGAGGGGAGTGTTATAAGTGGAGAGAGGGATGCCCGGGCATTTTTGCAGACACCTTTGACCGAACAGCGCCTGCAGGCTATTGATTGTTACGGTCTTTGCTGTTTAGCCACGGTTTTGGGGCGGGACTGTCCTGACAGTTGGCCCAAGAAGAATTTGGTGGCATGTTTGTTGGGTGATGGCGATGGGGCGGTGGGTGGAGTGGGGTCTTGGGGGGTTCCCTCCAAGCCTCCATTCCACTCTACCCCTGAGCTGGGCCCTCAGCCAGCGAGTCTTAGCACGATGCAGCAGGAGGGTTCTCAATGGCAAGCTGGCTTACCAGAAAACACGTCTCGGTGTGGATCCCCCATTTTGTGCTCTCCCCCCCCAGGCCTGTCTCCTGAGATGTTATTTCAGCTAGAACTAGCTTAGCTTAAGTTGCAAGAGAGTCAACAGGCTAGTATAGAATGGATTAAGCTGCAGGAGACTCACATACAACAGGCTAGTATAGAATGCATAGAGGTTGCTAGAATCCAAGCCAATCAGGATGCAACCAGGTACCAGGCTGAAATGGATGTCGAGAAGTCTAGAGTAGAGACCACGGGGCGTCATCTCGGTGGTGGGCACCGGGTTACAGACTCACTTTCGCATTTAATTAAGTTAGTACCCGCATTTGATGAGACAGCAGTGACTGAGTTTTTTGCTCGTTTCGAAAAGAAGTGTCGTGAGTATGACTTGCCGGAGGTTAAATGGGCAGCATTAGTTTCATCACGTCTAGTGGGTAAGGGGTTGAAAGCCTACGATGCACTGTCACTGGACGAGAGTGTCGTGTATGGACTGGTGAAGGAGGCTGTGCTCCGGGCCTACGAACTGCAACCCGAAACTTATAGATTGAAGTTCCGTGGCGTGAATAAGAAGAGCGACGTCAGTTTTATGGAGCACGCACGGGACTTAACAGATGCATGTAATAACTGGTTTCGGTCCGAGCACGCAGAGTCGGCTGAGGAATTTAAGCAACTTTTCTATCTGGAACAGTTTTACAAATGTACTGGAACCGATCTAACGCTGAACATTAAGGAAAAATGTCCTGAGACAGTAGAGGAGGCTGCCAAGATGGCAGACCTCAGATTATCATTGATTCGTGGTTGCGGTGCCGCTCAGAGGGCTGAGTCAGGGCAGAAGGGGCGCTATACCCCACCCACCAGAGTTTTCGATAATAACAAATCCTATGACACACATAACTACACTAAAAGCATTGCACCTAATAACACCTACAAACACAAGCCTCTCCCGTTTACTAAAGGTCAGGCCCCTTCTTCGCC
Organism: Paralithodes platypus; assembly: GCA_032716605.1. NCBI lineage: Eukaryota > Metazoa > Arthropoda > Malacostraca > Decapoda > Lithodidae > Paralithodes > Paralithodes platypus. The sequence goes on along the minus strand of CM064532.1, from coordinate 21,673,245 downwards.
CGCACAAGGGAAGAAGCCCATTGGGGATGTGAAATGTTACAAATGTCAGAAGCTAGGCCATTATTCACGTGAGTGCCCTAGTAACACTCCCGCTAAGCCGGTGTCATTGGTTCACAGTATCGGTGTGTCTCTGAAGGCTGCAGCAACTGCCCGGGGTAGATTGTCAGCACCTGAGGCACACGCGGTAAAGAAGCGTACGGAAGGCTCGACGCCTGTCCGGGACACTTTCTGTAGCCATCGGGGACACGGGTTTGTGAGCTGGGGGAGTGAACTACGGAGGGTTGACTTGCTGAGGGATACGGGGGCTTCGCAAACTTTGTTGAGGAACTTCACAGGGAAACCGATAAATGCGGCCAGAGTTGTTGTGGTGCAGGGTATAAATGCTACGAGGTCATACCCACTTGTGAGGTTGGAGTTGAGAGTGGGAGAGGTGTGCAGGGAGCTGGATGTAGGGATCGTTGAGTGTTTGCCAGTTGAGGGCGTCGACCTTCTTCTCGGCAACGACTTTGCGGTGCCCACTTCCGGGACTCCACCCTTAGTCGTTGCCGAGAGGGCGGCCGACGTGGATGGTGAGAATCGGGAATGGGTTGGGAGGTGCCAACAGGATGAGATGGCCTGTGTGGTAACCCGATCTCGCTCTGCGGCTCCTGCACAGCCTAGCACTCAACCTCGGGGACAGTGGAGGAAGGATCAGGAGAAGGTTGCTAAGGGCAGGAAAAGGGACATTGATTCTGCTGCACTTCTCGGTGATTCGGTACTTGGACCTATAATAAACACGGGAGTTGACTCTGGCCCAGATATGGTGTGTAACAAGGCAGAGTTGGGTAAGACTTCGCGTGAGGCAAGAGCTGTAGCGAGAGCCACTAAGGCAGTAGAGCCTACTAGCCGGGGTAATGTCTTATTACAAAACCATCTTGATGCATTGACGCCCGGGGACATTAGTGAGCAGCAGCTGCAAGACGCTAGCCTAGCTCGTTATAGCAATATTGCCATAGAGTTGGAGGAAGATGGGGATGCGAAGCCGGGAGATTTCTTTAGGCTCAACAGGATATTGTACCGCAGATTTCTAGACCCCAAATCGAAGTGGGAGGGCGGTGCGAGGGTAGTAGACCAGGTGGTTGTTCCAAATAAGTATAGAGAGTCCTTATTGTGTCTGGCGCATGATGTGCCGGTGGCGGGTCATTTGGGGGTAACAAAAACATTGGCGGCATTGGGCAGGTTTTTCTGGTGGCCTGGGGTCAAGGCTGATGTCTGTGCATGGGTGGCTGGGTAGTGTGCGACCTGCCAGACAACGGGGAAGCCTAACCAGACAATCCCGAAGGCACCTTTGTTTCCCATACCTGTCACCGGGCCTCCGTTCAGCAAAGTTGTAGTAGATTTGGTTGGCCCTTTCCCGCCTACTAGTAGTGGCAATAAATTCCTGTTGACAATCATGGATGTGGCTACGAGATACCCGGACGCATACCCCATGAGAAACGGCTCGGCAAAGGCAGTTGTTAAAAACTTATTATTGTTCTGTTCCCGTTATGGATTTCCACGTGAGGTGCAGTCAGACCAGGGGAGCAATTTTACATCTAAATTGCTCAAGCAAACCCTTCAGTTGCACGGTATATGTTCTGTAGTGTCGTCAGCCTACCATCCCGAGAGTCAGGTAGTCTTGGAGCGGTGGCACTCGACCCTGAAAAGTATGCTACGCTGTTACTGTGCAGAACATGACACTGATTGGGATTTGGGTCTGCCGTATGTTCTGTTCGCTGCACGTGAAGTCCCAGGAGAGAGCCTGGGGTTCAGTCCAAATCAACTAGTTTTTGGCCATAATGTGAGAGGACCTTTAAGTATGGTGAAAGAGATCTGGGAGGGCGAAGAGAAGCCGGGGTCTGTACTTAAATATGTCCTTGAGAGCCGGGAGAGACTTATAGGTTGCATGGCAGCGGCAGGTAATAACTTGGTTAATGCACAGGCGGTCATGAAGCACCAGTATGACGCCAAGGTGAAGCTTCGGGAGTTTTCGGTGGGTCAGGAGGTAATGTTGCTTTTACCTTTGCCTGGACACCCCCTTTCTGCCAATTTCATTGGGCCATATGTGGTGGCTAAGAAACTGTCCGACCTTGATTATCTCGTTGCAACACCTGACCGTAGGAAAAACATCAGTTATGTCATGTTAACCTCATGAAAGAGTATGTGAGACGCCCCTCAGAGCCTCTCACTGTCCCTGTGCTGGCCTGCAGCGGCCAGGGTGGAGAAGGAGGTGGGGACAGTCATGCTGCTGAGGAGGATAGCTGGGACTGTGTCATTTCCGAGGAACAGTGGGCGGGGAATACTGAACAAGAGGCTAGGCAAGCTGTAAGTTACCTGCCTGAGCACCAGGGTGCTGCTGTCCTAGGCCTGTTCAGGTCATACCCCTCTGTTTTCGCCGAACACCCAGGTCTCACTACTCAGGTAACGCACGACGTGGACGTCGGTGATAATGTGCCCTTCAAGTCAGTGCCCTACCGTGTGCCCCCGGTAAAGTTGCCAGCTTTACGGGAGGAGTTAAAGTACATGGTTGAGAGAGGGATGATCACTGAAGGTTATGTGAAGTGGACATCACCCGTCACGTTGCAGCCAAAACCTGACGGCAAGGTGCGGTTCTGCATAGATTTTCGTAGGCTAAATGGCTTGACCACTACCAACCCTTACCCTTTGCCTCGAGTTGACGACAGCGTGGACAAGATAGGGAATGCAAAGTACCTTACTAAAATTGATCTTGTAAAAGGCTACTGGCAAGTACCCCTGTCGGACCGAGCTAAGCAAGTTTGTGGTTTTGTGGTAGATGGCAAGACCTACCAATGCAACATAATGCTTTATGGGCTTAAGAACGCACCTGCCACGTTTCAGAACCTGATGAACGATATTTGTGACGAAATCCCTAACTGCACGGTCTACCTTGATGACGTGATAGTGTATGATGACGATTTTGAAAATCACCTAAGGCACTTAGAGACCCTGTTTGGGAAGTTGCACGATGCTGGGCTGGTTGTGAACCTGAGGAAGTGCGAGTTTGTAAAGGCTACTGTGCAGTATCTTGGCTTTGTGGTCGGGTTAGGCCGGGTATGCCGCCCCCTGAGCAAGATACAGGCTATCAATATGTTTCCCAGGCCCACCACTAAGCGCCAGGTCATGCGGTTCCTAGGTATGATAGGCTATTATAGGCGCTTCATCCGGGGATACTCTACTGTCTTAGCACCGTTAACTGATCTACTGTCGAAGTCAGTGAAGTTCTGTTGGGCTGCGGAGTGTCAGAGGGCTTTCGACCTAGTCAAGCACCTGCTGTGTAAACATCCGATTTTGAGGGCCCCAGACTTCTCCAGGAGTTTTCAGCTGGCGACTGATGCCAGCGGTGTGGGTGCCGGGGCAGTGTTACTGCAGACTGATTCCGAGGGCTTGGAACACCCAGTGAGCTTCTTTTCTCGCAAGTTTAATTCGGCACAAAGGAATTACTCGACTATAGAGAAGGAGCTTCTGGCTATCGTTTTGTCGCTCAAACATTTCGAAGTTTATGTTCCAGCCTACGGCCCGGTAGTGACGATTTATACGGACCATCATCCCTTGAAATTCCTAAATCAGTTTCACAATCGGAATATGCGGTTGACCAGGTGGTCCCAAATGCTCCAAGAGTATAATCTCAACATTCAGCATATTGCCGGGAGTGAGAACGTGATAGCAGATTGTCTATCAAGGGTTGATGATCCAAGATAGTCGTGCACGGTGTGTGGGTTGAGCAGGAGTAAAATTAGGCTATCATAACGCCGTCCAAAAAGATTTTAAAACAATAAAATAAACGAGAAAACTCTTTTTTTTTTTTTAGTTTTGTAAGTCTTTATTGTTGTAGCATGATGCATGCGATATTGTGTTTTATGTATAATTAACACTTCAGTTGTTGTGCACCTTTTGCAATTAGTGGCAGCTAAGGGTAGCAGGTCGGTTGGTTGCCTGTCAGATTTTGATAATGCTTCTAAGGTCGATTATCTAAAATCTTGGGGGGGTTGTGACGCACCCCAGTGCTGTGCAACGCAACCTGATTGTACTCCTTGGTACTCGACTGTACCGCCCGTGATCTGGCTACCGTCAGCCGCAATGTATATTGAGTGTGACAACTTATAACTATGTTCTTTGTATCTCTGCAAATGTCTCGTCATGTGCTAACCAGTGGTGGGTTTTGTTTTAAGCCATGTCGAGACCTTCCATTTAATATGTAGTATCAATAGAGAAGTTGATAGATAAGACAATGGGAGTTCAGAGAGAGAGAGTGAGTTGGGCTTCAGAGCAAGAGGGTAGCAACGCGCGACGCTGCCGGCCGGGTGGGTTGCCAGACGTATGGACTGGTTGGCAGCCCTGCGCTTATAGCTAGGCGCGACAGGGTGGGTAGTCCATTGTTGCCTGCTTACGCTGCCTGGGCTGGGCCCATGTTGTCGTACAGCACACTGCCTGGAGGCTGGCTGCATGTTCCATGACCAGGTTGCCTAGAACCTTTGAGATTCTAACATCCCTTGCCCTCTCTCCCAACTTCTCACTGTTGCACTCTTTCTCTCTGACGACATTACTCTCATTTCATTCTTCTCTCTATTTAAATGCATAACCTTCCCTTGAGGTCCTAAAGGAGTTTCAGCACTCACCTCTCGTATTACTCTTAGGACAAGCATATATTTACATGTATTAGATTTAAGGGGTTAATGTGAACAGCGATCTTCTTGATGAGGATAGTTGGTGAACGTTCTACATGTTCACGAGTTATATGCCCCGCTCATCATCCCATTTGTGACTAGACTGGTGCCATGTGTAAGAGCCCGACCATGCCCAGGAGTTGTCTGTAGAGGGACGAGGACTTAGCCTTGATTTGCATACCGAGCCAGGAGCGAGTGTAGTACCCGAGACTACAGCTCGCTCGTAGTGCCGGTATAGTAGAGTAACGTAATTTATCTGTCCTTGTGTTCTCTACAGTCTTCTCCTGGGTTCTCGCTTTCGGTGCTGGGAATCGTTGTTCCTGTGACTTGGCCTGCTAGCTAGAACACATGGGGATGATGAGTGGGATATATCTTTATTTTACTATGCATTGCAGCTCTCTTTAAGTATATGTATGTAACCCTTTACAATACACATTACTCACACAGAAGACAACACTATTAATACTTTCATGTATCAATTAACTGCACTGTCGTTTTGCTGCTGTGTCCGGAGTTCTGTTGCGTAGGGCGCATACGGACTCGGAGGGGAGACAGAGTGAGAGAAGCGAAGTAGCCTATGCGGTAGTAGGCTACCGGCGCAGTACTGTTGCCTGCAACCTTTTAGTTATTCCAAGTATAGATTCGTTATTATAATAAGTGACTACTATTTATGTTCCTCCCATGTGTATTATTAGGTATCTACTGGATCATGAACATCTTGTATGCTACATGCTAGTGCATGTTAGTAGGGGACAGTTATTGTAGTGCACGCGCTTTCAAGTAGGCGTGTACATTTGTCATTTAGCATTTCACTGTCATACCTTTAGCCTGCTTCTATTCTACATTATTAGAGGCTTAATATTAACGTAGTTTCTTGAGTATTGCATTTCTTTAGTAATAACGTAACCTATAAATGTCTGAGGGAGTTTAGCCTCATAGCCTACCCCTGTTGTACACTTTCGCCGAGTTAAGGTACCTCGCTACCGTAGACGATAACTCTGTAGGGCGTTGGTGCTTTTGTTGTCTGGAGCATATAGTATTTGGGACTGGAATCGAGCGTGTCGTTGTCACTTAAGCCATTTCTGTCCTACGATCAAGAATCCCGAATATGTATTGCCGATCCAGCCGTAACAGTCTCCATTATTGATTTAGTGTTTCTGCTCTTTTATTTAATGCTAGACTGGGATAAGGTAACTGTAGTCGTTGTCTCCGATGTGTGTATGGTTTGCTTATACCTACACGACTTCGACCGGTCCTGTGGTAGCCGGGGTTGTCTTTTCGGTTGCGTCCTTTGCGAGTGCAGCATTGTGTTGACTGAGGGTTTTGGCCTGTACCAGTTCCACACTTTGCTGCCTGTTTGCTTGTCTTTAGAGGGTCGCCAGGATAGAACCAGATACTTGTGATCTGGATCTATCGAGAGAGCACCCTAGTCAATTAACGTAACTTAAAGGATGCAGTCTTAACCCGGGAACTGCGGGGAGACTCTTAAGAGTTCCCCCGGCGGACTGCGGGGAGACTCTTAACCCATAATTAGCGGCGAGCAATATAAGTCGAGTTAAATAAAGCTGGACTATATGGCGGCGCTCGACATAACTCGAGTGGCAATTTCAGCACGTAATGTGGCTGAGAGAGAGAGACAAGTGGTGGCAGGAGACTAGCGAGCGTATGACTGCTCCAGACCACCGCGGCGAACCTACTGACACAAATCTCAGCTCCCTCCTCCCTCTCTCACTCGCTACATACTCAATTATGTACCGAAAGTACCGAATTACCTGCTTTTTGCACTCGCGTTGCACGGTTATTGCAAGAAAACTATCCATCATACAAGGATCGTTATGGTGTCATTCGAAAGCTCTGTTTATGCCCTTTCAGGGATAGGTACTTGTTTTATGTTCTGGGTCTTATTTAGGCATGAAAATGATCACGTAAACAGCCCTATTTTGGCTAAAAACACCCCGCTGTGCGGTACACATAAATAAACCGCATAGGCCGCTCGTAAGGTGTTAAGAGTCAGAGAAAAAAAAAATCAACTTTTGACATCGACATATTTTTTTTTTTTTTTTTTTTGGCCCCTGGTCCATGCAAAATCTCAGTTCTCTACCTCCCCTCCTTCCCCACTTTCCTCCTCTCCTTCAGTTATCACCTATTTTCCCTGTTATTCCCTTATTCTGAGGTATATTTTCGTGCTAACATTAGAAATCCGGTTGCAGGGTGTGGTCATCACTGATAGAAAGCGAATGCAAGAGAGAGAGAGAGTATCGATCGACTGTGTCTCAGTGGCCTTGGGGGAAATTGGCGGGAAAGCAGCTTGCCTCACCTATGCATTATACAACTCACGGGCTATATCTCCGATTTTGACCATCCAAACGCTGTTTTCACTCGTTTTATTGTTGTTTCAGGTTAATACCTTTATAATCAACCGATAATAGGCGCATATGGATAAGTATTAATGCTATTAATGGTACAATGAATATTTTAGTGACGGAAACACCTCAAATACATGCGCACAGGGAGAGCTGTCTAATTACCCCCATGCGCACTTCAGAGGTTAAGGACACCGCTAGGCTACGAGCCTGTCTTGCTCAACCCCAGTTCCTTACCTAGAGTATCCCAGCTAGACATTATTAATCGAGTAGACACTTGTTAGTATTTAATATAAGCTCTTTGATATATACACATTATTATTCACAGCATTTATTAGTCTAGGTTGTTGTTGAGCCACACAACCATAGCAGACTGTTTCATTGATGAGGAAGTACTTCTTTTAACCCGGCAAGCGCGATAGGCCTCACGGAAGGCTTCCTATAGGGAACGCGATAGGCCTCACGGAAGCAGGACCATAAAAAAAGCCTTCCATAAAAAAAAAGGGCCTATCAAAACAAAGGAATTTGTCTCTAGGTGAGATAATTCCCCTCCAGTACTCATCCATGTAAATCTCACCCACCCCCCTCCCCTCCTTATTCCCCCCTCCCTCCCCTCCTCAATTATCACCTATTTTTCCTCTTATTATCATCATTTATCGGTTATTTTCTCTCCCGCGATAATGTAGCACAAGTGGGTTGCATAAAAGATCGTTATGCAACACCCAGACACCGGCACACACCGCCCCGCTCTCCTCAGTTGACTCCCAGACAGCGAGAGGGGAAGGCTGCCTGTCTCTCTCTCTCGCCTGAGATTATGACCGGGTGGCCAATATCTTCGTTTTTCACCACCCAAATGCTTTTCCCACTTATTTTAGCACTCTTGAAGGTTCATATATACATCATATATGTAAAATAAAAGCATACCGAAAACAAATAATGGTTTATATTGTAAATATAACGAATTCTGTCAGAATCCAGGGCTAGAAATGCACAAATAACTACCCTAGCACCTACATCTATATCGCGCTTGTCAGGTTAAGTGTCGAGCATTGCTGTCGTTGCGCATTTGTAGTATTCTCGTGTCTATCTATCTATCTATTGCCTGACGCCGTGATCCCCGAAGGGGTGGCCACGAACGAACCGCCCCCATGCACCTCTGTCCCCAGTCAGTCGACGCCCCTCCCCCCAACCAGCACCGCCTTCGTTCATGTAGTTTCTCACTCCATCCTTCCACCTCATATTCGGTCTACCTCTCCCCCTCTGTCCCTCCACCTCGCTCTCGTACACCCTCTTAGTCATTCTCTCGCTTTCCATACGTTCCATATGGCCGAACCATCTCAAGTTGTTCCTTTTCACACTTTCCAGCACATCTACCTCCACACCACACCTCCTTCTTACTTCCTCATTAGTCTGTCTATCCCTCCATGTAACTCCGCACGCACTCCTTAAGTAATTAATTTCCACTGCTCTCACTCTTGGTCTGAGTCTCTCAACCAACGTCCATGCTTCGCTTCCATAAGTCAGTGTCGGGATTACCACACTGTCATGCAAGGACTTCTTCACTTCCATACTGACCACCCTATTTCTTGTTACTGCTTTTAGCGTTCCTACAACCCTCTTCCCCTGTTGTACCCTCTCCCGCACCTCTTCATCCATAGTCCCATCTTTACTCAACACACTGCCCAGATACTTAAAAGAGTTGACGATCTCCATAGCCTGACCGTTCAGCTTCACCTCACACTCTGTGACTTCACCCCTTTCGAAGACCATAACCTTGCTCTTCCCCGTATTTACCTTCAAATTCCGTTTTTCGCACACTGTTCCAAACTCATTTACCAGACCCTGCAACTCCCATTCATTATCACTCATCAGAACTGTATCATCCGCAAACAGCAGTATAGGTAGCTTCCACTCAATTCCCTCCCTTTTCAGCGATACACCAACATCCATTGCTCTTGATAGTATTTCTTTCATAACTCCATCCATATATACAGTAAACAACCACGGGGACATCACACACCCCTGTTTCAAACCAACATTCAGGTCAAAGAACTCGCTCTGCTCACTCTCCACACGTACTGCCGCCTTTGCACCCTCATACATGCTCTTCACTGCTTTCAGCAACTTGCCCTCTACTCCGTATATTCTAAGTACTTTCCACAAACCTTCTTTATCCACTCTGTCATAGGCCTTCTCCAAGTCCATAAAGGCAACATACACCTTTTGTTTCTTCTCCAGATACTTCTCCACAACACAATTCAGGGTTGTCAGTTAACATTATATGTCCTATCTTTTTGTGTGTTCGATTTACACATGTGGTGTCCTGCCTCCTGCCTTTATATAGTTCAAGATCAGTGCGAGCATCTTGTGAGCATCAGACTTTCTTCAGAAGTTTCCAGGTCTATGCTGTAGGACTGTGCTTCACTTTCTTTCAGATAGGAGTGAGGAGTTTGTTGTTGTTTAGAGTAGCTGTATCGAAGCATCTTTTTATTGTATTAAATCTTGCAGTGATTTAATTGATCTTTCCATAGATTCCCTTTTATGCATTTTAACGTAACTTGCATCTTGTTTGTTATCAGGCTATACCAGTGTCGGTTAGTCTGAAGTAGAGTACATTTATGCCCAGTTAAGGATACCCCACTATCGCAGATTAACCCTGGAGGGTATAGGTGTTTTGTTCGCCGGCATATAAGTTCGAGGGTTTGGATCTAGCGTACCGTTGTTGCATAGTGCCCTATTACTAGTCCAATCATTGAGTTCCCTTGTTTTATTCGTAGCCCCGGTCGTATCAATGTATATTGTGTATTACATGTATATTGTGTACTACATGTATATTGTGTACTACATGTATACTGTGTACTACATATATATTGTGTACATGTATATTGTGTACAAAGGAGTACAAAGGAAATCAAGCAACAACATATCTAGTGACCCTTCTAGGTTGCTTGTCCTCCAAAACACTGAGGATCAAGTGTCCAAACAGTGGTTTAGAGGGGGTAAGGGAACATTGGAAAGGGAATTACTGCCCTGGAACTAATGTCCGTGGCAGGATTAGGAAGTTAGTAGAGGACAGATGGGTTAGTAACTGAGGAGGGGATAAAATAAAGTTATTAATTTACAAACGCAGTCAGTCGCGGGTTTGATGAGAGATATTAGTCTAGGCGGAGTTTAAATGAATCAACGGTGATGCAGTCTATAACGTTTCGGGGAAGCCCATTCCACAAGTTGACAACTCGATTGAAGAAGAAATTCTTAGATTCGTGCGAGTTAAAAGATTTACCAATAATTTTGCAACCGTTTTCCCGCGTGTAATTAGATTAGTCGATAGTGAAGTACTTACTACAGTTCATATTGTCGATGCCTTTGATGATTTTGAACACTTGAATTAAGTCACCTCTTAATCTGCGCTGGGTTAAAGGAAATAGATTTAATTATCTAAGACGCTCTTCGTATGGTTTGTTCTTTAGGCTAGGTATCATTTTGGTAACTCTACGTTGAACTCGTTCTAGCTTGTTTATATCTTTTTGGTAATAAGGGCACCAGGATTGAACGCAGTATTCCAGAAGAGGGCGGACTAAGGAATTGTAAAGGGTTAGGATAACTTCTTTGGATTTATGCTCAAATGACCTGCCTATAAAGCCAATTATTTTGTTTGCCTTCTTAACAACTTCTGAACATTGTTGACTCGGTTTTAGGTTACTCGATATTGTTACTACTCCCAGATCGGTTTCTCTGTTTACATTCTTAAGCTGAGTGCCATTCATCGAATAGTTTGCTTTCTCATTTAGGTATCCGACATGTAGTACTTTACATTTATCCGCATTGAAATTCATTTGCCAAATTTGGGCCCAACATGACAATTTATCTAGATTGTGTTGCATATCGTCAACTTGTTCTTTTGAGAGTACTCTATTTGCAATTTTTGTATCGTCAGCAAATTTTGAGATTGTGCAGGTGAGACCCTCATCTATGTCGTTGATGTAAATTAGAAAGAGAATTGGTCCTAGTACCGATCCCTGGGGTACCCATGTGTACTACATGTATATTGTGCACTACATTTATACTGTGTACTACATGTATATTGTGTACTACATGTATATTGTGTACTACATATAAATTGTGTACTACATGTATATTGTGTACTACATGTATATTGTGTACTACATGTCAATTGTGTACTACATGTATATTGTGTATTACATGCATAATGTGTACTACATGTACCTTCATGATATTTGTATTCAAATGTTTAACAGAATGTCAAACCCCCTCAGCCCCTTGTCAAACCTCCTACATCCAACCAATAGAAAAGCTCCACATCCAAGATTTACTTGATGTAACCCTTTGAGACTCCACAGACACTACCACATATTCGCTATCCACTATAATTTCAACATCACCAATCAAAATTAACTCCAAAATGTTCTTACAGCATAACAGTAAATTCATCCTGATCAGACAACACTAGGAATTGACACATATTTTATTAAGGGTACCAACATTTTCTCAATAATTTCAAATATTGTCTCTCTATCCGATGCCAGACGTCATGATCCTCGAGGGGGTGTCCACGAATGAATCGACCCATGCACCTATGTCCTCTGTCAGCCGGCGCCCCTACTCCACCTAACACCACTTTCAATCATATACCCCTCAACTCCATTCTTGTGCCTGACTCTCGGTCTGCCTCTTCCTCTCTGTCTTTCCACCTCTCTTAGTCAGTCTCTCGCTCCTCATACGTTTCACATGACTAAAACATCTCAAGGTGTTCCTTTTCACATTCTCCAGCATATCCACATCCACACTACAACGCTAACGTACTTCCTTATTCGTCTGTCTGTCTCTCCATGTAAATCCACACACATTTTTCAAGTAATTTGCCCACCGCTCTCACTCTTATTTATGTATCTCCAGCAATGTCCATCCTTCACTCTTGTGCATCAATGTCGCGATTACCACATTATCATGCAATGACATCTTTACTTCCATGCTCACCACCTGCTTTATTCAGTGCTCCATTGTCACTCTCACTCTCTCGATCACTATGCTGCTGTACATCTTCCCTATTATGCTTTGGAGACATATCCCCTTGTGGTTACAACACACTCTTCTCTCCCATTTACCCTTTTACAGGGGAACTACTATGCCTCATTTCCAATCTTCAGACTCGCTTCCCTTACCCCATACTAGTCTACACATTTTCCGTACCCATTCAATTGTTATTTCATCACCATAACTCAATATCTTCCCACACACTCCATGTATCCCTGCTGCTTTACCCATCTTCACCTTTTTCAAAGCCTCACACACTTCAGACATCCTGACCCTCACCTCCACTTCTACTACTCCTCTTTATTCCTCTCCCACACTCCATCCAATAATGTTTGCCGGCATTTCATTTCCTACATTCAACAATTCATTAAAGTGCTCTCTTCACCTCTCGACTTTCTTGTGCTTCTCCACCAACATTCGCCCATTCTTTTTTTTGTTTAAATCCTTACTACTTCCTTTGTCACCCTCCCTAACTTTCTTGACCTCTTTTTTAAATAATTGCTTGCACTCCCTCTACTTTACACTTAAATTCCTTCCAAATTCATCATCATTTCTACTCTTACTTTCCCTCACCACTCGCTTTTCTCCATTTAACTTTATATTTTCAGTCTTTCCTAATCTTTACTCTATCTACTATCCAACCAATATCTTGATGCTTACTTTTCTCTTCAACTGCTTGGCTCATCTGCTCAGTCCACCATGCTGTTCCTTTCACTCTTCTGCCCCTTCTCCTAACCCCAAATACTTTCTGAAATTCTGAACAAATCTCTTCCTTAAACACTTTGCTCAAATCTTCCACTTCCTCCATTATCTCCAAGTTAAACCTACCAAGTTGTAATTCTACTTTTTTCTGAATTCTTCCCAACATTCTTCCTCTTGTAACCTTTCCACCTTCTTCACCAGTCCACCTACCTCCTGCCCTACTCTAATTATCTTCACCAACATCTTCTGTACCTTAACTTTAGGTACTAATCTGCCCCCCCCCCCCCCCCCCTCCAATTCTTAAGTATTACTTCCTCGCTCGTTCATCTATACCAACAAGGATGGAAACCATGAGGGGCAAGCGAGTCGGAACAGTTATATATGGAAGAGACAGAGGAGTAGCCAAGTGGCATTTTCAGATGCCCTATTTTCGCACTTTCGTTGTTGTTGTTGTCGTAGTTACCGAGCTCACGTCGCGTCCATACATTTGATGGCGTTAGTATCGATATGCATGGTCTGCATGTCATTGGATCGGCTATATAAATCGGCTATGCATACATTTTTAGCTTGAAATGCACACACATGAGATTTTATTTCCAATTAGGGGAGGCTGAACCTTACACCCTCAATTAACCCTGTATAAGGCATTTTGTTTATGGCATTATACCATCTTAATACCAATGGAAATACTAAGACTCGCTGAAAAATTCATCTCTCTATGTGCGTGCGCGTGCGCGCACGCAAATTTCATCGCATTATATGTAAAGTCATTGTAGACATTGAAAATTGTTCAAATTTCCCGCATTTGTTTTATGGCGTATCCTACAAGCATCCCCTACAACGTAGCGATCTCGCTTACCCATATTGAATAATAGAAGGTGCTGAACAAAATATATAATATATATATTTTTTTTTGTGGCGCAATATTCGACATGAAAATGGTCGAATCTTGGAAGATATCAGAGGGGCGGCCATTTTGAGAACGCTAGACAGGTGCCATATAGTTCTATATATAGTGTGTAGAAGGGGAACGAAGCAGAGCAATATACAAAATAGTAGTTTCACTTTGAAGTTGCCAATATAATTATGATCTCTGAGGGGAGAGTTTGGTGGGGGGGGGGGGGGGTTATGGATGGGATATGTTTTGTTTTTGCCCTCCTATGCAATTCTCCTATGTTGAAAGAAGCATTTTAGAAGAAAAAACAAAACATGAAATTTTGACTTCTGGGCTAAATGAAGGTTCAGCCTCAAGATAAATATCGTAATAATATTGATAAATTATGTTGGGCGACGAAAAATATAATACTGACAAATAACAACAATTCATTTCAGCAGATGTAATACGGAGTAAAGGCTGATGTCGGTGATCAGTTATTTGTTCCTTTATCTCGCTTGAAAAAGGGATTAATGCTGGTCCTTATGTCTCACCGAAAAACAAGACCCTCTCTTAGATATATATATATATATATATATATATATATACAGTATATATATATATATATATATATTATGTAATGTGAATTAAAATAATATATAAAATATATAAGTGCAATAGTGATAGGGTTAATGTACGCATCTTAGAGTAAGTCACGTGATACGTAGTGTGAGTAGAGATTGCGTCATTCGTTCACATGTTCATGTCTCGTGCCTAGTTTCTAGACGCGTGGCGGCAGTGTGTCTGGTTTGCTCTCGGAGCTTATGGAATGTTCTGGCTTCCGCGGGGCATATACAATTCCCGCCCCCTCCTCTCATTTTCGACTCCAGACTGACCGACCTTAGCTTCATGCACACATCTCTCTCTCTCTTGCCTGTACATAGTGATATATACCTTGTGAAGTGATACCATTATTTCTCTGGCCTCCATCAAGATATAATAACCTGCAATCATTACCTGTGTTCCCGAGTGTTGAGTACATTGAATACAATCGTGTATTTAGTATTATTATTGTTAGCCTATTATATTATATATATTTCAGTGCTATTTCATATGTAGGCTAATTGCTAAATCATTCAAAATCTTGTGATCAGTTAATAATTAATTGTCATTAAGTTTACTGTGAATTAATATAATTTTTGTATTTCCTTTTGATTGCTTTATCATTAGTGTTATAAGTGTAAAGCATTTAATTAATTTGTGATTAGTTTCCAAGTTTGTGAATCTGATCAGATTAATTTAATTGCCCCTTATTATTGTAAGTTTCGGAAGAAATATTTTCTCAAGTGTTAACGATAATTGTATTAATTACTTGTATTGCTTTTATTAATATTATGTGGATTTCCTTAAGTTATTAAACATTATATTAACCATTTCCAGTGAGCTTGAGAAAATATTAATTTTTATGCGATATAGCTAGGCCTATTTTTACCTTGCATTGCTTCAGTAAAGGTATATAGTTATTTAATTTTTCAGTTGCACATTTGTATAATCTTAGTGCATTATATATTCTTATATTTCGTCCTGAAGAGACTGATTTTTGTTGTTGTTACATCATAATACTTAATTTTATTAAACTAAGAATATTTAATCTAGTTTTCCTTGAACCTGGATATTTTGGTGAGGGTTTTGACATCAGGCTTGAATTGCATGTGTAGTCTATTGTTTGTGTCATTTCACCTCGCCTATAAACATAACATTGGCGGCCTTGAGCCAGGATTTCGGGACTTGTTTAAGAATATGTTAATTTATTTTCTTGTGATTGTGATATTTAAATCTTCATGATGTCTTCTTCTACTATTTCTACCTTTGAGGAAGCTAAAGATTTTGTAGGGAATGTTAAGACAGTTGTTGAGGTAGAAAGTAGGAATAAAAATGAACTCAAAGTTCTTGCACAATACCTGCAGCTTGCTCCTCCTTCAAGTGCTCAAAAGATTAATTTTTTGACATGATTAAGCAGAAACTGTTTAACCCTTCTACGCACATATGACGCAGAGGTTGCCAGATTAGCAATAAGAAATAGAGTTCTCTCACTCTTATAATTACCTCTCCAAAATTAGTTTTCTGCCCACAGCTAACTCAAAGACAACTGCAGAGGTTGAAGTAACCAAACAAAAGGATTCTAAATACCTCTGATGGTAACAAAGGCTTTAAAGTATTCCCAATAAGCTTAAAATCGCGTCATATGTTGAAGAGGGTTAATATAACTCCTTCAGTTGACATAACTATGAATGCACAATTAGAGCTTGCAAAGATTAAACTAGCTCAAGCACAACAGGCACTAGCACAGGCTCAACAGGCACAAGCACAGGCTCAACAGGCACAAGCACAGGCACAGGCTCAACAGGCACAGGCACAGGCACAGGCTCAACAGGCACAGGCACAGGCTGAGGCTGAGGCTCACACTAAGCTTGAAATTGCTAAGTTAGACCATGACTACCGTATAAAACAGGGGGGAAATAGGTCACCTAATGCTGATAATTTTGATGTGGCCAACAATGTTAGACTTATCCCTGTGTTTAATGAATGTGATGTAACTACATACTTTCAATTGTTTGAGAAGGCAGCTAATGGTTTCAAATGGCCCAAGCAATATTGCCAATACTCTTTCAGAGTGTACTCACTGGTAAAGCTCAAGTTACTTATTCATCTTTGTCTCAGGATCAGTCTGATAATTATGATATAGTTAAGAGCCTGATTCTTAAAGCCTATGAGCTTGTTCCTGAAGCCTACAGAGTTAAATTTGGGACCACTTACAAGCAGGATAAGCAATCTCATGTTGAGTATGCCAAATTTAAAGAAGATTTGTTGGATCAATGGTTAAACTCTAAGAATGTAAATGCTGACTTTGATAAATTTAAGCAGATTATCTTATTGGAGGACTTCAAAAGATGTGTCAGGAAGGATGTAAGTTTTTATATTGATGAGAAGAAGGTAGACACTGTTTCTGATGCTGCAATTTTAGCTGATGAGTATGTTCTCACTCACAAACATTAGGCAGGTAATCAAATAAAGAGATATGTTAGTAAATATGTAGCCTCTTCTCAGAGTACAGGTGTAAAGAAGGAGAGTAAAGATAATGTTTCTCAGGAAGGAAATACTAGTTGCTGAGAAATGTTTTAAGAAACAGCGTGATGCTAATAATAAACCTGCAAATGTTCAGTCAGTTGGTCTGGTGTCCACTCTTGAGAGTTCCCAATGTCTTATAAATGACTCTGTTTCACCTGCTTTGAGTGCGTTGGCGAGTAACGTAAGCTCTATTGATAAAGGTCCTATTTTGAGCAGTAATTCTGGTGTACCTGCTTTGAGTGCTTTGAAGGGTAATGTAAGCTCTACTGATAAAGCTCCTCTTTTGAGCAGTGATGTGGGTGACACTCTCAAGAGTTCCTATGCAAAATTCCTGTCTGATGGTTTTGTCAGTTCACTTAATGGCAGTGACAGGATATCTGTTAACATTTTTCGAGACACAGGTGCTTGCCAATCCCTACTAGTGACCAGTGTTTTAGGCTCTAATCATTCCTCTGGTGAAACTGTAATGTTGCAGGGTTTAGGGAGTAATTATTTTTCTGTCCCTCTGTGCAGAGTTAATCTTGAGTCTGACTTTGTTCAAGGTCCAGTGATGGTAGGATTGGTTGAGACACTTCCTATGTCTGGTGTGACTTTTCTCCTTGGCAACGACATTGCTGGGAGTCGGTTGTTTAGTGAGCCAGTGGCTGGAGTCGAGGACGAGCGGCTCCTCTGATGTGTTTCCTGCATGTGCTGTTACTAGGGCTAAATCTAAAGTTACTAGTGACTTAGAGGGTGATGATGATGATGAGGTTCTCTTGGCTGATACTTTCCTTGCTAATTTAAACCATTCAGAGGATGAGGCAGTTCCCCGCAGAGTGGAAAATTTGTCACCTCGTGAGTTGGTAGAGTTGCAGCAGGCTGACCCAGAGTTGGAAGGTTTAGCTAGTTCTGCTTGCAGTGAGGAA
Organism: Paralithodes platypus; assembly: GCA_032716605.1. Classification (NCBI taxonomy): domain Eukaryota; kingdom Metazoa; phylum Arthropoda; class Malacostraca; order Decapoda; family Lithodidae; genus Paralithodes; species Paralithodes platypus. The sequence continues at coordinate 21,655,514 of CM064532.1, read as the reverse complement.
GAGTCAGTCAGTGTTTCTACTTGTTACTATTTTAAGTCAGGAGCATTAATGAGAAAGTGGAGACTCCCAACATCATCAGCAGACTGTGAATGGGAGGTAGTGCATCAAATTTTCATCCCTCGAGTTTGTAGGCAGGATATCATTAGGGTGGCTCATGACTCCAGTTTGGCAGGACACATGGGAGTGAGGAAGGCTGCAGCCTGTATTTTGAAGCAGTTTTACTGGCCAGGTATTTCCAAGGATGTTTCCTGGTATTGCAAATCTTGTCACACCTGTCTAGTAGTGGGGAAGTGTAATCAAAAAGAGAAAGTTGGACCACTCGTTCCCATTCCCCCCTTTGAGACGCCATTCACTCGGGTGTTGGTTGATATTGTAGGACCTCTTCCCAAGACTTCTTCAGGGTATTCCTATTTGCTGACACTTATTGATATGGCTACTTGTTACCCTGAAGAAAATCCAACTCAGAAATATTTCGGCGAAGAATGCAGTGAAAGAAATGGTTGGGTTTTTCACCAGATTTGGGTTGCCTAAGGAAGTACAGTCAGACCAAGGGAGCAATTTTATGTCCAATGTTTTTTAACCCATAACTGTCGGGGCGCAACATAAGTCGAGTATAATAAATCTGGACTATCTGGCGGCGCTCGACATAGGTCGTGTGGCAATTTCAGCACGTAATGTTGCTGAGAGAGAGAGACAAGTTGTGGCAGGAGAGTAGCGAGCGTATGACTGCTCCAGACCACCGCGGCGAACCTACTGACATGAATCCCACCTCCTCCCTCCCTCTCTCACTCGCTATATACGGAATTGTATGGGGAAAGTGCCGAATTACATGCTTTTTGCACTCGCGTTGCACGGTTGTTGCAAGAAAACTAGCCATCATAAAAGGATCGTTATGGTGTCATTGGAAAGCTCTGTTTATGCCCTTTCAGGGATAGATACTTGTTTTACGCTCTGGGTCTTATTTAGGCATGAAAATGATCACGTAAACAGCCCTATTTTGGGTAAAAACACCCCGCTGGACGGTACATATAAATAAATCGCCTAGGCCGCTCGTAATGTGTTAAGCAGTCTTTGAAAGAGTTGGGCATCACACAGATCACGTCTTCTGCATATCATCCTCAAACACAGGGAGCTCTGGAGAGATATCATCAGACACTCAAATCTATGCTGAGGAAGTACTGCTTGGAACACCAGAAAGATTGGGATAAAGGTCTTCCTTTTGTGCTGTTTGCTTCAAGAGAGTCTCCAAATGAATCACTAGGCTTCTCACCTCTTGAACTACTCTTTGGGCATGAAGTTAGAGGTCCTATGGAGTTGTTGAAAGAGTTTTGGCTGTCGGAATCAGATGACGTCAACCTACTGGAATATGTGGCTGGCGAACTTTAAGGAGCGGTTATCAACAGCGTTTCAGCTAGCTCGAGAGAATTTGGGAACTGCACAGAAAATGAAAACTTGGTATGACAAGAACTCAAGAGTACGCCAGTTTCAGCCAGGTGATCAGGTCCTAGTTCTGCTGTCAATACACGGACAACCAATTCAAGCCAAGTTTAGTAGACCGTACATGGTGGAGAAGAAAGCCAGTGATGTGAAATACGTTATTACCACGCCAGATTGTAGGAAGAGCAAACAACTTTGTCACGTCAACATGCTAAAACTGTACCACAGGAGAGACCCTGATAAACCCGTCTGCACTGTAGCTGTTCCTCAAGACCCCGAAAGTGAGGCACTCCCATGCAGTATGAACTTGAGCGAAAGCCTAGGGCAGAATGCTGCTATCATGAGTGATCTGGAGACTAAGTTATATCATCTAACCCCTGAGGAGAGATAGGAATTCACGGCTCTACTCCAGAAATACCATCAAGTGTTCCGAGATACTCCAGGAAGAACAACCATTTTGATGCACGATGTTGATTTTGGAGATGCGAAGCCAATTAAGCTGCCAGCCTACCGTGTGAATCCCTTGAAGGTTCCTCTGATCCAGAAGGAGATTGACTACCTACTCACCCACAAGATGATTGAGCCCTGCCAAAGTGAGTGGAGTACTCCTGTCACCTTAGTTCCTAAACCAGGTGGATCACAACGGCTCTGTATTGACTATCGACGTGTTAAGCAGATCACCAAAACAGACAACTACCCAATACCTCGCATGGAAGATTGTGTAGATAGGATTGGAAAGGCACAGTACATCAGTAAGTTTGACTTGTTAAAGGGATATTGGCAAGTACCTATGACTCAGTGTGCTAGGGATATCTCATGTTTTGTAACTCTTGGTAAGACTTTTGCATGTTCTGTGATGCCATATGGTATGAAACATGCCCATGCGACGTTTCAAAAACTCATGAACATTGTAACCGAGGGTTTGGAAGGATGTGCTGTGTATATTGATGATGTATTTATCTTTAGTGACACCTGGAAAAATCATATATACCATGTCAGTAACTGTCTTGATCGTTTGGTTCAAGCTAATCTTGTTGCAAATTTATCAAAATGTGAATTTGGTCTAGCTAAAGTCCAGTATCTTGGTTATGTAATTGGTAATGGACAAGTTGTGCCACCAGGGGCTAAAGTTCAGGTGATAAGTGATCTTTCCAGACCTAAGAATAGGAAAGAATTGCAAAGATTTCTTGGTATGGTAGGATACTACCGCCGGTTTGTTCTAAATTTCTCAATCTTTGTGTCACCACTCACAGAGCTTCTGAAAAAGGGAGTTAAATTTTAGTGGAATGAAGCATGTGAATCCTCTTTCAACAAACTCAAAGCTATCCTGTTGAGTCAGCCAGTGCTGTCCACCCCTAACTTTGGTAAATCCTTTAAAATGGCTGTGATGCTAGCGATACAGGAGCTGGGGCAGTTTTGTTGCAGGAGGATGACCAAGGTATTGAACATCCTGTATCTTATTACAGCAAGAAGTTCACTCCACCCCAAAAGAATTATTCAACTATTGAGAAGGAACTGTTGGCTCTGATTTTGGGATTGCAAAATTTTTCTTTCTATTTGTGTTCAGGCCCGGATCCTATTATTATTTATACTGATCACAACCCACTGAAGTTTCTTAGTAATTTTAAAGATAAGAATCATAGATTAACCAGGTGGAGTCTGCTTCTTCAAGAACATCCTTTAGATATAAGACATATTAACCCATTCGTAGCGGAAGCGGACTTAGTCCGCCTCCAATTTGCAGCAAGTTAGGATAATTATTAAGGCGTTTAAAGGGTTAAAATCGAGTGCAAATGGCCGGGAGCGCAGTGGGCCACACGTCCGACTCCCAGGGCCTACCACCGCCCACTGACTCACCCTCCCTCTGTTCTCGAGAGGCCGGCAGTGTAGCTAGTAGTGAGCGTAGCAGGAAAAAATATGCCGCTATATGCTAAACTCCCATGTTAGTGGTACTACTGCATGAGAACGACGAGTGCTACGTAGCTTGTTCTGGACTCATTTTGAAGCTTTTAGCTCCTAGTTTTTGACTGAATACATTTCTTTTCATGCAGATACTTGATTTATCATTCAGGAGGGCCTGAATATGCCCAAAATAGCCCAAAAACCGCCGCTCGACAAGGGTTAAAGGGAAAAAAATATGATTGCAGATTGCTTCTCTGGATTGTAGCCTAATTGTTTTGAAGTAATAGAAATTTCCCCTGTAAATGTCTTTCTTTACGGGGGAGGTGTTATGTAATGTGAATTACAATAATATATAAACTATATAAGTGCAATAGTGATAGGGTTAATATACGCATCTTAGAGTAAGTCACGTGATACGTAGTGTGAGTAGAGATTGCCTCATTCGCTCACATGTTCATGTCCCGCGCCGAGTTTCTAGACGCGTGGCGGAAGTTTGTCTGGTTTGCTCTCGGGGCTTATGGAATGTTCTGGCTTCCGCGGGGTATATATATATATATCCCGCCCCCTCCTCTCATTTTCGACTCCAGACTGACCGACCTTAGCTTCATGCACACATCTCTCTCTCTTGCCTGTACAAAGTGATATATACCTTTTGAAGTGATACCATTATTTCTCTGGCCTCCATCAAGATATAATAATCTGCAATCATTACCTGTGTTCCCAAGTGTTGAGTACATTGAATATAATCGTGTATTTAGTATTATTATTGTTAGCCTATTATATTATATATATTTCAGTGCTATTTCATATGTAGGCTAATTTCTAAATCATTCATAATCTTGTGATCAGATAATAATTAATTGTCATTAACCCGTTGAGCCCCGGCTAGTTATAATATTTTGTTCACCCCAGTCCCAAGCCATTTTCACTTCTTTTTTTTGTTTGCTAAAATGGAAGACAAGGATGAGAAATGAAAAAAAAAAATAAAAAAAAAAATCACTTCGGATATTTTTTTTTTTGGGGGGGGGGAGCCTCAAAAAAATGTGTTGAGCCAAAATGGAAGAGAATGGTGAGAAATGAAAAAAAAAATCACCTCGGTCATTTGGGGGACGGGGGGGGGGGGGGGGTCGAAAGTTCGTCTCCCCTGCATGACCACCCGCCCGGAAGCACTAGGGTGAAAACTGAGTATGGCATTGTACGGCATACATCCTAAGGAGTGTCTCACATAAATCTCAAGCCTCTAGCTCCCATACGACGGAGTAATGGAGGTTCAAAGTGGCGGTGAACTAAGGGTGTAAAGTATCCCCACTAAGCCCACCACCACCAGCCGCGCGGCTGTCTTGGCCCGCTCACACCTACCGGCCCGGCTCCCACACACACTACGGTACCTCCCCCTCCTATTCTCCCGCCATTTCCTACCTTACGAGCCACGTAACTGATTTTAATATGTCGGACGCACGTGATGCGTCTCTGGGAGTTGGTGATCAAACACTGCCGACGCATCACGTGCGACGCTGGGTCTCACTGGGTTAAGTTTACTGTGAATTAATATAATTTCTTTATTTTCTTTTGATTGCTTTATCATTAGTGTTATAAGTGTAAAGCATTTAATTAATTTGTGATTAGTTTCCAAGTTTGTGAATTCGGATTAACTTAATTGCCCCTTCTTATTGTAAGTTTCAGAAGAAATATTTTCTCAAGTGTTAACCCACTGAGCCCCAGCTAGTTATTAATAAATGTACCACCAGGGACCAGCCGGTTTTGATTTTCGTTTTTTTCCAGAAACAATAGCGAATGGGTTAGGAATGAAGGAAAAACCACAAACAAACGATCGAAAAGGTCAAAAATTGGTCCTACGGAGCCCCCGAAAACGGATTTTACAAGAGTTAAAAATTGAAGGCAATAACACCCAAAATTCCAGTTTTTGCGCGCTTACGCGCACGCAGTTGGACTTTGAGAGTTTTCAAAAAAATTTATGGTTGCGTGGGATACATACACAGCTCCCATACAAATCTGAGCCCTCTAGGTGCCATAGGACCGAAGTAATTGGGACTGGAGTAACACTGACGCAACTGTTGCGTCGCTGGGGTTTAGCGTTACATACATTGCTGACGCAAATGCTGCTTCGCTGGGGCTCAGTGGGTTAAAGATAATTGTATTAATTACTTGTATTGCTTTTATTAATATTATGTTGATTTCCTTAAGTTATTAAACATATATTAACCATTTCCAGTGAGCTTGAGAAAATATTAAGTCTTATGCGATATAGCTATTTTTACCTTGCATTGCTTCAGTAAAGGTATATAGTTATTTAATTTTAATTTGCATATTTGTATAATCTTAGTGCATTATATATTCTTATAATTCGTCCTGAAGAGACTGATTTTTTTGTTTTACATCATAATACTTAATTTTAGTAAACTAAGAATTTTTAACCTAGTTTTCCTTGAACCTGGATATTTTGGTGAGGGTTTTGACATCAGTCTTGCATTTCATGTGTAGTCTATTGTTTGTGTCATTTCACCTCGCCTATAAACATAACAATATATATATACATGTGTATATACCCTGTATATATATATATATATATATATATATATATATATATATATATAAGGAAAGCAACGACCCTATAATTATAGTTTCCCTAAGTAAATTAAAGGTAATAGATAGTATTTTGCTGAAGGCAGGCAATATAAACATTAGGCTAATCATGAAATACCCAGACAGGGCGACGTACATTATCTGACAGTTTTCAGCCATTATTCTGATATCTCATTACTCTGTACTAATATTATCCATGTTTACCTAATAATCTTCTGTTTTTCCACTCATCGGTGTAACTTGTGGATTTTTGCTACAGGTGCATCCAGTGTTCAGCTGAGGAGTGTCCATACATCATATTTCCACAATCTAATACAATTAAATAGAACAATTATGTATTATGTATTATTATCCTTAGCTACTGTATGTTATAATAGGGCTCCGACATGACACTACTTATAATGACGTGATAAACGCAATATACTGTATAGAATAATAATGCAGGTTCTTGTGGGTTGTAAAGTAATAAATAAATCTAGATGTATGTTCACAGCTGTTTAGGCCCGGGTATGTTTCGTGATTATTTATTCCCATTACAGGTATTATAAGGATATAACATAATAATCGGTGTGGTTCATTTCAATTATGTCATGCTAGGGAATTATATGCATTTTTTTTATTTTACCTCGTTGAATATTAAAGGACCAAATACACAATTACTGAAATCTCAAGTTTAAGCTTTGGTTATTACTTATCAGCATTATTGATATAATATGGGCTAATTTGATTAGCTGCATAAATTGTAACATTATCACAGTACTCTGATGTAAACCAACTCAACCCCATGCAATTTCAATATTATATTACTGGTCGTTTATATGAATATTTAATTTCATTGGTCACTACTCTACGTACTTCGTCAGTCCAAAATTACGTTCGCAGTTAATGCATTTCTAATTGATTTTAATGTTTTCACTCATCTTATTCATCTATAAATAGAAAATGTCTTTGTAAATGCCATATTCAAATGCGTAGAACCAACCTGAACAACGTTGTTGTATAATCATATAACTGCTAAACCTTAGTTTCGACCAGACTATAGTCCTAGTATCGTATATATGCAGTAATGGACTAGCTTACCAGAGGTAATGAAACAATACAGTTAGTAAATATATCCATAAGGAACAAGCAATGGTACTATAGGTTGTTGTTATATAACGGTGGCGACTCTGACATTAGTAAAGTGTGTATGTTGCTTAGACTAAAAGATCAACATTCAATACAGTAGGTATGTCAAGTATTAAGACAAATCCCCTAGATTTTGTTCAGCAATATTAGTACAAGAGCGAAAGTTTGGCAAGAGCGAGAGTTTGGCAAGAGCGAAAGCATATTGCTGATTGGGGATATGAATGGGAAGGTGGGCGATAAGAAAGTTGATGGAGTGGTGGGAGGGTGGGGTGTACCGTCAGAGGTGAATGGGAATGGTAGTGCACTTGTGGGCGTATGTGTGGGGTGGAGGCTGTGGATAGTCAACACCTTCATCCGACACAGAATGATACGCATGGAAAGTGGTGTGAAGGAAGAAGGACGAGACAGTGGTGGAACGAAAGGCACTGATTGATTAAACATGTGTGGATGAATGAATGAAGAAATATTTGCTGGATGCTAGGGTGTATAGGGATATTGGGGTCTGTCTGACTATTATGTAGTAGTAGCTAAATTTAGGATACAAAAGAAGTGGATGAGGAGAGCTGGAGGGAGGCAAGAATAAGGTGGAATGGCGGGGAGGGTGGAGAGGTTGCAGGAGGAGGAAATCAAGGAAGAGTTCAAAAGAACAGTAGAGAGACGACTAGGTAGGTTTGACCTGGAAGGTATAGAGGAAGTGGAAGAGGTAAGCTAAGTGTTTAAGGAAGATATATGTGCAACATGTGAGGGGGTGTGTGGAGTAAGGAAAAGAGGGAGGGGAGTGAAGGGTACAGCATGGTGGACGGAAGAGGTTAAAATATATATTGAAGACAAGAAGAAAGCGTGTAGAGTGTGGTTGAGTCATAAAGGGAATGAAGATTTGGAGAGACTGAAAAGAGCGAGGTACTTGGAGAAACAGAGAGTGGTGAAGAGAGTAGTGAAGGAAAATAAGAGAAGAGCAAATGAGGAATTTGGAAGGAATCTGAGTGTAAAATAGAGGAAGTGTGAGAAACCGTTCTGGATAAAAGTCAAGAAAGTTAGGGAAGGTATCAAGGGAAATAGTAAGGCTGTGAAAGATAAAAATGGGTGAGTGCTAGCTGAGAAGCAAGAGAGAATCTTAGTTGAATGGGGGATGGGAGGGAGAAGAAGAGGAGTAGTGGAGGAGGAGGTTGGGGATCAGGAGGTCTGAAGTGTGTACAGCCATGTAAAGAGTGAAGATGGGGAAAGCACCAGGAATAGAATGAGTGTGTGGGGAAATGCTGAGGTATGGTGGTGAGATAGTGATCGAATGGGTATGACAAATATGTAAACTAGCGTGGGAGAAGGGGAGTGCACCTGATGACTGGAAGACAGGCATAATAGTCCCCCTTATAAGGGAAAAGAGGAGTGTGTGGTAACCGAGGAATATGTCTTCTAAGCGTAGTAGGGAAGGTGTACAGTAGGGTAGTGATTGTCTGAGAGAGTGATATCAAGAACGGAGAAATGGATAGGTGACGAGCAGGGCAGGTTTAGGAAGGGCAGAGGATGTGTAGATCATAATGTTACCCTGAAATGTGTTGTGGAGAAGTATCTGGAGAAGCAACAAAAGCTGTATGTTGCCTTTGTGGACTTGGAGAAGGCCTATGACAGAGTGGATAGAAAAGGTATGTGGAAAGTACTTAGAATATACAGAGTAGATGACAAGTTGCTGAAACCAGTGAAGAACATGTATGAGGGTGCAGTATGTGTGGAAAATGAGCAGAGTGAGTTCTCTGATCTGAATGTTGGGTTGAAACAGGGGTGTGTGATGTCCCCGTGGATGTTTAACCCTTACTGTACCAGCGACGTATGTTGGCCGACAGTAAAATTGTCACTCGCCAGTACCAGCGGCAGACGACGTACGTCAGTATTATGCCATCCTAGTAACTGCCAGTATCGAGCGGTAGCTGCTAGCATGATCGACTTGTAAACACTGCTTTGAGGATTTGGCAACACTTCTCAGCTTGATTGCAAGCCTCTACACTCTACAGGCTGCCTGGGCCAGTATCTCACCAACATTAATTTGAGGTGAGAGGATGTTGTCTCTTGCCTCTGAAGCCATTTTGGCTACATTACCTGTTACTAGAGGGTATATTTATGGTACTATCCTCTGGTACAGTAGCGGTTAATGTATATATGGATGAAGTCATGAAATAAATACTATGAAGAGCAGTGGATTTATTGTTGTCAGTATTATCTGGGGAAATTGAAACACCTCTAAATGTAATTACGATTGTTTATAAACGGACATAACCAATATAATGAATGGTTTGTAATATGTCACTATACCGTAACATATTTAATTAAACAATAACACGGTTTGTATGTCGCTTTGTTAATTTTATACATCCTCTACTTTTTTTCCAAAATCGTTACATATACCTATAAAACATTGTATTTGAGTGACTATATTCATTTATGTAACCATACGACTGTTATATTTAATTTATACATTTGTATTTATTTATTCATTTAGTTATTATTATTATATTTTTGTGTTGCTACAATTGAACATATACAATAAGGCCCCTGGAAGACAGAGGGTAGCAGGAGGTATGTAATTATAAGACCAAGAACAACAAAAGGGCTACAATTTGTCCTCCTAGAATCTTCAACCCCCCCCCCCCCTCTCTCTCTCTCTCTCTGCAAATTCTCCCTCACTAACCCCAAATCATGGCACCGATCAGAATTAAATGCCCCTCCTGTAACAAGAACTACTACAAGGAATGGTATCCGCGTCATGGGTATCCAAATGCCAAGTGTTTTATGTGTTTAACTGGTGAAAACTTTTTGCTCTTGGAGTGCACATTAGAAGCACACAAGGCACAGGTTGACGAACTGAAGCGAGATAATCTCACACTAAAGGAGACTGTAGGTGTACTTTCGCATCAAAATTTCTCACTAAAAGAGCGAGTAAAGGACATAGAGAGTAAGCAAGTCGACGTTGTTAAATATCTTCAAAAAGAAAACCCATCCAATGATCTATATCAGACAGTAGTCAACAGGCGTAACAAGAACAAATCCCAAGGGAATGGGAAAGCGACACCAGGTATCCCTATCAAAAACAGATTTGCTGTTCTCGCCGAAAACAACGAACACGAGGTAACTGACCACGTGAATGGGAATGGGAATGGAAAAGCGACACCAGGTAACCCCATCAAAAACAGATTTGCACACGAGGTAACTGACCACGTGAAAGCAAGCTCGAAAGGCAAGAAAACTCCTGACAGGAAAACAACGAAACCATCAAATCACGGAGTCAGCGGGAAGGAGAAACTCACCCTAGTATATGGTGACAGTCTCATGCGAGGTCAAGGAGCTGCCTTTGCCACCAAGAACAGAGGAAAAAGGTCAGTAAAGGTCATTCCAGGCGGTAAAGTCGAACATATCCTGAAAGACATAACTAACTCCGCCATACCAGAGGGCACCTGTGTAGTCGTCAATGTTGGCTCAAATGACTGCTTTGACGGAGGTAAGGCCCCAATTAAGACCATAGAAAAAGATTTTGAGAACCTAATTAAAGTCATGAAAAGGAAGACCACGAAATGTGTGGTAAGCGGCGTCATACCCCGGATTAAACCAAGCTCATACGGACAAAATAGAGCCATAGAAATTAACAACGCAGTCAAGGTCATGTGCGAACAAGAGAAGGTACTGTATGTGGACAATTGGACCACCTTTGTAGGGAACTCGTCCCTGTACAGCGGAGATGGCATTCATTTATCAGAAAAAGGCGTTCAGCACATGAGTGACACCCTAAATCAAGCAACCTACATTGCCCACGAAAACAACGCCAGTCAGGACCGAGAAATAACTATGCTAATAGACTCCTCTGAGTATTGATATCGCTACCCCCGGAAAAGCCCTCCCACAACCCCACCCAATCAAACTCCACCCGCACAGTTAAGAGAAATAAATAACCCCACCCAACCCTTAGAAGTCCATCACAACCATTTAAAGGAAACCGTCAACCCCAATGGCCCACAAGTTGCGAAAACTTACCTACCTGAACCACAAAACAAACTAAACAACCCCACCCAACCCCATCCAAGCCAACCCTACCAACTGAATGAATTTGACAACCCGCCGCGGCTTCAAGTCATAACCCCAAACCCATCCTCACCAATAAGAAAAACAAATCCAGCGCATGCTGAGAGAAATGATATAAAAATAATATCCATAAATGCCTGCTCAATAAGAAACAAAATAGACGAACTCAAATGTCTGTTATTAAATGAGAAAGTTGACGTTATTTGTATAACGGAAACACATCTGAACCTTAAAAATAAAGATCTACTTCATGAATATCACATAGAGCCATATAAATTTTTTCATAAAGACCGTAACAATGGAAAACAAAGAGGGGGGGTTGCAATGTACGTTGCAACCTACTTAAACCCAGTCGAGGTGACTCTCCCCGAAAGTAATGCAGAAATAGTGTGCGTCAAAATAAATACAAAAAACATGAACTTAAATATCACTACAGCGTACCGACCACCAAGACTAACTGTTGCCGATGATACAATTTTTTATGAAATACTAGAGAAAACCCTTAATTCCGACGAAACAGTTTTACTAGGTGACTATAACCTCCCCCTAATTGACTGGAATACCACGACCGGAAAAAATGCTGAGTCACGCCTAATGACAAGCTTCATCCAGGACAATTTTTTGACTCAACACGTAAAACAGCCGATGCGAGACAGGAATATACTAGACCTCGTAATCACTACCCAAGAAAATTTATTATCAAACCTGGATGTAGGTGAACATCTGGCAACGTCCGATCATAAAATCTTAAGAATCAACGTTATAAGCAAATATTCCTCAGTAAAAACAACAGGAATGGTTTCGGACTTCAAAAACGCAAATTATGACGGACTTAAGGAATCGCTATCAAACATACACTCAAACCTCATAAATATAAACGAAGTAAATGAACTATGGGGACATTTTAAGTCTACAATTACAGAAGCGCATAAACAATTTGTACCCATGAAACCAAAACGTAGTACGAAATCAAGTATGCCCCCTTGGTACAGTAGAGACATTGGCAAGGCAATAAGGAAAAGGAATCAACTCCACAAACTTGTAAAAAATAACACAAACACTGAAGTAATTACAAACTTGTACAAAAATAGTAGAAGGGAAGTGAAAAAATAATTAGGGCGAACAAACAAAATTACGAAATGACTATTGCCAGAGAAAGTGCCACAAACCCCAAAAAATTATACAGTTACGTAAACAAAAATAAACAGATCAAAAGCGGAATCGGACCGCTAATAGAAGATGGCCAGACAATAACAGGCGACACAAACACGGCAAATCTGCTCAACAAATATTTTGGCTCAGTTTTCACAGAAGAAATTATCGATCATACCCTTGAAAATAACACCTCAACTCATGAGATAGGAGATTTCACCATCAGTGTTACCGAAGTACAAAGCAAATTGAGTAATTTAAATGTAAATAAGACCCCGGGACCCGACATGCTCCACCCGAAAATAATTAAGAATGTCAAGGACGAAATAGCAAAACCCCTGACACAACTATTTAACTTATCACTACTACAGGGGATTGTACCGAGTGATTGGAAAGATGCGAACATTACGCCGATATACAAGAAGGGTAGCAAGGCCAAAGCGAGTAATTACAGACCAATTAGCCTAACTTCAATTGTAGGAAAAATCATGGAAAAAATCATTAGAGATAAGATTGTAGATTACCTCGAATCAAACAACCTAATCAAAAATAGTCAACACGGCTTTAGATCAAATAAGTCATGCCTAACAAATTTGATTGAATTTTATAACAAACTATTCACATATAACGACATGACGAAATCACTAGATATAATCTTCTTGGACTTTCAAAAAGCTTTCGACAAGGTGCCTCACCGAAAACTATTGGCTAAACTGGAGAGGATAGGTATCAAAGGTGAAATTCATTCTTGGATAAAAAATTGGCTTACGGACAGAAGACAGAGAGTGGTGATAAATGGAGTGGAATCGGAGTGGGAGCCTGTCACTAGTGGAGTTCCACAGGGTTCAGTCCTTGGACCGGTCCTGTTTCTCATTTACATTAACGATATCGATGTAGGGGTAAACAACACCATTTCCAAATTCGCCGACGATACAAAAATAGGAAATACAGTCCTGAACGAAGATGATAGAAATGCGTTGCAATCTGATTTAAACAAGATATCAGAGTGGTCGAAAAAATGGCAGATGCCCTTCAATGTCGATAAATGTCAGGTGCTGCAGGTTGGTAGCAGAAATATGAAATACAAATACGAAATGAATGGCAAACAAATAAAAACCGCAACGGTAGTAAAAGACCTAGGGGTACTAATATCTGAAAACCTAAAAACTTCCGACCAATGTATAGCAGCTGCAAATAAGGCAAACATAGCATTGGGCTTTATTAAACGAAAATTTACATATAAACATGAAAACGTAATAGTGCCACTGTTCAAGGTATGGTGAGGCCCCACCTTGAATATGGTGTGCAGTTCTGGTCACCTTATCTGATCAAGGACATTGTAAGACTCGAGTCAGTACAGCGTAGAGCGACGAAGATGATACCCTCATTAAGAAATAAACCATATGAAGAAAGACTTAAACGATTGAACCTGTTCTCATTAAAAAAGAGGAGGTTGAGGGGTCAGCTTATTGAGTGCTTTAAGATACTAAAAGGTTTCGACAAAGTCGATGTAAATGCACTATTCACATTAAACAATACTAATCAAACTCGCGGAAATGGAATGAAATTAAAAACCAAAAAGGCAAACCTAGATGTCACAAAGAGTTTCTTCACCTACAGTGTGGCGACAGAGTGGAATAAACTACCAGCGAGAGTGGTGGAGAGCGACACAATAAACGCCTTCAAGGGAAGGCTTGACCTCTATCTGCAGAGGGCTGGGGTGATATGAATGGAAAAAAAAAAAAAAAAAAAAAAAAAAAAAATGTATGTATATGTATGTGTGTGCACTGTACAGTATGTATATATACACTGTATATATATGTGTGTATGTATGTATGTGTATATGTATGTGTATATATATGTATATATATATATATGTATATGTATGTATGTGTATGTGTGTATGTGTATATATGCATATATGCATATTATAGTTTGTAAGGCCAGACTGCCTAGTAAGGACCTTGAGGTCTGTGTGGTCTGTGTATCTATGTAGCTCTATGTAGCTCTCTCTCTCTCTCGCATTGAAACTTCACTCTCACAACAACTCCAACATCAATGACGACACAGGTAACCAGGACAGTATTAACTATTTTCGCCTTAGTTGTATATTTTAATTGTATTGCAATCTTCTGTATATTGTTGTCAGTGAGCCATGACAAATCACTCCAATCACCAATCTTTATCAGTGAGTCTGGTGCACAGCTTCTGAATGCTTTATAGGAATTATATTACATTGCAAAACAAAACAAAACACATCCAAATAGTTCCTAAATATTGCCAGAATTTTGTTGCCGATCATAAGGTGTTGGATAGAGTGCTAGTGTGTATCCGCATTAGCAACTATTTTAATGTTTAGTGACTCTACACAATGTACAAAATAATAATCTAATCGCATTTTTTTCATTTAGCCCAAGGACTGCGAGGATCCTTCTGGAATATAGTTTACTGGGCGAATGCGACGTTCCTTTCAGAAGATGACACCCTAATACAACAACAAAAAACGTACTAGTGCAATATGTGATTAAGAAGCATGTGTTATTACCACTACCTCCTCTCTTACTCTTATATTATGTGTCTCCCTCCCCCCTCCCCCTCTTTTCATTCAAACGTCCCCTATCCCGCCTCAAATACGATCAGTCAACCTCCTCCACACCTTCCCTACCTCCCTCATACAGTAGGAGAGAGCAGTAAGACTGAGATCAATGTGGTGGAAACTTCAAAGAGAGGGAGGATGTATGTAGCTCTGCTGCTTTTGCATTCCCTACAGTCCGGTCACAATAACAAGGTTGTGCACTGGATATTTGCACCTTACACCTCCTTTCTGGTTCTTCAATGTTCACATGTTCATTAAACAAGTAGAATATGCATATATGGTGCAGTAATATTGCTTTATATGGTAAACATATTTGATTTGTTGTTGTCCAAATTGATGCTAAGTCTTTCACACTAGTGGACTTGTGCAGCTGTCAGGTAAATAGTTAATCATACCTAGCCTTGTAAATATTGTATTTATGGAAGAATAATAGATATTAGACAACAAGATTGTTTGTAATAAGCATTCATACAGGTAATCATTCCTAGTCTTGTAGTTATTATGATTCTATTGTCATATTAGAGTTGTAGTTTAATAAAATTACTATGTATCCAATAAGTCATATAAGTAAAATAAGTAGTTATATAGTATCTATGGGAAAGGGTTAGTACATAAGATATAGTGATGATCAAGTCATTGACTTTTAGGATATTGTTATAAATGTAAAGAAATAATCTGATGTGGAGATTATTGCTTGCTGCGGTGAGTTTGACGATCGGTTAATTGGGTTGTATAGTTTCCCTGCATCTACCATTTGAATAGCCTATTTATAGGCCGGCTCTAACTGGACTAACATACAAAGTGGAGTACTGTGGAATTATTCATAATTTGCACAATTTTGTGTTTTACATTTGCATGGGAGTTTCCAAACCAAGAGGCCTGATATATAGATTAAGGACAATGTTAATATGTATGGCAAGGATTTGTGAATATAAACCTTTATTACGATTGGATGTCAGTTACCCATTATAATGTAGAAATAATACAACATATATTATTAGTACGTTATTGATATTATTTGTATGAGCATTACTATTATGAAAATACTAATAATTTTAACCAAGCCACACAATGTTATATATATGTTCATTTATATTACGTGGGTTAGTACCACAATCCAATGAATTTTCTGAAGGCTAGCTAACTGTTAATGTTTTGGACTTTGAATATTTATGTATAACACCGTAACTGTGGTCTACCTTCGATATACAGTTAGACAAATAGATCGTGTTTGTCTTTTTGTGAACTGTCAAGACGCCATACTTTCCATGTTCCTGGAGAACTTGGTACTCTTGCAATTTTTTGGCCAAGAACATTCCTAGAAATTAAGCCTAAAAACCTTCCTTCGGCTTCTATCCCTCCATCTGTGCCTTTGTCTCAAATTAATTTTCTGGCCATTCCATAGCTGCGGTTGTGGACGGCCATCGCTCACCTCCTCAAACTATCAACTCCAGTGTTCCTCAGGGTTTTGTGCTGTCTCCAGTTCTTTTTCTATGTAATATCTAATATTATATCAATGCTCTTCATAACTGTACCTCAAGTCCAATCCACTCTTATGTTGATAATTTTACCTTACACTATTCAACCAATGTTTCACAATGAACGAGCTTGCAATCACTCAATTACTCACGTGATGAGGTATAGCACCCCTATCTTCAGATCTATTAACTGTTTCCGATTGAATCAGAGAAGTTCTTGAAATTTTCAATGCTTTCAAAATCCAATAACTCCATTTATCTACCTATCACAAAATTCCACACGTCTATCCCTTATACTTCATCAATACACAAATCAAACCCTTCATATACTCTCAGTATTCCTGGTGTTTGTCCTGACCTTTCTTGGAAAGATCATATTGCCTCTCTTGCTAAAGCAGCTTCACATAATTTAGGTGTGCTCGACTGTCTTTGTTGGTTCTTCGCCCCCGCACAGCTTCTTGCTCTGCATAGGGCACAGTGCTCCCACATATTGAGTATTGTTCGTGTGTGTAAGGAGGCTCCACCTATTCTGCACTTATCGAAAGGGTTGAGTCAAAAGCATTTAGTCTCATCGAAACACCTTCTCTTACTAGGTCCTTACATTTTTGTTCTACACACCGCAATGTTGCACCTCTCATGTTTCTACCTCTATTACAATAATCAGTGTTCTTCAGAGCTTTCTCAGTATATGCCCCCTACCTCTCTAACCCAAGACTGAACCAATTATCCCAGCCTTTCTTCTACTCAATATCCTATTGCTTAAACTTCTTTATGCTCCATGTGACCAGACATTTTTACTCTAAAGTACAGAGCCAACAAATTAGGCTCTGTCACTCTTTCAATTTTTGGGGGAAGGACACTTGTTACAGGCAGCTTTGCCTGTTGTATCCTTTATTCACATATAACAAATAAACGAATACAACCTTAACAATCCTCATAACCTATGGACAACCAAAACATACCTTCTTTTGTTTAATTAGCTTAGAATTGTTTATATTCGGTGGATTGGTTCCCTTGTCTTTACGATACATCACTCTGTATTCTGTTGTCACCAACATATACAAGAAAATTAAAATATAGCGGCTTTTCATATCTTCAGTCTGTACTTGTTCTTGGTATTATACTGTATTAACAATAATATTGATACCAGTAACGATAATATTGTGGTTACAACTTATCGTAATAAATGTATAAATATAATGATATATACAGTGATTAAAACCAGTGATGATATTTGCAAAATGTATTTAGGAATGTTAGGTTTACATTAATTGTACACATTTAAATATTATTAACCAAAGGTGTGAACAGCATTGATATTTCAGTTCTCACTTGGTGACAAATGATTAAGTAGTTTCATCAACTATTTTAAAACATATAATCAAATGTTTTATATAATAACATAAAAAAACATTCGCTGCTTTGCTGTTACAATAAATATGATATAAATATCACTTTCAAGGTGCATGAATTATAACAAATATACAAAACCAATACATATTACTCCATACAAATGTTCATTCTATAGTGTTATGTTGCACAGCAAAGCTTCTCAGTAAGATGCATATAAATTGAACTAGACACATATGTGGGCCTCTGGTACATAGATAAAACAAATTATGCAAACATATTATATGCATCGTATGAGGTGGTGGCAGGATGGTAATTGTTAATTTTGGTAGGCAACTAGTATAAGGAAGGCAATCACTGCACAAAGTACACCTGCTGTTTAAAAGGTATGCCATAAACAGGCAACTGTTAACTATGATTGGAGTTAGGAAGGACTGCTTTATAATATGATATGAATGTTAATTATGTACTCATACTTTTCCTCTGTGTTGCTAGTCTCTCTGAAGATGGGTTGTATATGGCCACAATGTGTTTAATTTATTTGTCCTTGGCTATATTATGAAAAAGTTCAACTCTGACAATCCATAGCAAAGACCAAGACTTCAGTATTAATGCAATGCTACGCTGACTCGTGTGACACCGGTTTCACGAAAATGGAAAGGACAATAGTTTACAAGAGCCCCAAGGGAGTCTTCCATCTGTTCCCTCCACGGTGACTTCAGAGAGCTACCCGCAAAATGTTTCCTTTTCGTTCCAACCAAGATAAGGTCGTTGGCATATATGACAGTACTGAAGCCTGACCTAACTCGTCCATATGTGTTATGAGTCCATTAGGATGATTTTGTTGATGAATACAATTATATTCCAAGGACCAAAAGAAAGCCCACGAACAATCGAAACTGCCGAGTCTTGATAAGAAGCATTTCTTTATCTACGTGGGTAATACTGTCTAAATGATGATACAGTAATTGTATTATATCCAATAAATATATAAATATACAAGGTCATTGATATATATATATATATATATACAGTATATATATATATATATATATATATATATATATATATATAATAGTACCTACTGCGTGTGTAAGTATGTATTAAGTCGATCACATGAACACATATGTGCTATGTTCTCCATAACACAGTTTTGATGAAAATACAAAATATCCGACATTTTGGCTACCAAAATATGTGACTCTCATTGGACTTTTTACCAAAACAATGTTTTCTTTACCAAAGCATGATCACTATGGCCTATACTTTGAAGTCTATATGGGCAGATTAAATTGGGTTATATTATAAGTAACACCCCATTCTCTAACATTATTACCAAATACAAACCCCAATGTACTTGAATAAACTAATGAAAGCATATGACCCTCCCGTGATTCGAACCCGGGACACCACACCCGGGACACCACACCCAGAACATAAGCACCTAAACCAATACACCACCAACACAGTTAAAGGTTGAGTACACGATCACGATTAATTTCCATTTTCGAATTTTGGATATCAATCTAATCATGTACTCAGACCTAACTGCATTAAGGAAAGCGTAAGGTGAAGTTAGTTTAGGTTATGTGAGTTATGATGTGGTAAATATATTTATTGTTGTTAATATATGTTAGACTACGTGCTGTAGTGTGGTGATGTGAGTTGATAATATGGTGTGTCAAGGCAAGATAATTATGTTTAGCATTTTAAAGTAATAATTCAACCAACATTCACTAACATTTACAAACGTGTGGCAAATAATGTTAACACCCTATCAAATATTGTCCTTGATTAGTGTTTAACTTATAGCCCCCAAAAGTATTCAGCGATGTGAATTTCGGACATTAATTATTTAATTATTGTCTGCACAGCTTGACGAATTGCCTGTATTGCTTTATGTGCAAGTCTCCCTTGCGAAGTGAACGGCAGCACCTTACATGGTCCATCACTCCACATTAATTAAGTCTGGCCTAGTTCACGAATTTCTGGCAAAAGAGGAAACCTTTAAAGTTACCGACGAAGTGGTGGTGGTGCTAGAGGTAGTGGTGGTGGTGGTGGTGGTAGAGATGGTTGTGGTGGTGGTGGTGGTGATGGTGATGGCGGTGATAGTGAGTGGTGGGGATGGTGGTGTTGGTGGATGGTGGTGATGGAGGTAGGTGTAGTGATGATGTTGTTGGTGGTGGTGTTAGAGGGTGGTAAAGGTGGTGGTAGTGGTAAAGGTGGTGGAGGTGGAGGTCTTGCTAATGTTAGAGAGCATGGTAGACAACATAAAGTTAAGTTAATTACGGGGAGTGATATATTATGAGAAGAGAACAGATCAATGCACACTATTTGTATTAACTTTATCGTATGTTTTTTGTTGTACAAAATGATGTGCAATGCGTTTATGAGGACACATAAGGTTTCTACATATACATTCTTTATATATACGTAGTTAAGTATTATGAAGAGTACATTTGTGTAATGAAACATAACTGCACATCAATTACACATTTGATGTGTAATGACTGACTAAAGGTTCTGGTATACCATAGTCATTAATATACCGTTAGAGTTTGGGTTTGACTGACAGATTGCAAGCTAGTGAATTAAACAATTGGTAGCGGACATGATTGATTGGATTTGTTTATGTTATATATATATATATATATATATATATATATATATATATATATTGTTTAGTACCCAACAACTCATGCGAGACCCAGGAATTGTAAGTAAAGTGTCGAGGTGTTGGGTGCTTCAAATGAGTCGCACTAGATAGTGACAGTAAGGCTTCCAGGTGACGGTTGTTTCCTTTCAGCTGCACTAGATGATGAGCTCTTACTTATACACGCCACATCATTTGGAAAATAAAAGAGAAAACTGAAAAAATAAATATATAACAAATATCTTTACTGTATACTCTCTTTCACTAATTAACCTATATATAAAACATCCTCGTGCAGAAGCACCCAACATACATCGTGCACATAACATTAACATTCTCCAATTGAACCTAGATGGCATCAACACAAAGAAACACGAACTCTCACACTTCATCAAACAACACAACATACACATTGCCATCTTACAAGAAACAAAACTCCGCACAACACAAAAAACACCCACATTTCATAATTTCACCACCATCAGACAAGACCGGGCTGTCGGCGGGGGCGGTGGACTCATCACCCTGGTACACAAAGAAATATCATACATAGTAACCAGTGTACAAACCAAATCCCTCCTCCCCCCAAATGATAACACAACAGAAATACAATCAATTAAAATACGCACTGGCAACAACTCCAACATAACCATCATAAACACATACATCCCTCCCCAAACATCCCCTACAGTACCAACTGAATACAGACCACACTTACAACACATCACAAACACCCCACACATCATCCTGAGTGGTGACTTCAACGCCAAGACGTCGGCCTGGTTTGTCGACAACCCCGACACAGACAGAGGGCTGGTACTACAAAACCAAATTGATAACCTCATCATCCTTAACGACATCCATCAACATACCCATATTCCTCACCAAACCCTCTATAACCCATCATCTCCAGACATCACCTTTTGCTCCCCAGAACTCGCCCCCACAACATTCTGAAGGGTGGTCAGAACCTTAGGCTCTGACCACCTCCCGATCATTATCACCACCAAAACCAGACTCACCCCAGCTAGCCACAAACACACATACACCAATTATAAAAGAGCTAACTGGGAGGCATTCACAAATGAGACAGAACAACACTTCACAACTCTAAACAGTACACCCATCACTAACATCAACAATGCTATACACATACTCAATAAAACTATCCAAAACGCTGACAAGAAACACATTCCAAGAGGTAACAGAAAAAGACACAACCCCAACTTCACACCAGAAATTCAAAACCTCATCAGACAACGCGACATACTGAAACACTCCCCAGCACCCCACACACAAGACATCACACAAGAAATTCAAGCACTCAACACCCAAACTAACAACAAAATACAAGAACAACAAAAACTAAATTGGAATAACTTCCTACAAACACTTGATCACAAAACAAACCCCAAAAAACTCTACAAAACACTAAACAGCATCACACTTTCCAACAGCAACACAACACAATCACATGCTGCAATCACAACAACAGACTGTACTCCTTCATGTAAACAACAAGCAAACACTCTCATCAATCACTTTTCACATGTCAGCCACCTAAAACCTCACAAAGACGACCGACGTGTCATCCGACGTAAGAGACAATTCCCCACAGACCCTGACTATACACCCTTCACCAATCACCAGACAAAGCATATCATCAACAATCTCAAGCACTCACCCGCCTGTGGCCTAGACAACATAAGCAACATACACCTCAGACACCTGGGACCACAAGGCATACAAGCACTCACTAACATATCAAACTACAGCTATTCACACAACACAATACCAGACATTTGGAAGCATGGTATCATCACCATATTCCCCAAACTCAACAAAGACCCCACGCTACCCTCCTCGCACCGCCCCCTCACACTCCTTTGCTCCCCCTCCAAAGTCATGGAACGCCTAGTATTACAACTAATTACACCCGACCTACCCCTAGCTCCAACACAACATGGCTTTAGGCCACTGCACTCCACAAACACTCTTCTCACAGACCTTACACAAAGAGCTTTTGACGGCATCAACTCAGCTAGACCACCACACAGATCACTATTAGCCACACTCGACATTAGTAAAGCCTTCGATGCCATCCCCCGCCACAACCTAACAAACAAAATCTACAACACAAACATGCACAACAACACAAAAAGGTGGCTGGCCAACTTCCTAGCAGGCAGATGTGCACACGTATCTTTTGCCGGTCAGTCATCTAAAATCAGAAACTTTCCAAACGGAGTCCCACAAGGATCCGTCCTATCACCCGCACTCTTCAATCTGTACATGCACGATATAAC
Organism: Paralithodes platypus; assembly: GCA_032716605.1. Lineage (NCBI taxonomy): Eukaryota > Metazoa > Arthropoda > Malacostraca > Decapoda > Lithodidae > Paralithodes > Paralithodes platypus. The sequence goes on along the minus strand of CM064532.1, from coordinate 21,632,843 downwards.
TACACCCAATACGCCCCAAATAAACTTAGCCTCCTATGCAGATGACATAACACTCACATGCACACACCATGGCCCAAAAAGAGCAACATATCTCCTTCAACCCTATCTCAACACACTACATGGCTGGTGCACTACAAACAGACTTAATCTAGCCCCAGCCAAATCCACCGCAACCCTGCTCACAAGCTGGACAGGAGAACACGAATACATCCCTCAACAACACACCCCTAACACATACACACACACCCAAAATCCTAGGAGTAACATATGATACTCATATGACATTCAAACAGCACACCAAAAAACATTAAAAAGAAACTGACACCCAGACTTAATGCCCTCAGATCACTTGCTCACACAAAATTTGGACACAACAAAGAAACTACCACCACAGTATATAAACAATACATAAGATCAGTGATGGAATACGCAAGCCCAGCCTGGGCTTCTAACCTAGCTGAAACACATCATAAGACCTTACAGGCTATTCAAAACAAAGCCCTGAAGATCATTACAGGCTGCACAGCTACTGCACCCACAGATCACCTACATCAAGAACCAAAATATCTCAAAGTCAAAGACCATCTGGACATGAGAGGCACTCAATTCCTGGCAGCAGCCTCCACGAACCAAGACCACCCACTAAACTACATGGCAACACACCCACAGACACCAAGAAATATCAAACAACACCCAGCACACAGTATCACACACAATTATTGTCCTCTCTCCCTCCCTGCCCACCCCGAACCAACTTCCAGAAGCACATCCATACTCATATCTCTCGCCGATCCATCCACTCACTCACAGACAACACGCAGCTGCATGCACGACCTCCCGAAATCCATCCTTCCGAATCCTCCCTTCCTCGCGAGGACAGAGTCCACCTGGCCAGGCTGAGATGCAGACAACATCCAGCTCTGCTGAGCTATCAGAAGAGACTGGATGACTCCGTTGTCGGCGCCTGCCCGGTAATGTAACACAGCACCCCATACCATTAAACACATCATAGAAGACTGCATTTCACACAACCACTTACGCCAACAACACAATCTACACTCAATGAGAGCTATGTGGGAAAGCCCGATCGTGGCCATGGCCTTCCTCAGGGACTCGGGGCTGTTCGGCCAGGCAGCTTAGGGAACAACAACAACAACAACAAAATATAAACTGTTATGCGTTCGCATTATAAACATACTGTATATGTCATGTACAACATTTCCTACACACAAAGAAGTTGTCCAGTTGTGATACGGACAGACAGACAGACAGGTAGTCTGGTAAGAGCCAGGGTAAGTTATTAGCATCATAATGTGTTGTTGTCAGGTGGTGAGGAACGATCATCCATATTCAGACTCACTGAATCACTCCAATTTAGTAGAAATGTGGATGAACACACTGTCCTGTATTGTACAATATCTTAGAGTGATCACATACAAACATCACCAACCACAAAGTTGATAACTCAATTGTTTCATTTGAGGATGAGGACAGAGGTAGTTGCGATAGATGTTACTTTATATATTTTATTCAACGGCTGTAAACCTACAAGAAAGTTTACTTCATCAATTTGTTCAATATCCGACCCGTGGAAATATTGTTCTTGGCCTCGCACTAGAAACATTTAGTAGCAGACTTGAGTGTTGGTGATGAATTCAGAAATAGTGACTATCGTAATAAATAAAATATTGACTTAATTATGCGATTTCATTAATATTGTCCCCCACCCCTCCCTGCAATGTTAATCCCCAGGGAGGTATTTCCTGTTCACATCTTTATCTCTCTGAAATACTGTTGGACACTAGAAACAGCAGTATTTTGTTTTCCTTTTGTACTTTTTTGTACTGTGACACTCTTTTGTTAGCTTTTAAGACACTCCATTGACCCACACAAGCTTAGTATAAAAAGGTACACTCGGATACCATAGTCTCTAGCCCACTCCTCTCTGGCAAGAGGTGAGGCCAGGACTCTTACTGGACGGCGGCCCACAGTGATGGTTAGGGGTGGGTTGGGGGGAGAGGGCAACGCACACATGAACACACTGTGAAGCATTAGTGTGAAGCAATCCAGGAAGCTATGTTTGTTGGTTACTTTCTTGTAGTTATTTGATATTTGTTCGCATCATTTCGCATTATTTAAAATCCTTTATTCCATACTATTGAGAACAAACATATGCAATATTTTCTTTAGCATGAGTAAGTATAACTACCAGTGTGAACCATTAGTTATTAGGTAGTGCAGTTCCTATTATTAGCAAAATTTAAGTTCAGGGAAGGCTTCAAAATAGATCAGTATACAAAGGAGTACAAAGGAAATCAAGCAACAACAGATCCAGTGACCCTTCTAGGTTGCTTGTCCTCCAAAACACTGAGGATCAAGTGTCCAAACAGTGGTTTAGAGTGGGTAAGGGAACATTGGAAAGGGAATTACTGCCCTGGAACTAATGTCCGTGGCAGGATTAGGAAGTTAGTAGGGGACAGATGGGTTAGTAACTGAGGGGGGGATAAAATAAAGTTATTCATTTACAAACGCAGTCAGTCGCGGGTTTGATGCGAGATATTTGTCTAGGCGGAGTTTAAATGAATCAACGGTGATGCAGTCTATAACGTTTCGGGGAAGCCCATTCCACAAGTTGACAACTCGATTGAAGAAGAAATTCTTAGATTCGTGCGAGTTAAAAGATTTACCAATAATTTTGCAACCGTTTCCCCGCGTGTAATTAGATTGGTCGATAGTGAAGTACTTACTACAGTTCATATTGTCGATGCCTTTGATGATTTTGAACACTTGAATTAAGTCGCCTCTTAATCTGCGCTGGGTTAAAGGAAATAGATTTAATTCTCTAAGACGCTCTTCGTATGGTTTGTTCTTTAGGCTAGGTATCATTTTGGTAACTCTACGTTGAACTCGTTCTAGCTTGTTTATATCTTTTTGGTAATAAGGGCACCAGGATTGAACGCAGTATTCCAGAAGAGGGCGGACTAAGGAATTGTAAAGGGTTAGGATAACTTCTTTGGATTTATGCTCAAATGACCTGCCTATAAAGCCAATTATTTTGTTTGCCTTCTTAACAACTTCTGAACATTGTTGACTCGGTTTTAGGTTACTCGATATTGTTACTCCCAGATCGGTTTCTCTGTTTACATTCTTAAGCTGAGTGCCATTCATCGAATAGTTTGCTTTCTCATTTAGGTATCCGATATGTAGTACTTTACATTTATCCGCATTGAAACTCATTTGCCAAATTTGGGCCCAACATGACAATTTATCTAGATTGTGTTGCATATCGTCAACTTGTTCTTTTGAGAGTACGCTATTTGCAATTTTTGTATCGTCAGCAAATTTTGAGATTGTACAGGTGAGACCCTCATCTATGTCGTTGATGTAAATTAGAAAGAGAATTGGTCCTAGTACCGATCCCTGGGGTACCCCGCTACTTACATTGGTCCATTTTGATGCCTTACCGTTTATGACTACTCTTTGCTTTCTGTCGCTGAGCCAATTTTCTATCCATTTCAACACACCGTCTTGTATTCCATGCGCTTTTAGTTTTAGCAGTAAACGTTTGTGGGGAACTTTGTCAAAGGCCTTTTGAAAATCAAGGTATATAATATCTACAGCTTTACTCTCATCGTAGAGGTTGAGGATATCGTGGAAGAAGTCTAAGAGGTTTGTTAAACAGGAACGTTTTTTACGAAAGCCGTGTTGAGTATCTTTAAGTATGTTATTTTCCTCTAAGTGATTTACGAGTCTGTCTCGTATGACCGTTTCTAGCATTTTACATACAACTGAGGTTAAGCTAATTGGACGATAGTTACTGGGTAGGGATTTGCTGCCTTTTTTTAATATCGGTGTTACGTTGACTAGCTTCCACTGATCAGGCATAGTTCCAGACTGCAAGGATTTATTGAATAGTAATGTCAGTGGTTTGGAGAGCTCATCCTTAGCTTCCTTTAGAACTCTAGGCGAGATTGTATCAGGTCCAGGCATTTTATTTACCTTGAGTTTATCTAAACAATTCAATACTTCTCTCTCTGTAACGGTGATATTGCTTAAAACATCTGAATTATCAATCTGAATCGGCGATGGTGTAGGGATATCACTGAGGTCTTCTGTTGTAAAAACTGATGCAAAGAAGGTATTCAGGGCATTACTCATTTGTTCTTCGTCTTTGGTGTATTCTCCATTTTCATCGACTAACGGTCCAACAGTTGAAGTAACTACTTTTTTCTTTCTGATATAACTATAGAATTCTTTCGGGTTTGTTTTACTTTGATTCGCAATATGTAACTCTAAGGTCTTTTTACTTTGCTTAATTAACTTTTTGGCTTTGCGTCGTAGCTCTACAAATTTCAGCCGTTCTTCGTCATTTTGTGAGGATTTTAATCTATCATTAGCAAATTTTTTAGCAAGCAGGCAGTTTGAAATATCTTTATTCCACCATTTGGGCTTATTATTATGGCCTGGACGCCGAGTTTTCGATGGTATGCAGTCTTGCACTGCTTTTAGGTAAGTGGCTTCGAATAACTTCCAAGATGTATTTATGTCGTTATTGTGAATTAAAAAGCTCCAGTCAGTTTCTTTAAACATAGCTCTAAGTTTATGGAAGTTTGCTTTCTTGAAATTAGGGACTTTTTCGATGCTACTATTTGGTTCGTTACTAGTAAACTTTAAAGTGAAAGTTATCGTATGATGGTCGCTGTTACTGAATTCATCACCAACATTCAAATTCTCTATTAATTCTTCTTTTGTTGCAAGTACAATGTCAAGAACGTTATTACCACGGGTCGGCGTTCCAACAAATTGATAAAGCGAACTCTCTTGCAAGTTCGTATACAAGTCATGTCCGGAGTGTGAAGTAAGAGTATCGCCCCACTTGGTCACAGGTAAATTAAAGTCACCAAAAATTACGGTATCTTGCGAGTTACTTATATCTGCAATTTGTTCGTAAATTTCTCGGTCAGTTTGCACTGATTGAGCTGGAGGTCTGTATATTAATGCAAGTATTATTTTGGTACCTTTATTATTCTTTATTAGCACAAAAGATGCGTCGACGTTCACAATTTGAGGTTTTGACAAGAGGGTAGGGTTAAGACTTTCTTTGATATAAAGTAAAACGCCACCTCCATTTCGATTTATTCGGCTTTTCTCAAACATTACATAACCGGGAAGTGAATACTCTGCTAAAAAGTCTCTATCTTCTGTATTGAGCCAAGATTCTGTTATGCCAATCACATCATAATTTTCTGTAAACACTAGCTCCTCTAAATCTGAAAATTTATTGCGTATGCTACGAGCGTTTGCATAGAAAACCTTTAAATTTGTTATTTTAGAACTCACGGAACGCGCTTCAATAATATTTTTGGTTCTTGTCGGATCTACATTTATGTTCATGGCTGTCCTCGGTCCTCGCTGTCTCCGGTCCTTATCGCTGGTGGTCCTCGGTTGCCTCTGTTTTTTCTTGGCGTTGGATGATTTATGTCACTGCTGCTTCTTCTCGGATGGCGTTTTTTGATCCATGGCTGCGGACTGCTTCGTGTAGGAGACGACCCATGCGTCTATGCCTATGGCAGACTGGAACACACACACACACACACACAGAGAGGGATAGAGAGAGAGAAGGATAGTGTGTGTGTGTGTGGGGGGGGGGGGGGGGGGGTAACAGACTGGGAGGCAGAGAAACAGGGAGATGGTGAGATGTGGTTGTGGTGGTGAGAGGCAAAGAGGGAGTGAGATAGAGTGAAAAGGAGGTGATGGAAAGGAAATATGGAATAAGAATACGATAGAACTTCATTAGAAACATGTGTGTGTGTGTGTGATTAACTAATCATAGTCATGTATGTAATTGGTAACTTTCTGAATTATATCTTTTATATAGGGTAATTAGTATAACAATTTAATGATTGTCATTATCCTTACTGTTAGAGAAGTTTCATTCCTACGCAGGTAAAGTAATACCCATGAATACAACTTCAGTCTGAAGCATGTTGTGTGATACGTAGGGTTCACTTTAAACCTACAGTACGCGCATGGATTGTTTTCTTGATAGAAGCATATGTTTCCTCTATACATAATAATGTTAACATAATTGTGAGATTAAAAAGTAAAGTAATAAATACCAAGACAATATATATTAACATACATTTATATGAATATAAATAGTAAGACGTTAATATGAACTCAGAGAGAGAGAAAGTGAGAGAGATGCATGGACAATTAGTATATCAGTTAAATCTTGTACTTGTATCTAAGTAATAATAATAATAATAATGATAATTGCTATAATAATATTCTACGATTAATGTCATACTTATTTGTGAGGCTAAGGCAGGATTCAAAGACCTCAAATGCTTCAAGTGTGTTTGTGTGTGCTTTTCCCTCTCCCCTCAACTCCACCCAGGATCCATATACTATGTGGATCCTGACCCTACCCCTAACTATCACTGTGGGCCCCCGTCCAGTAAGGGTCCTGGCCTCACCTCTTGCCAGAGAGGAGTGGGCTTGAGACTATGGTATCCGAGTGTACATCAGCTTCTTTTCCAGACCTTTGTAAATTATAATAATTATTAACTACTATGGGTTTCAGAGGCCTTGTTACATCGTTTTTCGGGAATAACTTATTAACAAACAGTTGGATTAGTATGATATATTGACACAGCTTTTTCACACCTATCCCTAATTGTCGTCCATATAGTGCATTACCAAAAGTGTAGAATTAAGCTAGTTGTCCCTGTGTCATGAGGTTAAAGTCACACCTGAATGATGAGGAAACGGACAAGGTTAGGCACTCCCCACATCTCTCTCTCACATGAAAACTACGGCCACTGGCACATTCATCATACATATAACATTGAGGCATGCATTATGTGTTAATTTTGTATTTATATATTATGATAGTGACATAACCTGAATGTAAGGGCAAGAGTAGAGTAGGGTGGTAGGTGATAACGACCGTGTTTGATGGAAGAGCAATGGTTTGGTGGTTTCAGGGTGTTGTGTTGTTTTCGTTGTGTGCCATGGGCGTACGGCAGCAGTCGTATACCGTCAGCCATACGTGACGTTGGCTCCAGCGATGCAAAGTATGGCGACCATGTTACGTCTTGTCCGCGTGGCTGTAAAAACGCATTTGTCATGGTGGGTGATAACTACCGTGTTTGATGGAGGAGCAATAATGGTTTGGTGGTTTCCACAGGTACGCCACGGTAACCTTGTCCGTTTCCTCATCATTCAGGTGTGACTTTATCCTCAAGAAACAGAGACAACTAGCTAAATTCTACACTTTTGGTAATGCACTATATAGACGAAAATTAGGGCATGGTGTGAAAACAGCTGTGTCAAAATGTCATATTAATCCAACTGTTTTTTGTTACGACCGGGGCTACGAATAAAACAAGGGCACTTAATGATTGGACTAGTAATAGGGCACTATGCAACAACGGTACGCTAGATCCAAACCCTTGAACTTATATGCCGGCTAACAAAAACACCTATACCCTCCAAAGTTAATCTGCGATAACGGGGTATCCTTAACTGGGCATAAATGTACTCTACTTCAGGCTAACCCACACTGGTATAGCCTGATCATAAACAAGATGCAAGTTACGTTAAAATGCACAAAAGGGAAGCTATAGAAAGATCAATTAAATCACTGCAAGATTTAATACAATAAAAATATGCTTCAATACAGTTACTCTAAACAACAATAAACTCTTCACTCCTATCTGAAAGAAAGTGAAGTCTAGTCCTACAGCATAGACCTGGAAACTTCTAAAGAAAGTCTGATGCTCATAAGATGCTCGTATCTTAAATTATAAAAAGGCAGGAGGCAGGACACCATACGTGTAAACTGAATACACTAAAAGATAGGACATATAATATTAACTGACACGGAAATACTATAAATGAGCAACGGCAGTAATGCTCGACACTAAAAAGAAGTACTTCCTCATCAACGAAACAGTCTGCTATGGTTGTGCAACTCAACAACAACCTAGACTAATAAATGCCGTGAATAATAATGCATACATATCATAAAGAGCTCATGTCCTAACTAGTGTCTGCTCGGCGAATAAAGTCTAGCTGGGATATCAAGGTTAGGAAACCGTGGCTGAGCAAGACTGGCTCATAGCCTAGCGTTGTCCTTAAGGTGGTATGATTAAAGTTACGTTAATGACGGGGATGCTCTCTTGGTAGATCCAGATCTCAAGTATCTGGTTCTACCCTGGCGATCCCTCTAAAGTCAAGCAAAGAGGCAGCACTGTGTTCTAAGGTAGTAGGCAAATGCCCTCTTACAACACGATGCTGCACTCACAAAAGGCACAACCAAAAGGACAACCTAGGCTACCACAGAAACTGTCGAAGTCGTGTAGTTATAAGCGAACCATACACACATCGGTGACAACGACAACAGAAGCCTTATCCCAGTCTAGCATTAAATAACCCAGCAGAGCACTAAATCAATAATGGAGACACACACCGAGTTCTTAAACCTCTCCTAACTAAGAACCCTCAATCCTATTCTAAGTACATGTAAATATTTCAGAGAGCGATGCACATAATACGATGGGCCGATATGAAATCGTATGCAGAACCCAAAGGGAGTGTTGTGACGTTAAAAGATTAGAGGAATGAAAGAAAAGAAGTTGAGGAAGAGAGACAGTATTAGAATGGTGGAGATATGGGGGACAGTGGTACAAAGGATGTTAGTCATGTGCGTCCCTAGCCTGCTCTGAGGAAGGTAGCTCCACGTGACCCCCAGGATCCCACAAAGGCATGGTGGTCGGCCAATCACAGTCCGATACGTCACAAGGCAGCAGGCCTCTATGCCGCGCCAAGAACCACCAGCCAATCAAGAGGCGTGAGAAGGCACGCGCGTGAGCCTCCGAGCGGGGGAGGCAGCACATGTATATGCACGCACACACTACCACCTCACTGTCTATATTGTTCTCTCTCCTTAACTATGTACAATGCATGTTATATTCTATTCATAATATAAAATACTTCCCGTTGGCACAGACGAAAATAAAGACCACCACTGGACTGTCTGTAACAATGCAAGTACTATGAAAGAAAGAACAATATTCTCTGATAACTGTAGCCCATTTCACTGCCCTGGCGAGCGCTAGTGGCTAACGGGAGGCGATTCTGCCAACGCTGGTAGGCGTCACATTTTTAATAAGTTATTACCGAAAAAACTATGTAACACGGCCTCTGAAACCCATAGTAAGTTAAACCTAAATTGCCATTATCTAATAAAACATAAATTAATATAACCACATTTGAGAAAATCATAACATATACATATAATTATAAACTATACCTAACCTAACCTATATGTTTTAAATATCGAGTGCCATATATATTGATGAATTGTGAACATATTTGTGGGTGAAATAGTTTCCTGCTAAACACTCGGTTAGTCTAATGCACCATCAAACTAGACGTAAGCAGCAATATTTAACATAATATTAACTGCTGGATAGTCCGTTACACCGTCTGATAAGGATATTGGACCAAGTTCATTATAGCCGTTAACAGTAGACCAACATCAGAGACTCAGTCCAACTCGCCTCTCAGGCACTCAATAATTAATGCTCTAGTTTAATATTTCAGTTTGTCTCAGACTATTATATATTTATATTGACCAACATATAAATGGGCATTGCTCATATACTGAGCTACTGTACATTTGCTGATGAGGTTGGTGATGATGAGTGATGTAGATAATAATGATGGTGATAATGATAATGTTCCTTTAAGAGGAATCTCGAAATTAACTTCTAGCTTTAAACATTCGGTTATATCAAAGCAGTTTATGTATATAGTATTATCACCGATATATATACAGTTTATATATATATATATATATATATATATATATATATATATATATATATATATATACACTATACATATATATATATTTTTTTTTTTGAGACAATGAACGGAGGAAGGAAAAACACAGATAAAACAAAAAGGTCCATGTGCCTAAAGGCATCCTCCATTCATAAAATGCTTGTAACAACTGGATTTAAACTTTTGTAGATTGTAAGTTTGTGGAAAGCAACTCGAGGGAAGTGAATACCAAAGAGTAGTAGTTCTACGGATAAATTAATTTTGATAAGCAGAAGTTCTGCATTGTGGAGGAGAAAGTGTAAATTCATGGGTGCTCTCAGCTGCCCTAGTTCTACGGGGAAAGATGTGGAGAGGCGGCACAATTGAAGCAAGTTCCTCGGAACAATTGCTGTGAAAATATCTGTAGAATAATGCAAGGGATGCAACGTTTCTTCGTATGGATAATGTAGGAAGGTCCTGTGTGATTGCAGGGTTATTGATTAATCTAATAGCTTTATTTTGAATTTTGTCTAACTGCCTCAATACAACCACTCCACTTCCATTCCACAGAGGTGAACAGTAATCCATCTGAGAACGCACATGACTTTTATATATTACGGCCAACCGCTCGTCAGTGAAGAATTTCGAACTCTGTACAGGAGTCCCAGTTTTTTAGAGGCATTCTTAGCAATGCTTCTAACATAATGTGTCCAGCTCAAGTGAGTAGTTAATGTTACACCGAGAATGTCAATACTAGGGGAAGTGGGAATATTTACATCATTAAAAAATATATGGGAGTCAGTGAGATTCTGTCGGTTAGAAAATGTAATGTACTTGGTTTTCTGTGCAATAAAGGAAACTAGATTCTTTTGTCCCCATTCATTAATTCTAGAAAGGTCCTGGTTCAGAGAAATTGCAGTGTTTATTTTTAATTTATAAGATCGGGTTGGGTGAAAGAATTGGTAAATGTGAAGGAACTGTGGAGTGTTGAGTCATCTGCATAGGAATGTATTGGATTATGAGTGGTAGATATGAGATCATTGATATGAATGAGGAACAGAGTTGGGGCCAAAACTGATCCCTGGGGAACACCAGCATTTATTGAGTGAAATTGAGAATAAAGGCCATCTACCATTACACATATTTTTCTGTTATGAAGATAAGACGAAATTAGTGGAACTAATGATGCAAGGCCGTAGTGTGACATCTTCGACAATAAGGATTGATGCCAGACTCTATCAAATGCCTTTGATATATCCAGTGCTATTGTATGTGTTTCACCATGTTGGTCTGTAGCTTGGTTGATTTGATGCGTAAGAAGGCAAAGAATGTCTGCAGTTGATCGACATCGTCTAAAACCATATTGCCTATCACTGATTAATTTATTATTCTCAAGATGCTTAATTATGTGATTATTTAATATAATTTCAAAGACTTTACCAAGAGTGGAAGTTATAGCTATTGGTCTGTAGTTTGATGGATCTGAAGAGGCACCTTTTTTAGGAACTGGATGGATGTTTGCTTTTTTCCAGGGTACTGGGAAGCATGAGGTATGAGTACACAGACGGAAAAAAATTGCCAATACAGGAGCGAGCACCAAGGAGCAATTCTTAAGTACTATTGGAGGAATTTCATCTGGACCAGGAGCCTTATCTACTGAGAGATTCTGCAAAATAGTTTTGTCTGGTGTGGATCTTAAGTGAGGGAATTTCAGGCGAATTAAAATTAAGTACAGGGACATCTTGATTTATTTCATCTAAGGTTGAGTTGGTGGAGAAAATATCCGCAAGAAGGTTAGCTTTACCTCGTGGGTCACTTACAAGATTGCCAGTCGGAGATTTTAATGGTGGAATGGATGAAGCAGTAGTGAAGTTGGATTTGAATGAGTTAAGAGTAGACCAAAATATTTTGTTATCATTTGGATTATTTAGAATTTTATTTTCCTGCTTGCGGAGAAAGTTTGATTTAGTTAGGTATAATACAGTTTTGGCATGATTTCTGATGTTTCTAAAGTAATTAAAGGCTTCATGTGTTTTTTATCTTGTGTATGCATTGTAGGCTATTGCTTTTTGTTCAGTTACTCTAGCACAATTATGGTCAAACCATTTAGGTGAATTAGATATTTTACTGTACTTTTGATGAGGAATAAAAGTTTCCATTCCAATTTTTACAAAATCTTGTATGTGGCTCACGGTGGTGTGTGCATCATTAGAAAAGAAAGAGGTCCAGGGAATATCAATAAAGAAACCTTGAAGACCCTCCCAGTCTGCCCTATCGTAATGCCATTTAGTCACCAAAACAGGTTCAGAGTGGGAAGGTGTGGTAGGTGATAGACAGGTGGCCTGTATCAGACAGTGATCAGAAGATCCAAGCGGGGACCTCACTGTAACATCATAATTTTCTGAATTGGTTGTTAAAAATAAGTCCAGTAGGTGGGAATTATGATTAGGATTATCTGGTACACGGTTGGGTTGGTTGACTAGTTGAGTGAGATTAAATGAGTCTGCAAATAGCTCACATTCAAGACCAGCATCATCAGTCCTGGCTGAATGAGTGAGCCATTCAACATTATGGACATTAAAATCACCCAACACAGTGATTTCAGAAGAAGCATTTAAGTTGAGGACACTGAGTTGTGAGGACAGAGAATCAAAAAGACTTTGCTCTGGAGGAGTATTTGGGGAACGGTAGATGCAACATATGTATTTAAATTTACCAGCAGAAATTAATTTGTATATAGAATAATCAAAATAGGGACAATTGAAAACTAGTAACCTCCTCCAGGGCAATTTCAGATTTTTCGAAGCAACATACTGTACACCTCCTTTAGGTCTGAAATTTTGGAGCAGTTGATAACCTGGAAAATTAAATCTAGACGTGTCAGATGTGGATGTTACTTGAGTCTCTGTCAGAAAAAGGAGAGTAGGGGATTCTGCTTGAAGAAATTGATGTACAGAATTGATGTTAGAGTGAAGTCCCCTTATATTGCTAACGAAAAAGCTGCACTGACGAGCAGCTTTGGGACGTTGCAATGCTCTTGACACAGTCGCATGATGACGACCGGGAGGGCCCTGTGTCAATGACCCAACCCTGCCGGGGGTGGATATCCGAGGGACTACCAGGTTTGCTCTTAACAATTGTACTGCCATATTTATTAGGTAAAGGTGTATGGTGTTACATGTATGATATGTAGTGGGAAGAGTAGTGTTTTATGGATAGAGGATAGCGATGTAGGGCATTGTCATGAAGTTGGATGTGTATGTTATAATTATAAAGAGGGTTTTCCTGATACCCCTGATGTGTGAGGCAGAAATATATGTATCCAGCTACCAAGGCCTGGGAGAGAAAATGGAATTCAGGCTATTCCCTGAGTTTCCCGAAACCTTGGCGGTAGTACTTCCCTGGGCGGGGCTGCCTACCCCTACTACCTACATATATATATATATATATATATATATATATATATATATATTACTATTACGACACAGATGAATAATTCGCCACGGAACATGATGCATTTATTCACGAATTTTCGGCCCCTTCATGAAGCCATCATCAGGTAAAACAGCAGATCTTAAAAATTAAATAGATTCACAAAGCTATAAGTCTAAACATGGAGTACATTTATGAATAAAATATAGTAAATTGAGAACAATGACGTCAATTGAGTTGTATCCTCGATGTTTTAAGCGTCCCAGTTCCCTTTAATATTTAGGTATGTAAAATAATACTTTACATTTCATGTCGCCTTTACTTAATGTTTTCGCTTACTACTATCGATAATTTCAATACTTTTTGTGTGTTTGCCAGGTGTCTGTATCGCTGTATGCGTTCCCTTCGTTACAACATTATTTTTTGTGGTTTAAATTTCCAATTTGTAGTAGGTGGAATTAGGGAGGGCCATATGCTTTCTCTTGTTTATTCAAGTACATTGGGGTTTGTAATTGATGATTAATGTTAAGAACGGGATGTTACTTATAATAGATTAATATTTTAGCACTGTTTAATCTTATCAGCTTTATTGACGTCCTTGTTTTCAATTTACTATATTTTATCCATAAATACTTCACATAATTATGAATGTAATACATTAGTAATTACATGAACACAATGTTTTGAATGTCGGTTAATTGTAAATAATTTAACTCGCGCATACACCTTGGCCTTTTTATTTTCACCAAAAATCATACAAATGTGCGAAGACTAGAGTGTGCATGTGATGAAAGACGTGTTTTTAAAGTGTCTGAGCCAGGACCTGCAGAAAACGGGGAACAATTTATTTTCCAACAGAGATGGGGCAGCTCACATAAGTTACATATCCTAATACCTTTCAACCAAACCTAACCTAAGCGAGTCTAGTCTACTTTTACGGTCACGTTACACGAAGGCCTTTCCCGGCATCTGTGTTCGCCAACTTTTGTATTAAGGTTTTATAGTATTTCAGTCAACTAAAATAATCTATCGCCAAGATAGATACAACAAAATTAAAACAAAATCACCCTCCTACAGGGTGGTCCAAAAACATGTTGACAATTCTAAATTGTTGCTATGTCCCGGAAAACAAAAATAATATTTGTCTTAATTTCAAGTGGACTATGGTTACAGCTTTATATTTTTATCTACCAGCATTAATGTAACCAGTATATCTATATTCGTATATTACCTTATTGAATAGCGATATATAACTGGAATGGGTTGTCCAGTAATGTAGTAGGTGTGCAAACTATAATGCATCAACAAATGGCATAAACAAATATAGCAACGCTCAGTAATTGTACTGTTTCTGTTATGTCCAGGTGACCTTACCTGGTCAGACAATGTAAAGTGTTGATTACAAAAACTGTGTGTGAATTACTGCTGCATTGTTATGTGCATAATGTCTATAATAATATTACAAATGATTGTATTCAGTGTCACGAAACATGAAGCTGCAAAATGATGTATATATATATATATATATATATATATATATATATATATATATATATATATACAGAAAAGGTGTTTGTATAGTAATGGTTCAGAAATAAATAGATTGGTCCACCACTTGAGTTTACCAATAACTGGAACATAGGATCTTACAATGGACAATAACACATAGATTAATGATCAACTGCTATGCTTAAGTGGTCCACATATTTCATATATTTGGTACGGGTTATTACTACGATTAGTTGCGTAAACATGTCCTCATTGGCCTTCTTTAATAATCAAGAAAAACAAAGTAATGTTAACTACATAATTTATCTTTGGATAAAGTGTGTTTCGGAATCTCTATTGTACAGATGTATGCTGCAGTTATATAAGCTACTAGGCTAGCTATATTGTACAGATGTATGCTGCAGTTATATAAGCTACTAGGCTAGCTATATTGTACAGATGTATGCTGCAGTTATATAAGCTACTAGGCTAGCTATATTGTACAGATGTATGCTGCAGTTATATAAGCTACTAGGCTAGCTATATTGTACAGATGTATGCTGCAGTTATATAAGCTACTAGGCTAGCTATATTGTACAGATGTATGCTGCAGTTATATAAGCTACTAGGCTAGCTATATTGTACAGATGTATGCTGCAGTTATATAAGCTACTAGGCTAGCTATATTGTACAGATGTATGCTGCAGTTATATAAGCTACTAGGCTAGCTATATTGTACAGATGTATGCTGCAGTTATATAAGCTACTAGGCTAGCTATATTGTACAGATGTATTCTGCAGTTATATAAGCTACTAGGCTAGCTATATTGTACAGATGTATGCTGCAGTTATATAAGCTACTAGGCTAGCTATATTGTACAGATGTATGCTGCAGTTATATAAGCTACTAGGCTAGCTATATTGTACAGATGTATGCTGCAGTTATATAAGCTACTAGGCTAGCTATATTGTACAGATGTATGCTGCAGTTATATAAGCTACTAGGCTAGCTATATTGTACAGATGTATGCTGCAGTTATATAAGCTACTAGGCTAGCTATATTGTACAGATGTATGCTGCAGTTATATAAGCTACTAGGCTAGCTATATTGTACAGATGTATGCTGCCGTTATATAAGCTACTAGGCTAGCTATATTGTACAGATGTATGCTGCAGTTATATAAGCTACTAGGCTAGCTATATTGTACAGATGTATGCTGCAGTTATATAAGCTACTAGGCTAGCTATATTGTACAGATGTATGCTGCAGTTATATAAGCTACTAGGCTAGCTATATTGTACAGATGTATGCTGCAGTTATATAAGCTACTAGGCTAGCTATATTGTACAGATGTATGCTGCAGTTATATAAGCTACTAGGCTAGCTATATTGTACAGATGTATGCTGCAGTTATATAAGCTACTAGGCTAGCTATATTGTACAGATGTATGCTGCAGTTATATAAGCTACTAGGCTAGCTATATTGTACAGATGTATGCTGCAGTTATATAAGCTTCTAGGCTAGCTATATTGTACAGATGTATGCTGCAGTTATATAAGCTACTAGGCTAGCTATATTGTACAGATGTATGCTGCAGTTATATAAGCTACTAGGCTAGCTATATTGTACAGATGTATGCTGCAGTTATATAAGCTACTAGGCTAGCTATATTGTACAGATGTATGCTGCAGTTATATAAGCTACTAGGCTAGCTATATTGTACAGATGTATGCTGCAGTTATATAAGCTACTAGGCTAGCTATATTGTACAGATGTATGGTGCAGTTATATAAGCTACTAGGCTAGCTATATTGTACAGATGTATGCTGCAGTTATATAAGCTACTAGGCTAGCTATATTGCATTAAAGCACTGTTATGCAATTGTAAAAATTATTCAGTGTCAACTAACACAAACATAATTGATTTAACACATAATTGATTGATTTGTGTGTTATATTTGTGTGTGTGTGTGGGTGTGTAGATTAATTTAATTAAGTAGAATACATTTTCTTCCACCTAATGAATAACATAATTATGCATTTATTTACTGATACATTTTGTATTATATATTTATTGTATTATTATTAGTATAATGTTATGCAATATGCATTTTTTTATGATTGAATACATGTTACGGGTGAAATAGTAAAGTACAATATAATTATAAGGATTTATCATTGCTAAACTACAACCCAAAGACCCGCATGACATTCAGTGGTGCACCAGACTCTAATCCTGGGGCCGGATACTCAAAACTGTCCTAACTTTGGGCACTTAGGATATCCTAAGTAACTTAGGGCGCCCTAAGATATGAACAGGTTAGGACAACTTTATCTCGTGTCTTAAGTTGCATACACAAACAAAATTTAGGATATCCTATCCTGTTCCTAATAGGAGTGTTCAATCTGTAGACAAGCTTGCCAGATGTCACCAGATTATCCAATTATTGTAATAAAATGTGAACAAGACTAAGAAGGGAGTCAGTTTCTAAATTATTTGTCGATTTTTCCTGTAGTTAATAGTCTTATGACAAGCGGTTTTAATCTCATATATTCTTCATATATATAAATAATCTCTCTTATATATTTTAGCTCACTACTATATCGTATATTTAAAATAAGAGAGCAAGAACAAATATTGTGTTGTGATATAAATCCATTACATTATGGTAAATACTGGTTGCAAAAAATAAATAGTATATGATCTACCTTCTTTTGTATGCTAATGATATATTTATAATAGTGGTATCTAAATTAAATAACGCTTTTATAATTAACTTGACATTTCATTCAGTTACTTATTTTTCTCTGAACAGGACTGCCGGACTTGAGAAGCAGCTATTTTTGTATAGAGGCTGTTGATTGGCTAATGGATAAGAGTATGAGTAGTAAATCAAGATATCTTCATTATATCATATATCATTTGTAAATACTTTAATTACAAGCAATTTCAACAATTGAGTCATGTTCTAGAGTGATATCCGAACACCGTGGTATAAAATATGTCACGTAAAATACACTATTCACGTAAATATTATAAAGTGAACACAGACAAAATAAAAAGGTATGAGAAAAATCGCTAAGCAAGAGCGTAGACTGCCTGACAAGAGAGCGGAGTTCTCGAGGTTATCAGCCAACCAGGGGCTGATATTCTAACTTACCACCACCATGTTGACTTACTCTGGTGTTAGGAAGCCAGTGCTTATGTTAAAAATACAGAGGCTTGTGATTGGCTAAGGCAGGTGAGATGTAAGCCGAGACTCAGTCAGTTTACAAAACTCGCTTACTTGTTGGCTTTAGCAATTTGTATTTCGTTTGTGTTCACTTTATAATATCTATGTTATTAATGTGTTACATGTGATATATTTTAGCTCTCTGGGTTCGTACAACCACTTTAGATTATCACATTATCATTAAAATTGCTTACAAGTTTAGAGTTTCAATAATATATATGGAATAATGAAGCTATCACAACTTTATTAGCACAAATCAATCAACAACCAATCAGCATTTTCTGTATACAATATTCTACTCTACAATGAAAAATAGAAATGTACTTAATAAAATATAATTATATCCATTAGATGTATCTGTTAAACACCATAATGTAGGAAAAATGATTCTAAAATTATACTTTATATTTTGAAATCACAACTAAAGAGATATAGTAAGTATTAGCAATGTTCACATTTTATTATTTTATTCGTGATATATTAAAGAATCTGGTGACATCTGGCAAGTGTGTCTACAGATTGAACACTCCTATTGGTTAGGGACTCCTAAATTGTCCTAAATCTTCTAGGGTGCCCTGTGTTGTTCAGCCAATCACGGGGCTCCATATATCCCCTTGTTTGGGTGGATCACGGGACATTAATATCAGCTGATCAAAATAAACAAACACCACTGTGGCAGAGAGAGCTACCCAGCTGTTGTATTACTTGTTTTTTGCCTATATATATATATATATATATATATATATATATATATATATATATATATGCGTTTCTAATCTCTCAGTGGGGTTCGAACCGCCTACCATCAGGACGATAGCCGACGCTTTAATCAACTACACCACGGCAGTCTAAAAGACACTCAACCCTCTATCCTATTTATGTTAAGGAGAAGGGAAACCCACTAGGTGAATATATTTCAATTCATACCTAGTCGTAGGATCCATATTCCAGAATACCATGCAAGGATTTCTGAGTGTCCCGACGCAACTCGGGCCGAAATTGATTTCATTTAATTTTAAATCCACCAAGCATGAGAGTTACAAATATTGAGTATATATCACGAATACACGTGAGCTACTAAATGTTTCTAATACTGCACAAGCCTACGATTTATTATGCAGTTTCGAATCCTGCATACCAATCTTAGCATGTACAGTCTGGGACTAAAGTCGTGGTATGGATCTTCGCCATCCAATAGTGCCCTCTGTCGGCGGTTTTCGAAGCAATCCGAGATATTATATTTTGTTTTTGCTCCCCATAGATGGCTCTGTTCGACACGTCCAGGTAGCGCCAAAAGTAAGTGAGAAACTTCCTGTTCCTTGGTGGATTACGACCATGCTAACTAGAACACACACTACTTCATTGTTTGAATGTATGGAATATCAATGCTAAAAGGAAGCGACAATGCACTGGGTATCAATTACAGACACAATTCAGAGTTTGAAGTGGTGTATGTCCTTTTCCTTTATAGGTAATATATAGGTATGTATCCCTATATACAGTAGTTTATTCATGAGAATAATATAACCAATAATGGGTGTTTATAGTATAGGTTGTTAAATTACGGTATTGCTAGGGCCAATAATATGTATATATAATTGAGATTAGGATATTAGCAATACAACACAAATAATGTAACTGAATATGGTATGGTTCATAGGAATGACAACGTGGTATATTTCAATTTTATTATCAATTCAAACCATGTATTGTCATAAAAAAAAAAATACATATATAGGCCTATATACAATGATTACAACATAATATTATAATTATATATTATTTTGTTCATGACAATGAGGACTGATACCGAAAGGTATATACGTAACATAACATTTATTAAAACACAAAATATATGATATTAATATAATGTCGAGGAACAATAGAAGGAAACAATTAATGAATTACCTGTAAGAATATTAATATACATTATACACTGTATTAAAGCAACATTGCGATATATTAAGTTCCATTATTCCATACAGTAAATTGTGTTGGAGATGCCTCCGCCCAACCTTGTATCACACCACCCTTCGGTCATCCCGACGACTTATATATTATTGTATAACACCAATACAAACGTTAATATGTTTCACTATTTCATACCTCCTTCAACAGAGTTTGATCGTAGTGTAATACATAAAATCCATATGTTATTCCCATACCATCTATGTCTCATATCTTTATGGAGGAGAGTGAAAGTTTATGAAACGATCCAAAGCAAAGAAAAAAGAACTATAGCTTTTTTAGTACTTTAGGACGTAGGGAGAAAAAGTAAACATCCAATGATTCATAGGTCAAACTAGGTCGTATTAAACCCTTCTCTTCCATGGATACTTTCTAATAATGTATAATAACATAATTATAATAGCTAAAATAAGACATGAAATTAATTTAGGAATTACCAAAAAGTTTAAACAGCTTTCCGGACTGTAATAAGGTAGTTAAGCTATTTGTATGCTTAAAATAAAAAAAACCTGCGTGTGTCAATTGTTTATATTATAGAACATAACTCTAATTGTCTAGAGGTTTGATAATCATCTGTCCTCGTCAGTATTTGATAATATTGAATAACTTTTCATAGTAACTATTTTATGCAAGGTTTCATAAGCCATTTCCACATTAAATCCAGTGCCCTCGAGAACTCCTTGACACAAATATTTGTGTTAGGTGTTCTAATAATATCTTTGCTTAGCAGCCTTGCTTTACCAGTTAATTAATATGAATGATAGTAGGCTGTATTTTCTACCACGTTAAGATTATTGGCTTACACAATAAAACTGTTATTTAAAAAATACTCTTTTGAACTTTCCGCTTATATAAAATCGAGAATATCTTTCCACTATACAGGGCAACTTACCCTGTTCATTACCCATTGGAACATGTGTCCCTATTATTTTGATCCTGTTGTATTATGCTGCCTAATAATGCACATCTTGTTACACGATAAAGAAACTTCTTAACATTAAGATGTACATTTTTGTCTTTCACTCTCTGGGTAATATAAGCTGCCAATATTGACCCACCAAACCCTACAATCTATGTTTTATTAATTTCACTCGAACACCAAACACCTACAATGAAATAAATAAAGCTTCTCTCCCGCTATCCCTCCCTCCCTTCACCTCCCACTACCCCCTCCATCTCCCACTACCCCTCCCTCCCTCCACATCCCACTATTCCCTACCTCCCTCCACCTGTAAAGCTGAAGATATTATATACCTTGATTTTCACCAGGCCTTTGCCAAAGTTCCCCACGAAACGTTTACTGCTAAAACTAAAAGCTCATGGAATACAAGACGGTGTGTTGAAATGGATAGAAAATTGGCTCGGCAACAGAAAGCAAAGAGTAGTCAAAAACGGTAAGGCATCTAAATGGACCAATGTAAGTAGCGGGGTACCCCAGGGATCGGTACTAGGACCAATTCTCTTTCTAATTTACATCAACTACATAGATGTGGGTCTCACCTGTACAATCTCAAAATTTGCTGACGATACAAAATTGCAAATAGCGTACTCTCAAAAGAACAAGTTGACGATATGCAACACAATCTAGATAAATTGTCATGTTGGGCCCAAATTTGGCAAATGAGTTTCAATGCGGATAAATGTAAAGTACTACATATCGGATACCTAAATGAGAAAGCAAACTATTCGATGCACTCAGCTTAAGAATGTAAACAGAGAAACCGATCTGGGAGTAACAATATCGAGTAACCTAAAACCGAGTCAACAATGTTCAGAAGTTGTTAAGAAGGCAAACAAAATAATTGGCTTTATAGGCAGGTCATTTGAGCATAAATCCAAAGAAGTTATCCTAACTCTTTACAATTCCTTAGTCCGCCCTCTTCTGGAATACTGCGTTCAATCCTGGTGCCCTTATTACCAAAAAGATATAAACAAGCTAGAACGAGTTCAACGTAGAGTTACCAAAATGATACCTAGCCTAAAGAACAAACCATACGAAGAGCATCTTAGAGAATTAAATATATTTCCTTTAACCCAGCGCAGATTAAGAGGTGACTTAATTCAAGTGTTAAAAATCATCAAAGGCATCGAAAATATGAACTGTAAGTACTTCACTATCGATCAATCTAATTACACGCGAGAAAACGGTTGCAAAATTATTGGTAAATCTTTTAACTCGCACGAATCTAAGAATTTCTTCTTCAATCGAGTTGTCAACTTGTGGAATGGGCTTCCCCGAAACGTTATAGACTGCATCACCGTTGATTCATTTAAACTCCGCCTAGACAAATATCTCGCATCAAACCCGCGACTGACTGCGTTTGTAAATGAATACCTATATTTAATCTCCCCCTCAGTAACTAACCCATCTGTCCTCTTCTTACTTCTTAATCCTGCCACGGACATTAGTTCCAGGGCAGTAATTCCCTTTCCAATGTTTCCCTTACCCACTCTAAACCACTGTTTGGACACTTGATCCTCAGTGTTTTAGAGGACAACGAAACATAGAAGGGTCACTAGATCTGTTGTTGCTTGATTTCCTTTGTACTCCTTTGTACCTCCCACTACCCCCTCCCTCCTCCACCTCCAATCCTTCACCTCCCACTACCCCCTCCCTCCTTCCACCTCCCACTACCCGCTCCCTCCCTCCACCTCCCACTTCCCCTCCCTTCCTTCACCTCCTACTACCCCTCCCTCCCTCCACCTACTACTAACCCTCTCTCCCTCTACCTGACACGCTTCTCTCTCTCCTCTCTCTGGCATCGTGAAGTTACTGTGAGAGAAATAAAATGCGAGTTTGAAGAGAGATTAATCACAATGCAGTCAATGTTTCAATGAAGAAGTTTACTCACCTGGTGGAAAACTTTCTTTTATTATTTACATGGACGCGACAAGTTGAGTAACGTTTAAGAAATAATCAGATACAGGAATAGGTCACAGCATGATCAAGTTAAGTAGATATTTGATTGCAAAAAGTCATAGTATTGCCAATATCCACTAGCTATAATATATTTATAACAAGTAGTGTAAAACTTAACTGTATATATAATTTCTACATGAAATATGACTACATTATAATAGGCTATAGACTTGTGTTGCATTCACTTACAGTTTTGTATACCGTATCCACTACATACCATTTCCCTAGTAAGCTAGAATAGTCGGTGTGCCTTATCTACATTGCTATGTTATATAATTATTTTATATTTAATCATTAATATCCGGAAAGGCGGCATAATACAGTATCCTCATTTATTTTTATTATATTCCTCTGCAAGAGTAAAACTACTAATATTCCTTGCATTCTGATAATGAAGTAGTGTGTGCGTGTGTGTGTGTTCTAGTTGGCATGGTCGTAATCCACCAATAAACAGGAAGTTCCTCGCTTACTTTTGGCGCTACCTGGACGTGTCGAACAGAGCCATCTATGGGGAGTTAACATATAATATCTCGGATTGCTTTTAATACCGCCGTCAGAGGGCAGTAATGGCTGGCTGAAGATCCATACCACGACTTTAGTCCCAGACTGTACATCATTCCAACTGCACTATCGGAGGCTATAATCCATCATGTATATGTCTACTTTTCGCGACAATACAAAACCTGTGCAATACCTGATTACCGTAAAACTAAATGTCAAATATTGCTTAAATGTGTGCGCATTCAACAGTTTTTTCCTACTACATTCATGATTAATTATTCCTGTATGTTACCTGATCACCGCATGGAGGTTTACTCCTTCCCTCTTACTTTCTCTATCACAATAGTGTTGCAAAAATACCAAGAACACTTATCCAACCTAACATATTCAGTGAAGTGTATATACTGTATATATACAGTATATATATATATATATATATATATATATACCGGAATATATATATATATATATTCTGACATACGGAGCCCTGTATGTTAATTTAAGAGTTAGAATTAGAGTTGAAGGAGCCAAACTACCCAAAACGGTGAAGGCAGACTAGCGAGCGAACGAGCGAGTGGGCAAACCAGCTCGCCCCATACCAGCAAACTACCCTTCACACCTGCGTGCGTCATAGGGGACCCTGCAAACAACCTCGATGACCGATGCTATGACGTATGATCGACGCCAGGAGCTGTGAGTGGACCAGGCACCTGTTATGCGACTCGAGGAGCTATGATTGGAGCAGGCACCAACCCCGCCTCCTGATTCGTTCCTACACCATCATTGTTTGGTATATAAGACCCGAGTTGTGGGCATTCAAATCAGTCTCATTTGGAGTTGGGGAAGGTGAACTTGCAGCTGGAGGAAGACGGGGTGAAGTATTATAATGGGATTGTGACTGTCAGTCAGATTATATAAATGTGTGTTAAGTGTGTTCGGTGTAAACACTTACGTTATGTTGGTTAGTGAGATATGTGATTGGGAATTAACGTGAACGCTACTATTATGTGTTTAACTATTTGATTGCGAATTAACGTGAACGCTACTATTATGTGTTTAACTATTTGATTGCGAATTAACGTTAACGCTACTATAATGTGTTTAACTATTTGATTGCGAATTAACGTTGAACGCTACTATAATGTGTTTAACTATTTGATTGCGAATTAACGTGAACGCTACTATAATGTGTTTAACTATTTGATTGCGAATTAACGTGAACGCTATTATTATGTACTTAACTATTTTAGTTGACTAACTTGTGGACTAAAGCAACTCTTTAAGTAATTGGGTTATGATGAAAGTAATACTATTGTTTTATATTAATACTTACGAGTTCTTTAATTTTCTTTGAATTAAGCTTACATTGCTTAACGGTGCTTAGTACGGTGATGCTATTGTATCATATTAGTAATATCGCCTTAGGACTAACATGGCTGTGTTAATATTACTTCTAGTGATTTCCTAAGCTGAAGAAAATTCTTTTGCTTCAAAATATTATATTTTGCATTTCATATTATTTGAGTGAGACCTGAATCGAATCTATGAAGCGATCCTGTAACTTATTACTCATAATCAAACCTCAATGTTACGTGGTTAAGAAATACATTTAACTAATTATTAAATATATATCTAACTTTTTATGTGACTTTGGTATTAATCCTGATGATAATAATAATATAATACTATTAACGTAAGACAAGAACCAAGAATTAATTACATTAAATATAAATAAAAGGACATATAAGAAAACTATCTATTCATTTCAAAAAGGGTAAGAGACAGAAATATTCTTACTTTAATATTTATCTTTCAAGACTTTTTATAAAATGTATAGTCCTTCTTTAGCTATAACTTATTCGGTCATAACCATAGCCTACTAAGATTCGGTTAAATAATAATTCTTTATAAATACTACATGACTTTAATTAGTTTCGGTATTTTTCATAATTAAAGAGTATCAGTCAATAAAGGATACTAAGTCCTAAGATCCAAAAGGAAAGGAAGCAACAACAGGAAAATTATTTTATTAGATTTTACTTTTGTTTTGCCTTCAGCTGACTGATACCTAAATATATATCTTCTGTGCTATCTAGATTCATCAAGTTAACCACTTGAGGATCAAGATACGTAACAATATATATATATATATTCTAATACAAAACTATCTTGGTTTACTCACGCTTGTTATACCTGCTGTCTACAACAAGGAGGGAGCATTCAAACGGTACCGACGCCTTAAAACTCAAGAATATCAGTTTCCTATGTTTCTGCCCGGAATCAAGCCAAATCTGTTCTTCGACTTGCCAAGCGCTCTTTCATCAATAATAAATGCACTGAACTATGCAACTCTAGCGCTTCCCAAGCTTTCTGGCATCTAGCCAAAAACCTCTCCAACAATTTTTCGTATTAGTCTTTCCCTCCCATTCTCCACTCTGATGGCACAACCATCACTTCGTCCTCTGATAAAGCCGAATTCTTCGCTCAAACTTTTGCTAGAAACTCCACCTTGGATGATTCCGGTGCTATTCCTCCCTATCCACCCCCTTCTCTCCTACTTATGCTAACATCCTATCTCTTCTAAAGATGTACTTTCTACCCTCTGGGTTTAATACTAAGAAGGCATACAGTCCGGACGGTGTTCCTCCTGTTGTATTCAAAACAACTTTGCTTCCGTAGCTGACCCCCTGCCTAAGGCAAACTCTGCTACTATTTCCAATTAGGGTTAGAGAAAACCTTGTTGCATTTAATGTCTTCCAAGACTCAATTGTATCCATCTTACTACCCGTCAAGAACCTTCAGAAAAGACTATCCCTTAAAAAATTTCTTCAAAACAAATGACAAAAATCACTCCTTCATCTTCTCTCAATTATTCTCCTAGGGTGTCTTCTTTTTTCTTCTGCTCTCACCTTTGGAAGGACCATATGACCAGTCGTTGCTAAAGGTAGCCTCCCAGAAGCTGCGTGTGCTCAACCGCCTTCAAAGGGGTGCTTTACCCCTGCGCAGCTTCTTGCTCTGTACAGGGGCACCAGTGCGTCCTTGCATTGAGTAGTGTTCACATGTGTGTGGAGCGAATCCAACTCACACTTGCACTCCTAGACCAAAATAGAAAGGAAAAGCCTTTCCTATCAATTAACTCCCGTCCACTCACCAAACTCTCTGCAATTTCTCTCTCCTCGCCCGCAATGGAGTTGCAATCTCTCTCGTTATTCTATCGAATCCACCATAATCAGTGGTCCTCGGACTTTTCCAGTGTATACCCCCTTCCTCTACGTAGGGTGCATAGTACCCCGCCTTGCAAACAAAATCCTACCCCTACTCTGTGCAACTCCCAAAACCAGGAGTGAAATGCTATTCTCAGACTTTCTTCTATTCAACGGCGGAGCTCTGGAACTCTCTCAAAAATCAGTCTTTCCCTCTTCTTATGACTTAAATTGCTTAAAATTCCGTGGGTCCAGGCATTTTAAGCTCGAACGTCAATTGATTTTGGTCTTGTCACTCTTTTAACTTTGGGGGAGGCAAGTTATGGAGGCAGTTATGCCTTTTGTCTCCCTCATTCACGTTAGAGAACAAAAATTCTGTCTATGGTTTTATGAGGGAGACAAAGGCAGAATCGCCTCTTACGAGGGACTAACCCAGATAGGGTGTTTAGAGCCAATATAATGGAAACGGTCGAGCCGAAATGCCTGGATACACGGAGTTTGAAGGGATTTAAGTCATAGTACTCAGGGAACAGATGGGTGCGAGGGAGGAGAGTTCCAGTGCTCACATATTGAATACAATAAACAAACTGGGAATATAGATTAGCTCTTGATTTGGAGAGAAGTTGCACAGAGTACATTATACTGTATGCACATGGATGGAAGATCATATTGAAACAACCCATAATGATTAAAGGAACCTTGATGGAATATAATTAGTTAACGGTAAGGTGTATACCTTTGAAGTTATCCAATTGTGGATCAACGGCGCATTTTTGACAGTTACTTCCGCTTATAGTTTGATAAGTAGCATGGTAGTCAAAGGAGTTATTGAGACTTTTCCTTTTAATACACGCAGATCGTCAACAAGGTACATCACATTGAGTAATGATAACAATAACAAACGATAAAAATGCATCCGTTATCTTCAAAGAGTTAAGTTAGGCTAGCGAGAATAATGGGATTTATTGTCATATATAAGTATGTTCAAAGTTATGATGAAGCCGATTGCGTCACATTAGTCATTACATTACTTTATTCTAGCATTTTTAACATACATTATTGACGGGGTGAATATAATGCCCTTGAAAATCATTACTAAGTGCTTTTAATAAAATATGATAATTGGATATAATTAGTGTTCTAGTTTTTTCCGCAAATTAGGAGCTACTTCATTTTGCAAACGAAAGCTCTGTATTCAAAAGTCAATTAGTATCCCCAAAAATAGTAGATTATTGAATCAAGAAGGATTGATATCTGAGCTAGGATAAACGTTTTACGTAACAAGATTAAATGTACAAATATTAGTTGGTGATAAAATATATTAATATATGAAATATGTGTAACTAATATCCAACCAAACTGTTCTACTATCATACCATTCTCTCTATCTATATATCTCTTCTCCTCTCTCTCTATCGCTATCTCTCTCGCTATCTGAGTTGGCTTGGTTCTCCACTTCTAACAACATTTATTTTGTTGAGTTTTTGTGAAATTATTATGTTAATGATTTCCAAGTTAGTTAATATTTATTATAAGCTATTATGTATAGTGAAAGTTTTGTTCGAATCCAATTTTACGATTCCTAGCGATGAAACAACTTAAGATCATATATTGTAACCAGAGATATAGTGGTTATGCATGACCAAAATGAGATGTGCATGGTGCCGGTCTAGGAAGGTAACTCTATCTCTTGTGTCAGCGAGCAATAGAAGCTAAATAATTCCAAATTAGCGGAAAAGGTGGGGTCGGGGAGAGATTCGTTTTTTACCAGAGCACACAGGAATATCGACTT
>CM064532.1:21564551-21604369 GCA_032716605.1 Paralithodes platypus | reverse complement strand
CTCCCTTCCTCGCGAGGACAGAGTCCACCTGGCCAGGCGTGAGATGCGGACAACATCCAGCTCTTCTGAGCGATCAGAAGAGACTGGATGACTCTTCGTCTACATCCACCTGCCCGGGTTGTAACACCAGCACCCCTATACCATTAAACACCTCATAGAAGACTGCATGTCACCCAAAACTTACGCCAACAACACAATCTACACTCCTTGAGAGCTCTGTGGGAAAGTCCGACCGTGGCCATGGCCTTCCTTAGGGACTCGGGGCTGATCGGCCAGGCAGCTTAGGGAACAACAACAGAGGAAGGGAAGTAATGGAAATATATGATAATTTAAAATAGAAGCAAGGGAAACAACACAAGATAAAAAGCAAAAAGACAACAAAGATAGACTAGACCTATAAAGGGAAAGTATGAATGTAACTCATGCTAGGAGAAAATAACAAGCAAACAGGAAATCAGAAGGAACGAGAACTGGAGGAAGGAAGCAATGTGGTCATCAGCCGGTCCAGTGTCATTAAGGTCAATCAACAAGAGAGAGAGAGAGAGAGAGAGAGCGCTAATGGATGATGGAGCGTGTGGTAAATATAGAATAAAGTCGAATATCCTAAAAAATTAAGTTATTATTGATATTCCAACCCCAGTAATCGATGAAGAGGGTAGCATAAACTACACCGTGTGTTGCGGGGTCCTGATGTACCGAGATATGTTGAGAGATACAATAGTGGGTATTTTTTTTTTTTTTTTTTTTATTTTTTTTTTTTTTTTTTTTTAAGAGACAATGAACGGAGGAAGGAAAAACACAGATAAAACAAAAAGGTCCATGTGCCTAAAGGCATCCTCCATTCATAAAATGTTTGTAACAACTGGATTTAAACATTTGTTGATTGTAAGTTTGTGGAAAGCAATTCGAGGGAAGTGAATTCCAAAGAGTAGTAGCTCTGGGGATAAATGAATTCTGATAAGCAGAAGGTCTGCATTGTGGAGGAGAAAGTGTAAATTTCATGGGGGCGCTCTCAAGCTGCCCTATTTCTACGGGGAAAGATGTGGAGAGGCGGCACAATTTGAAGCAAGTTCCTCGCGAACAATTGCTGTGACAATATCTGTAGAATAATGCCACGGGAATGCAACGTTTCTTCGTATTGCTAATGTCGTTAAGGTCCTGTGTGATTGGAGGGGGGGGCGAAGGTTATTGATTAGATCTTAATAGCTTTATTTTGAATTTTGTCTGGCAACTGCCTCAATGCAACCACTCCGACTTCCACCCCATTCAGAGGTGAACAGTAATCCATCTGAGACCGCACATGACTTTTATATTACGGCCAACTGCTCGTCAGTGAAGAATTCTCGAACTCTGTACAGGAGTCCCATTTTTTTAGAGGCATTCTTAGCAATGCTTCTAACATAATGTGTCCAGCTCAAGTTAGTAGTTAATGTTACACCGAGAATGTCAATACTAGGGGAAGTGGGAATATTACATCATTAAAAAATATATGGGAGTCCGTGAGATTCTGTCGGTTAGAAAATTGAAAGTACTTGGTTTTCTGTGCATTAAAGGAAACTATATTCTCTTGCCCCCATTCATTAATTCTAGAAAGGTCCTGGTTCAGAGAAATTGCAGTGGTTATTTTTGAATTTATAGATCGGGTTGGGTGAAAGAATTGGTAAATGTGAAGGAAGTGTGGAGTGTTGAGTCATCTGCGTAGGAATGTATTGGATTATGAGTGTTAAATATGAGATCATTGATATGAATGAGGAACAGAGTTGGGCCCAAAACTGATCCCTGGGGAACACCAGCATTTATTGAGTGAAATTGAGAATATAGGCCATCTACCATTACACGTATTTTTCTGTTATGAAAATAAGATAAATAGTGGAACTAATGATGCAAGGCCGTAGTGTGACATCTTCGACAATAAGAATTGATGCCAGACTCTATCAAATGCCTTTGATATATCCAGTGCTATTGTAGTGTTTCACCATGTTGGTCTGTAGCTTGGTTGATTTGATGCGTAAGAAGGCAAAGAATGTCTGCAGTTGATCGACATCGTCTAAAACCATATTGCCTATCACTGATTAATTTATTATTCTCCAGATGCTTAATTATGTGATTATTTAATATAATTTCAAAAACTTTGCCAAGAGTGGAAGTTATAGCTATTGGTCTGTAGTTTGATGGATCTGAAGAGGCACCTTTTTTAGGAACTGGATGGATGTTGGATGGATGTTAGGATGGATGGATATAAGTTTATAGTAGTTTATTTATATAAAACATAATATTAGCATGGATATTTATAGATACAGTAATAAGACATGAAGGAAAAATACAAGTACAATATAGAGAGGACATACAATAATATAGTACATACGCTTATAGACGATAATATAGTACATACGCTTATAGACGATAATATAGTACATACGCTTATAGACGATAATATAGTACATACGCATAGACGATAATATACATACGCTTATAGACGATAATATAGTACATACGCTTATAGACGATAATATAGTACATACGCTTATAGACGATAATATAGTACATACGCTTATAGACGATAATATAGTACCTCGCTATAGACGATAATATAGTACATACTTATGAGATAAATAGGACATACGCTTATAGACGATAATATAGTACTACGCTTATAGACGATACTAAGTATCCGCTTATAGACGATAATATAGTACATACGCTTATAGACGATAATATAGTACATACGCTTATAGACGATAATATTGTACATACGCTTATAGACGATAATATAGTACATACGCTTATAGACGATAAGGATAATTTCTATGGCTTTGATATGCATAATGTGTGTGGGAAAAGAGCTAAGCTGGAATTTAATGTAATGTGCGTGTAAGGCAGAGTGTTTCACCTATAAATATGAAGCGGTCTGGTAACTGAGTGGTCAGACAGACGTGTGACAGTGTACTTATAAGTGAATAGTAAGTTACTGGTAGCATGTGAGGGTTTTCATAGGCAACTGGTATACAAAATAAGGTACATTAAAGGGGACCTGAAAGACAGGTCTCACCTAAGCAAACCGTCTGTTATGCATAATACCTGTCCAGAATGCACTGGGCAGGTAACAAGAGGCTGGGCAGCACTCTGGGTCTCTACCTGGTCAGGATTAGCTGTTGCAGGTATTCTAGGGCCCGAAAGCACGCTAGGATCTTACCTGGCCAGGATTAGCCATATCAGGTATGCAGGTCGGTCAACACTCAATAGGGCCGATTAGCACCTTGAGGCCAGTTAGCACTCAGATCTCAGGATGGGAGGTTGTTGTTGTTGTTGTTGTTGTATGTTATAAAAATCCCTTGCCTCATCTAATTACCTATCTGGAGTTTACTCAGAACCGGTAATAGGAATGCTACAGGGGAAAAGGGCACGTTTATAAGTAGTATATAGGGGCTATAGGTCCCTCTTGTCTCGGCGAGGGGGGTACAAAGGAGTACAAAGGAAATCAAGTAACAGCAGTTCTAGTGACCCTTCTAGGTTGCTTGTCCTCCAAAACACTGAGGATCAAGTGTTCAAACAGTGGTTTAGAGTGGGTAAGGGATCATTGGAGAGGGAACTACTGCCCTGGAACTAATGTCCGTGGCAGGATTAGGAAGTTAGTAGGGGACAGATGGGTTATTAACTGAGGGGGGAATAAAATAAAGTTATTCATTTACAAACGCAGTCAGTCGCGGGTTTGATGCAAGATATTTGTCTAGGCGAAGTTTAAAAGAATCAACGGTGTTGCAGTCAATAACGTCTCGGGGAAGCCCATTCCACAAGTTGACAACTCGATTGAATAAGAAATTCTTAGATTCGTGTGAGTTAAAAGATTTACCAACAGTTTTGCAACCGTTTCCCCTTGTGTAATTAGATTGGTCGATAGTGAAGTACTTACTACAGTTCATATTGTCGATGCCTTTGATTATTTTGAACACTTGAATTAAGTCGCCTCTTAATCTGCACTGGGTTAAAGGAAATAACCAAATACGTTCCTCGTATGGTTTGTTCTTTAGGCTAGGTATAATTTTGGTAATTCTACATTGAACTCATTCTAGCTTGTCTATATCTTTTTGGTAATAAGGGACCCAGGATTGAGCGCAGTATTCCAGAAGAGGGCGGACTAAAGAATTGTAAAGGGTTAGGAAAACTTCTTTAGATTTATGCTCAAATGACCTGCCTATAAAGCCAATTATTTTGATTGCCTGTTTAACAACATCTTCAACATTGTTGACTCGGTTTTATGTTACTCGATATTGTTACTCCCAGATCGGGAGTAGGGGTAGGGGGGAGAGTAGTGGAAGGGCCCTCCTGATACGCTGACAGGTGTCCTCCAAAGACTAATCAGAGGGGCGGCTGACTGGTGACGTCACGGCTGCGTGAGTGGTTAGGGCGCCTGTTCTCCTGGCCAATTCAGCGTCGGGATGGGCTGGTGATGTCATGGCAATGGTGGCCAGCTCCGTCGTTGCCTTTTTGGATGCGGGGGTGGCCTTTGTGGGAGCTGGTTGGGATGTGGGGGGATCTGCTCCTTTCAGTGAGGGTACTGCGGCATTCTGGGCACGTTCTGTTGCAGGGGTAACTGGCCCTTTTCGTGGTATAACAATTATAGTTTGAATTTGCATCATGAGGCTAGACTTTAGGATGGGAAGGGGTCAAATCCTACCCTTAGTTAAAGTTATGACAGAGCCGTGCACATCCCAGTACATGCCCGCGACGATGCCTAGTCCCTCACTTAGTCTATAATTAGTGTTAAAAAAAAAAAAAATGAAAGAGAGATAGAGAGACATGAGGGGGGAGGGGGATGAGCAAGAGACACGGAGTTTAAAACAAAAGAGACATTTCGATATAAATATAAATTATATATATACATAGAGTAGTCCAGTATACTGTATATTAGCAGAACACATTTTGCAATGAAAAATAAACTTCGCCTGGACATTTTTACAAGGAAAAACAAACCAGAAACATACAGTCTTCTGTATATTCAACGTTTTCTATATTTATATTTTTATTACGGCTATCATCAACCCAATCAGTGCGGGCATATTTTCGCTATAATAGGGCTCATTCAGGAACTCCTGATTGCTTGAGAAAATACCGGAATTAAATTAAATGTTTGAAGCAAAACACTAGAAGAAAATAGCTGTATAATGACACCAGAACGAGATTCGTAGCGCGCGGGGTTTACCCGAAATCTACCACAGACATCGACATTATTCGTTAATTATTAGCAATGTTGCGCTACATATTTTTGTTATGTGGATGAAAGATACAAAAGGCAGAGCTGCCTATGACAAGTGCCTCCCCCGGAGTTGAAGGAGTGAGATATTTTTTGTTTTGTGACAGACAGAAGTGTGGTGTGCTTGTTTAATGTAGTGAAGTAGATAGCAGTAGGAGGTCTTTGTAAGAGCTAGTTGGATCACTCTGTGTAGGTGAGGCACACACAGAAACAGTAAGGGAGGCCAGACTAATGAAATAGGCGTTCCAGCAACTTCTTATCAAATGTCTTTAGGCCTCTCCTGGGTATTGCCTTGTTCGACTGGTGCCTACAATCTCCCCATCTGTTGTTTGTTATAGAGATCGCCACCTGCAAATGGCACCGATTAGCGTGTCGCCAATCGGTAATTTGCATACGGTTTATTCCCCTAGATGGGTTGCCCGCCAAGGCTATCAAGTTGCATCCACCCGGAAACACCCCTTTCAGATACCAGGGGGACTGCTAACACCAAAGACAAC
The DNA here is from genome assembly GCA_032716605.1 of Paralithodes platypus. Lineage (NCBI taxonomy): Eukaryota > Metazoa > Arthropoda > Malacostraca > Decapoda > Lithodidae > Paralithodes > Paralithodes platypus. The sequence goes on along the minus strand of CM064532.1, from coordinate 21,598,621 downwards.
CCTATCACAGGTATTATGCATGGAATATTATGAACACAAGTCTTAAGATAAAGTGAAGCACAATTATCAATATAGACAACAAAGATACATGGAATTATATACAATATTAGCACATAACACAGACGTAGTGAATGAACAATGACCTCTAGACAGACTCGCATTATGGGGGGGGGGGGGGGGCGGGGGGAAATCCCTAGCTGGAGTTTGGTGTGCGTGATTGTATGGCAGATCTCTCCATCCACAGGTATGCAGCGGTTTGATAACCTAGAAGTTAGACAAACACGTGACAATTTACCTATAGAAGGATCATGAAAGTTACGGATTGCGTGTAAGGGTTTTTAATTATAAACGGAGGAAATAAATAACTTAAGGTAAAGGGGACCTGACAACCAGACCTCAACTAGTTCAAGTGTCTCTGTATCACAGTGATACGTTAAGTTACCAAAAAGTTGGAAACATTCTAGGTCCCTAGAACTGGAAAGCATCTAGGTCACTTGCACGGGATTGGCCGTTTTGGTTGCAAGTGTAGGGTTGAGCTGGAAAGCAACTTGGAGCTGGAAAACATCCTGATCTTGGAGGGGGAGGTGAGATAACTTCCCCTACCTGGTCCGGATACCTATCCATTTTCTAGGTACTTTAGGCCCTAGGATTTGCACAAGGATAAAAAGGGCACGGTGGTACGTCTGTTCTCGTGGGTGTGTTGGTCATTTTGGTTCCGGCGGCTGGGGAAGGAGGGAGAGCAATGGAAGGGCCCTCCAGATTCGTCCTAGGATCCCTGTTGGGGACCAATCCGCTGATCATTGGCGTGGTGGTGTCCCGGCGTCCCGGTTGGTGAATGCCCGGCCATGGCCGTCCCTCCTGGGCCGGGCTGAAGGCGTGACGTCACCTTTGGGTCTTGTAACCACTGTAGGAATTCTCCTCACCTTGCAAATTTCACCTATTAGACGAGACAGAGAAGGGAGCGAGGGCATGCGAAAGTGACCCCTAACCCTAAGAATTGAAACTTTACATGTTGTTTCTGTTTGGGCTCTGTCTCAAGTCGGCCACCCCCAGCTAGGGGTAAGTGCCTGAGTATATACATACATACATACATAGATACAACTTATTGAACAATTTTCGGTAGAATATGTTTGGTTATGGGGATGGTGTGGCGCGACCTTAAGAATCAGTGGCTGGCGGAATTGTTTCAGTGAGGTGTGAATTATGATAGTTAAAGGTGGTGGGGCATACGAAATTCAAATTAATTTATAATGTATTTAAAGAGATATTTAGATCTCCAGTAATCACCCTGACAACTCCTTTGTCAAAACTAATCTTTAATATTAGAGAACAAACCAAAAATAGATATTGAATTGCGACCCCTTGCAACTAGTACTCACGTGAGGATGTGACGTAGGCCCAGGCCAACAATTGGGAAGTAAACATCAGCAAGTATAGCAACAATGGTGAATAGGTGTGCTGTTTTCGGGTGTAGCAACATCCCTGGACCAAACATAGCACTACACAAGTTTCCAAGTGATCCAAACCATTGTAACAAATGGGTGAAGTTTATACAAAGAACCAGAGTGTGGCAGGCAAAGCCCAAAACAAGCTTCATATACAATGGACATTTTCGTGATGAATGCTTTGACAATAAAGTGAGGTGGAGTATGGGTATGGCTAGATGCTTATACCTAAAAGCTGATGCCATACCCACAATTTACCCTGCAGGTACATGTGCTACAAGTGTTCCTGCAGTGTCATCAGAGCAGAGACCAGCTGCAAGGAAGCGTCAAGTCCAAGAAGTGAGTGATAGTTTTTTGGGGTGGGGAAATTTCCCTGTACTGCATTGGGTACATCTTTCCATAAAGTACGGTAGGCTACCGGGCATTAGCGAATTATGATATTTTAGATAACCTAGCTAACTAGCTTAGTGACATAAATAGAATTAGCCTAGGTTAGTAAGATCAGAAATTAAGGAAAATTTGCATGTAGGCCGGTAGGCCCTACTCTAGGCCTAAGTGCTTGACAATTTCTGGAATCAGGAGAGTGGATAATATGGGCTAACTTGAGCCTAGCCCAAATTATACAGTCTGCGTCGATGGATATAGGCCTCACCTAGGCTAAAGAAATGTATTGGCTGAAATTCAACTACTAGCAACTAGGCTAACAAAAAAAAAAAAAGCAGTGAGTGGCGCAAACATTGTTGGGAAGGATATGTAGTGACCAGGCGTACGGTCATCATGTGTACATAAGTCGATCGCCGCGGTTAAGTTCCAGTCTATTTTTGCGGCGATTTGTTTCTGTTATTTGCACCCTGTATATGATGATGACAATAAATCATGGAGGCGTAAGGGGCGGGCTTTCATTATTGTATCCAAATGCAGTCAAAATAGGCGGGGACATGATCGCTAGCGTCCGCCGCGGCTCCGAGTAGTGTAATAGGCTAGGCCTACATTCGTGTCAGTGAATGTTTTTAGGAGTAAATAAACATCACCAAAAGCTGTGATTGTCCTAAATATTACAGACACCAACAAATTGTTGTCATAAAGTAAACACTGATAAATATATTAGGCTATACCCAGTAGGCTACAGCCTAATCTATAAGCTATACAAATCGGGAAAAAACTTCTTTAACCCGTGGAGCCCCGGCTAGTTTTGTAATGTTTGCGCACCAGAACCCGGCCGGTTTTCAAAAAAATTGTTTTATTCCAGAAACAATAGCGAATGGGTTAGGAATGAAGGAAAAAACACGAAAAACTGCTCAAAAAGCTTTAAAAATTGTCCTACAGAGCCCCCGAAAATGGGTTTTACAAGAGTAAAAAATTGAAGGCAATTATCCCAAAAAACAGGTTATTGAGCGCTGGCGCGCCCGCACGTGGACTTTGAGAGTTTTCAACCATCGGCACGGTTGCGTGGGATACGTACACAGTTCCCATACAAATCTGAGCCCTCTTGAGTGGCTACACCTGAGGTTACGGTCGGCGCAATTAGGGTGACGCGTCAGGCGCGTCTCTGGGGCTGTGCGTTACATACATCGCCGACGCGTCAGACGCGTCGCTGGGGCTGTACGGGTTAATCACAGTCTATGACGTGGGACCACACAATTATATAATAGAGGTTTATAATTACCATTCAGTGGCCTGCATATTCAGACGCTGTTGATTTGGTGCCACCTCAGGTACAAGTACAGCTGCAGCTGCTTCTCCCTCCTCTCCTGCTGCTGGATCTCGTCCTACAGGTTCATACATATAAGCCTGGACACCACCAATATTCATCACTTGAGGTTCTTCGCCATAATCACGGTTATCACCCTCAGTATTGGCAAACGAATCGGAACTACTGTCACTATCCTCCATTTCCACCTGTCAGAAGCGCTTGTTGTGATGCTGGGCATACGTCATCAGAGCGCTTAAACTCCGAATCCAGAAAAGTGTCACCCATATCCTATTTAGGCCATTATATAAATAATTAAGCCATTGTAGTAGAAAATATTGCACCAAAAGCTATAGTGCACACTGCCGGTAATAGTCCAGCGGCGAAAGTATGATTTTGGGCTGAGGTGTGTTTTTCGGTATATACAATGTTTTATTGTTGTTTCAAGGCGTTTGATATCTACTGATAATAAATCAAGAGGGTGCCAAAGTCGCACCCTTGGGGAAAAGTTTTTATACACATTTAAACAAAATGAATCGTTAATCAAAATATGCCTAATTTTCGGACAGTATTAACCCGTCCAGCCCCGGCTAGTTTTGTAATGTTTGTTCACCAGAACCTGGCCGGTTTTCAAAAAAAGGTTTTATTCCAGAAACAATAGCGAATGGGTTAGGAATGAAAGAAAAACCACGAAAAAACGCTCAAAAAGCTTAAAGAATGGTCCTACAGAGCCCCCGAAAACGTATTTTACAAGAGTAAAAAATTGAAGGCAATTACCCCAAAAAACCAGGTTATTGCGCGCTCACACGCATGCACGTGGACTTTGAGAGTTTTCAACCATCGGCACGGTTGCGTGGGATACGTACACAGTTCCCATACAAGTCTGAGCCCTCTTGAGTGGCTACACCTGAGGTTACGGTCGGCGCAATTAGGGTGACGCGCCAGGCGCGTCTCTGGGGCTGTGCGTTACATACATCGCCGACGCGTCAGGCGCGTCGCTGGGGCTGTACGGGTTAAATCCTCCATACTGAATACACACAAGTACTGTACACACAACACGTTTATTTGTCCTATACTATATCATATTGTGATATGTTCATTCATCTTTAAGCCAATATACCCTTCTTTCGAACACAATATACATTTTTCAACACATAAACATAGTAATACTTGATACAAAATGCAAATATGCGATGGCTGAAAGGAAATACCAGATTGTCATTAACCCTTTACGAGCGGCCTATGCGGTTTATTTATATGTACCGCCCAGCGGGGTGTTTTTAGCCAAAATAGGGCTGTTTACGTGATCATTTTCATGCCTAAATAAGACCCAGAACGTAAAACAAGTATCTATCCCTGAAAGGGCATAAACAGAGCTTTCGAATGACACCATAACGATCCTTTTATGATGGCTAGTTTTCTTGCAATAACCGTGCAACGCGAGTGCAAAAAGCAGGTAATTAGCCACTTTCCCGATACAATTCCGTATATAGCGAGTGAGAGAGGTAGGAGGGAGGTGAGATTCGTGTCAGTAGGTTCGCCGCGGTGGTCTGGAGCAGTCATACGCTCGCTACTCTCCTGCCACCACTTGTCTCTCTCTCTCAGCAACATTACGTGCTGAAATTGCCACTCGAGTTATGTCGAGCGCCGCCACATAGTCCAGCTTTATTTAACTCGACTTATGTGGTGAGCCGCTTTTTAAGGGTTAATCTTATATTAAGAATACTTTATGGTATCACTGTAATAATGGGTGAAACACAAAATTGAGTATAAATTTGTTTACATTGAATTATGATTATATGAATTTTACTTTCAAAATCTTTGAATCTTGGTCTTTCGGTTACGTCTCATCGGACTAGTCATCTAGATGTTCATCAGCGTAGGAGTTGCCAGATTTTGTTCGCTCATTGCAGCAGTCGTTACTCCCGTTACAGCTGCAGAACATGGAACAGGCGAGTTGGGCCACAACACATCCACATCTGGCTGTTGAGCATGGCGTGTTTAACGAACATCCACATTTGATGATTTGCAGAACTTCAATAGGAACAGGTGGCACCTTGTCTGCCACAGTCAGGGACCAACCCATGACCAGATTCATCCTTCGACCAGCCATACCTCACAGGATCCAGACTGGGTGGATCAGGGGACAACGCAGACTTCCAGATGATCGTCTGTTAATGTGCCCGGCGTCCATGCTGAAGGAATGACTCAGTTGTGGGAGGAAGCGTCTTCACTTTAGGTGCAGCTGTAATCTTCTTGTTTGACATCTTGGAGCACCATACATCATAACGAATGGCTGACATATTGCTTGTCTGTTTGGATCCATAACAAGCACCAATGAACCTTGTGGCCTCGGAAACAACTTCATCCATGTCTGCATCAGGATCTCCAAGACTTGGTAACAGATGACCAAGTCGCATCTGTTTCAGTGCTGTTGCCTTACCTATGCCCCACATATATGAAACCGTATCACAGCCGGTCATCGCATGTATTGCAAGGAGTTGCTCTGAATTTCCTCCCTGTTGCTGTGATGTCGCCTTGATGTCCAGAATTTGTCGACCAGCAATTGGACTCACCATTATTACTTCACATGCGAGTTTGTGTTGATGGTAGAAATGGACAAGCAGCACAAAGACATCCGTGTCGTCACACACAACTGATATGCTTTTCATCCCAGTTGATGCCAACTGTATCATCCGCTGAGGTATCACAACATCAGCTTCCTCATGTGTTGTTCTGAGCTCCTGTCTCGTCCTCTTAGTACCGCTGCTTACTTCTATGGGGACTGGGTCGTTGGCAGTGAAAACGAGTTTGGGTGTGTTCCTTGGTAGTTCTGTGACCTTCTTCGACAAGTCTTCACACAAGATGTCAATGAGCTGGACCTTGTTTGCTGTTACTGTTAGCGTCACTTTCTGTGGTGGCAGTGGTGTTTCTGGTGAAAGCTGGTGTCGCCTACTTGCATCCTTGCCAGCACGGCTTATCCTTGCCACGTTTTTTACACTTTCGTCATAGTACCGGTCAAAAATCAGATGGACTTCAGTCAACAGCAGTCGGTTGATTATGTTCTTGGAGAAGTTGTTGTCAAAGTCTTGTACTGTTCCGCTGGCTGGCCACTGTACAACCCAAAGTAGTGCACAACCATCAATGATTATTACCTGTGGACTACATACTAATCTACTCGATCGTTCAAGTTTTAGTTTTTTCTTGAGTATGGATTTTGTTGTTGTGATCCTCATGTCACCATTGTCTTCAAACATTGAGGAAGGGACTGGTGACAGTTCGTATGACAGTACATCCTTAACGTCTATTTCCCTGGACTGTTGGAGGCACATCACCCTTGTGTATATGAGCTCAGTGTCATAGACAGGCAAACCATCAACTTTTATGTACTTCTTGCTCACAGCCATTGTAACAACTATTTTTGGAATAACACTGTGGAACTCTTTTGGCCAAGTAGATTCAAATTCCTGCATCTGTTTGTTGCCAATGACGAGTGATTCTGCTACATTCACTTTATCGGAGGCGATTCTTCCTGTTATGATATTGACAAGATGATTAGGATGGCTTTCAGGTTTCAGTGGATCAATCGAAGCGCTCAACTTGGATTGTATTTTACATCTGTCCTCGGCATCATTGGCTATTCTACCTGGATTCTCTTCTTTGTGGTGCGTTACAGAAACCTGACCTCCTTGTTCTGTCATCAGCGACAAGCCTTTCAGCAGTGTGCTGCAGATATGAAGGCTCAGTGCCCATCTCGTCACAGTGGCTGGTTTCAGTGTGATCCCAATAAGTCCACCCGGGCCTTTACCATACCGCATAAAGGTAGTTTCGATGAACATGTTTGACCATATTCCATTCCATAGCCCACGGGAGTGACGCATGACATGTTGTCCCCGAAAGAAGTCCTCCAAGATGTCATCAGGAAGTCGCTCCATAGACCGTAGGTAGTAGAGCCCATACCTAGCATAGTTTGTATGTCCAGAAGCAAAGAAGTAGGGGATCATCTGTTGAACTGCCCACATGTGCAAAGGCCAGTCCCCTTCATGCTCTGCCCGTATGAAAATCATCATGATGAGCACCGGCTTGATCTGATTGTCGACCCAAAGTTTTATTGTTGAGCTGAGTGCTGCTTGTGTGTCGAGTCGTTCCATTAGGTCGTCTTGACCCTCATTGTTTGACAATGTCTCTCGCAACAGCTCTTCCACCACCATTCGCAACGCTCGGACATTTTGCGGGAACTTTTTTCCGGACAGCATTTTCTGGACTCCTCCGAAGGCAGATTGCAAGATTTCTTCCAAACCACTGTTGCACATGAGAGTTCCCACAGCACCGACAAAGCTCATTAACATATGCATGCCACCCAGGCGTGGAATAAAATTTGGAAACTTGTCCGGGTATACCCACAGCACATGTACCGCAACACGATAGAGCTGTTGATCGTTGGTGAATAACGTGAAGGCTTGGCCTGTACTGCAAGTCAGTTTCTGTGCTTCGTTCATCGCTGTCATGATAGTATCCGGTTCTGATGGAACCATGTCAATTAATGGCGTATATATGGCTTTGGTCGCTGGATGAATGGAGTGTCCTTGTTCTCGTGAGGCCCGGGTGTTAAAGCCATTGTACTCTGGTATGTCTTTCTCCCGGATGACCTTTTGCAGGAAGTCATAATCAACTTTTCTTGCCCTTGCCAGTGATACCTGTTGAGAAGCAAGCATCTTGAGAGATGGTACTGTACGTGTTGCATCTTGCACTGGCATTGGGGGTTTCCTTGGTCCAGTATAGCGCTGGATGGGGATTGCTGGAGATACTTCATTTTTCATCTCTTCTTTCTTGATACGCCGAATCTTTTCATTTCCAGCTGAAAAAGGACTCTCATCTGTTTGAACCTGAGTGGGGAGAAGGGCAAGAGAATGTGTTGACCTCAAGCCATTAGGAGAAGATATGGTGGCGTCGAAGTTATCAGCCACGGCTTGCACAAGACCGGTCTCACTGTCGAATACCCCCCGAAGGTTGATTTTCTGGGATGCAGCTTGGGCAGCAGAAGCCTTGAACCTTAGCACCTCATCATACGAGCAGGTGATTCCAAAAGCATAACACTTATCAATCAGGCTCTTGTCCTTTATCAAAAGACCTAAAGATACTTGCAAGGTTGTTGCTCAATGATTCACGGTGCTGGTGATCACGTTGCTGATGATAGAAGCCTGCAAGGTGTCTCCTAATTTTGGTGAAATCTGTGAGAGGAGATGAAGCCAGGTTGGAGTACAATCATCACAAATAATGTCGGCACTTATTTCTGTTGCATAACTGTTCAAGTCAGGAACAAGTTGTATTGTCTCCTTTGTTATTCTTGCTGCGACTTTGCGGATGTCCAAATCATCTTGGTCATCATCGTCAGGTATTATCTTGAGGAGATGAGAAGCTTTGCTCCGGAACGCAATAATGCTTGCAATCCAAATTCCGGAGAGGACTAGAAAGTCTGACCCAAAATCTGTTGAAAGATGTTCAATCAATGTGCATCGTTTTAGCTGAATTCCATGAAGAGATACATATAGGTTGTATACTTCAACAGAGTTCCAGATCCGTGTTGGGTCATTGCTGAGTTCTTGGATGACCTCTACAAAGGCAGGATCTGCACATTCATCTGTGTGATGCTCCGACTTCTGATGGGCATACATCCTACCTCTTGGACCCATGAACTTTGCCATACACTTCTTGTGGTACTGTGCATCTGCTGCATGAAGGTCGCTGAAAGCTCCTTGCACCCGTATCCTGACCTGCTGGGCAATTTCATCCTCTCGAATGGAACATACTTCCAGAATGGAATCTTTGAAGGTCTTCTTGCCAGGTCCCCTTTCAGCAGTTCTGCAATGGACTACTCTTTCCCATCTATGAGGATGACGTGGGTCAGGGGCTGGTTCACACACCTCACCACAAAATAAGCAGTGTGTCAAGAAATCAAACTGGGCAATTTCTGATCGACGTGTTCTTTTTGTAGGGAGTGTTCCACTGATTTCGTTGCTATTTGCCTCCACAAACCTTTTGATGTGGGTTTTTGACGTATATGTCGAAACACAACTTTTGTGACATGAGAGTGCAGTGTTAGGATCATCAGCTACTCTATGCTCTAATGCTACATGCAACCCATCACCACGGATTTTGCTACTTTCTATGATAGTACGCAGGCGCTGGGGCTTAGCAGAGATAAGATTTTCTTTTGATTGTCCACAGTTGAAGAGACACCCCTCTGCTTCATTGGATGCCATGTTTCAAGTCAGTCTGGAATAAGAAAGAGATATAAGAAATAATGTATGTAATATGGCCAAAACAACAAATGGCTCTAAATTATCACATATAAACTATTAGTTGTTTTTCTAAGTATATTTGTGTCTGTGAATAAAAATAATAAAACAAATGTGAGGGTAATAATTATTGCCAGCCCATACCTACAAATTATGTTCTACACAATGAACAATTTGGAGATACTATGTTTATCAGTACAAACATCTAAACAAAACAAAATTTCAAAGCGTAAAACTCCACTGGAAAATAAACAAGAAATTAAATTTTTCCTATTGAAAACTACATTTTCGGAAACAAGCAACAAAAGTTAGGCAGTGGTACTGCACATCAGAGAAAACCAGGCAGAAATCCATCCTAGTTTGGACATAGGTATTACTAATTCATAAAAATCTATTTTAGACAGTCGACAATCGCTCGAAAACGTTCCTTCTTTCTAATTGCAATAACAAAAATTCCCCAAAGGTGCCACAGTGGCACCGAAGACCCCCATTGAGATGGAGAGACTGTGTAAGACAAGCTTTGGATGATAGAGGAATGACTATAGATCAGGCAAGGGAAGTAGTAATAAACAGGAATGAATGGAGAATGCTTGTAAATAGATGAGTGAACACGAGGTCATTAGGGGGAAGGGATCTGGAGCAAGTTGGACTAGATAATAGTCGAGCAGGCGCCTGGCCTCGGGAGACGGCTTATATGAAGGGTACGCTTGGAAGTGTGGTGGGCGGGATTGTGGTTTTGCTCTGCTGCATGTCTGCCTGGCGAGATCGGAATCTCTTCGTGTGGTCGGGGGCCGGGGAAATGCTCGAGGGACCTTGGTGACCCTGGTTTCTGGGACTTCTTTTGGATGACCTACAGTAGATTTGTGTGCATTTCTATTTTGTTTTTGTGTGTTCATTGTTTTCTGTTGTGTTGTCCCTATTCTGGCTCTGTCTTGACCCCCCCCCCCCCCCCCCCCCGCCCTAAATAAAGACAAAAAATGCGGATTGAACCTGAGCATATCAGATAGAATATAATGAAGTTAAATAGCCTAGGCAAATGTTAGACCAATAGTTTTGTTTGTTTAAAGTAAAGTAAAAAATATGCTAACATACAGAAACTGTTAAACACAATTATTTAATACCAGTTGTCTGGATAGTTGCTGAGACGGCGAATGAATGACTTTATATGACCACATATTAACTAGCACACACACACACACACATTTATTTAGCATATTATATAATACCATCCTTCATACAAGTTATATAATAAAACATCATACACTATGCAACCAGTAAATATACAGCCAACACCATCCCCCTTTTGCCAGACACAAACTACCATACCCAGTGTTATGTAAAGAATATTCCACCTTTCTCCCCTCTCATTGTCACACATACATACAGAAAAACAGACAAAAAGGGGTCTAGGGCTGAACTGAGACCCTACCACCACTGACACGTCCACAACCCATCATTATAAACGGTTCCCTGGACATAACTCAGGAGAACCGTGTTAGGAACACGGTAGCGCACGGAGGTCGGACTTCCCTTCTATAGTCAAACAGATCTTAACAGGCGGTCCTACCTGCGGTTACTCCCTTTACATTGGTGCCACATGTATAATCCCTAACAACGAAAATATATTATTTTCGGTATTAAGTACCTTAACCCTTTACGAGCGGCCTATGCGGTTTATTTATATGTACCGCCCAGCGGGGTGTTTTTAGCCAAAATAGGGCTGTTTACGTGATCATTTTCATGCCTAAATAAGACCCAGAACGTAAAACAAGTATCTATCCCTGAAAGGGCATAAACAGAGCTTTCGAATGACACCATAACGATCCTTTTATGATGGCTAGTTTTCTTGCAATAACCGTGCAACGCGAGTGCAAAAAGCATGTAATTAGCCACTTTCCCGATACAATTCCGTATATAGCGAGTGAGAAAGGTAGGAGGGAGGTAAGATTCGTGTCAGTAGGTTCGCCGCGGTGGTCTGGAGCAGTCATACACTCGCTACTCTCCTGCCACCACTTGTCTCTCTGTCTCAGCAACATTACGTGCTGAAATTGCCACTCGAGTTATGTCGAGCGCCGCCACATAGTCCAGCTTTATTTAACTCGACTTATGTGGTGAGCCTCTTTTTAAGGGTTAAGTCGGTTTGAAATGCTCAGGCTATTTCTACAGGTACAAAAAAGCTTTTTTGTTTTTATAATTAATTCGCTTATTAGTAAATTCAATGGACATTGTATACAGCTTGGCAACATGGCTACAGCGACGTTGTCAGACGTCGGCCAAAAAAACTCATCACAAATTTCACGTGATGGTGCGCTGCCAGGCGCACAAAATTTATACTCACTTCATTTCATTCCTGACTTTGACACCATCCACAATGGAAGCCGCTCCAAATCGCCCCACCACTTGCATAGTCAGACAAAACAGATGGTACAGATGGTGTATGTGTGGGGTGGGGGGAGTGGTGTGGGGTGTGGGGTTAGGTGTATAGGGTGAGTGAGAGAGAGAGATAAATATTAATATAATTTATTATAGCAATAATAATCTATGCATTCATGTGGGCTACACAGTCTTACACATACAGTATATAGAGAGAGCCGATCTCCCTACATTGACCTTGAACGGGGGGGGGGGGGGAGGTAGCGAGAGTAATACGGAAAGGATCAAGTGGACAGGTGGCACCAGTGTAAGGGTAGGTGACCGCGACCATAACAGCCTGTTTAGGTCTGTAGGACTATAGCACTATTATTTATGGAAGAACAAAAACAAACATGTTTGAATAATTGACTTACTAAATAAATGAATGCGTATATAAATATAAATATACTGTATACATTTACACAGTACACTAAACACTATATGTATAACATTAATGTTTTGAGTGTGGTACACATTGGCTTAAAAAATGCTTAATCCACTCAGGCACTTATTCACTAACTCAACTCAATCGGCACATTCTCATATTTATACATGGTAATCGGGCCATGAACTAAATGGCAAGGAATGTGACACAGGTGGTTAATGAACCTATTTAAAACTTACATTTGCTGAAGTAGGCCTAGACCTTCCAGGGATTAACATGTAAATACAATAAGGGACGCAACTATGTTGACCCATCCAAGATCAGCAAGAAGAAAGCAAAATCTCATAATTTGACGAGATGTCCAATGCCTATTTACCGAGGTCCTGTACTCCCCTTCAGCGCCTTGTTTTAGCAACGTGTGCCTCACCTGGTACAGGTAAACAGAGAGAGAGAGAGTGTGAGAGAGACTATATATATATATATATATATATATATATATATATATATATATATATATATATATATATATATATATATATAGATATATATATATATATATATATATATATATATATATATATATATATATATATATATATATATATATATATATATATATATATATATATATATATATATATATATATATATATATATATGTATATATAATTATATATATATATACTGTATATATATATTATGTAGTAAATCTCGCAGGGAAATTTACTATTGTAACACCAAGCTTTCGTCTCTCGATAAACACATGTTCAGGGTATTTAAGTATTACTCTGAAGATGTCTTGACATAATACAAGAATGCTCGGTGCACCAATGTTTCTTTTTTCCTGCGAGTTATATTACATAATTGATCACCCGTGTTTGTGATTTAAACTCCATACATAGTATATAGGCAAGTGGATAGACTAGCCGAACAGCATTGTAGCATGGCCACCCTCATAAAGGGGAGTAAGGCGTCCAGAAATATATACATATATATATATATATATATATATATATATATTGAGATGACGGGCCCCCAACTAACGATACACCGAGAGGCCAGCATAACCACTCAGGCAACCTTCAAACCCCAGGACAGACGACGAGGACGTTTACCTGAGTCCCCCCTACGAGTCTGCCGGAATCTAACTGAGTTGACCATGCCCAGCCGCCCATTCCACAGTTCTCTTTCATACCCACAGCCATCTAAGAAAACGGAGGACTCTCTCAGCCAGTCACAAGCCACCATCCTCAGCCAACCACAACCGCCCTGGAACCACCAATAAGAACCCTCCTTTTATGTAGCCTCCACCAGAAGTGACGCTCCCTGTGTTATTCCGCCAGATTTGGAATATGATGAGCACTCCCTTATGCAATCTACTCACCAGCACCCCGGATATTGCAGAAACAAATGGACCTGATGACGCCTGACTACTCCAGGCCCGCGAGGATACAACTACAATCCCGTATGTGTATGTCTGAGTATAATTAGAAGACCTGCAAGGCAGCTGCTCCAATTTTAGCTTTAAGTGTTTCCTATTTTTCATAGCAGCCCTGAACCTTCCAGCTGCCCCATTAAATATTGTAATATTACCTTAACACCAGGCCCATATGATAATACCTGAGTTTCAAGGCTAGAATGTATAATATGTACCTCACAACAACCATTTTTCCTCTTTCCTCTATACCCCTTTTCCCTCGAGTTCATTGACACCTGAAGCAAGAAAATATTTGCATAGGCCCTCAGAAAAACCTGAGGAAAGTACACACCACCTCACTTACTGAATAGGCATTACCTCTCTGGGACGGCCTAGTTAAGGTCAGAGTTGCTACGGTGCCCCCCCCCCCCCCCATGGCCCTCGAGAGTGCCCCCTGGACGTTGGCCCCCTTCCGGATGACCAGAAGGGCCACTTGTATGTTGCCTGGCGCCCTGAACCGAGGACCCCTGCTCGAATTACGTAACCAGGCTTAGATCGAGGACCCCTGCTCGAGGAGGTAACCAGCTGTGCAAGATTGGCTACTACCCTCTACGCCGGCCAGACCAGCACTCTCGCCCCCCTGCCCTCCCAAATACTTAAGTGTTTCTGTGTCTTTCTCTTTTGGTTATTGTTGTGAGGTATTGATTATGTAAATATGTGAACCGTGTCGTGCCCTGATTTACTTGTGATCTGTGCCCAAGATCCCGTACTTGCGTAATAAGTTGCATCCTTCTGAACCTGCGTTACTCAGTGTTAATCTTGCTTTAATTCCTTGACCCTTGTTCAAGACTTTATTTAATCTATAACTTACGCATACGTTACATATCAGTGTCATTAACATATATTCAGGCCCCCCACGCTCGCAGATTTACTGACTACGTGTATGTTGATTTATTACTTGTGAGTTGAAGTCCCAATATATTCCGTGATCAATCCATTTATATAATCACTATTTGCCTAGAACCTATGCCCAATTTTCCAACGATTGCTCAGTGTAATTCCTAAAATCTCTATTCAGTAATCGCATATGAAATATACCTTATAGACGTGCTTTTATGTGCTTGTAAATCTTGATGTTGTGATATTTCGAATACCGTGTTTAGGAATTCTTTCCTCCGTGTTTCTTGACACTTTCATCCACCATACACAAATTGTATCTGTGTATTTTATTCACCTCGCCCTGTTAAGCCGTTCAGGCCCGAGCCTGGTACTGCCTGTATTAAGTATAAATGAGTAGGACTTCGTCGCCTACGCCCATGTACTAATTGTGCCTGTACATTTTATTTCCCTCGCCCTGTTAAATCGTTCAGAAGCGAATCTGATATTGCGTTAAATATCAATGAGCTAAACTTCGTCATTAGCGCCAATCTAATTATTAAGTACGATCTACCGATCGATATCTATTAATCAGTCAGTTCTCACTTTTTGAGATTTAACTTTAGCATTCATTCAAGTCTGAGTCTATTGGAACTCAGTTAGTTATTTTGTTGGTCTTCGTGTGTTGTCTTAATCGCGAATATTGAAGGTTACATCTTGACATAATTAATACCAACCAGTAGACCTATTAAACTACCTTTTCACTCTTATTAAATTCACGTTATTACTTTGCTTTACCTAAGAAAAATATAGAAACACAAATTCCTAAGTTCAGTTCGTTATCATAGCATATGTTCAAGTAATATAATTCCGTAATAAGATATAACTTCCTTGAGGACGATTTTGATACTTCTCAATTACTATAAATAATAATCTCAGCTTTTTCCTGTAAAGTAAATTAACATCGCACTGCAGCTAGTTCATAGTTGCATTAACTAGAAAAAGTATTATTTACCATCTCAGTTCACCTGGTGACCTTCCCAGGGACCTGACCAGAGGGCAAGCTCACGCGGTCAGTTTTAAAAGGGTCAGCTGAGCCCCACGCGTGACTCACCTTGCCTCCTGTGACAGTATCTTTTTAACCTCAACTCTTCTCATCGTCACCCTAGGATCATTATCTAGGGCATTGAAGTCTCTTTGAAAGCGGAAGATATTTGACTCTCATTTATTATTGCATTGAAGGTTAAACTTGATTCTTGTACATTATGCCTCTATGTATGTTTTTCCACATGATCTAATTTAATACTGGACTCTCACGATTGAGTTTTTTCTGGTATCAGTTACATTGTTCTGAAATAAGGACAATATATATATTTGCTATTATTGTGGGATTTTCCTTTATGAATATTACTCTCAACCAAATCTCATGTTTATTCAATAAAATATTTGTATGTGTTCTTCCTTGTGTTGTTATTGAGTATTATATTGAACCTTTGAATACCATTTTTATTGCTTATAGAACCTACTCGGGACGTTCCTGTCAAGTATATTTAAGTCCATCAAACCAGAATCGGATTGTTTTACGGACTGTATCAAGGGAACTAAACGATCAGAACCCGGCACAACATATATATATACACACACACACAGAGACTGGATAGATAGATGTAGACCTTGAAAGTAATTCCGTGAGTGAGACGGTATAGTTCCCTGTTAGGAATGCTAAAACAATATGATGCATAGCGTATGTTAACATCGCCAAAATTATGAATACTAACTAAACAAGATGTTTACAGATTAAATGTGCCTTACCATTAGGCTATTACAAGAAACACAACCAATGCAACACCCCTGCACAGTATTCACACCAATGGACAGTCGGGCTTGAGGAACAATCCTTCGTGTACAGAACAAACAAGAAAATCGAATGTATTGCCTCGTCGTCGAAAGGGAGCATGTGAGGCCGATAAATTCGCGACCACCTCCTCTCGCGGGTTACGTCGTCTGGCCATAGATAGATAGACCATAGATCGGGGAGTTCACACAGGATGACTTAATGGATATTTACTTATACAGTATGATAACCGAAATTTCGTAAGTGAGACCATAAATTAGTATTAGCAGTATGAGGTAAACCAATATTATTAAGTTTGTTATTACATTATTTATGTTGTGATGGAACTATGGTTATCCTTGGTGAAAGTATGTTGTAGTTTCCTGGATAATTTGTACTGTACTATCCTCCGTGTACCAGGTTGGGTATCTCACCAATTACAGTCACCACAGAGTAAATACTGTGTACATAAGCGCAGTAGTCAAGTGTAGCCTAGCGGATGCTCCCCCATGTTACAATGTTTACCAGTACAGATTATAATAACACAATTTCACCTCTACCCTTCCCTCTCTCTTTATACTCTTATCACCACCCACCTTTCCCGACAATATAGCCTTCATATTGCAATATCAAAGAAATATTCCAGACCATATAATAATATATCCTCCTGGGTTAATACCTCTCATTTCATCTTTCGTTAGTTAACGGAAATTATCGTAGATTCACGGCCAGGAGTTCTGTTGTATATATTTCAATTCTGCTTTGTATTCTTATATGGATACAAAAGTAATTCGTAATTCACCCGAGTACATTTTCTGTAAAAATCATATAATAAAAGAACTAGCTAGATAATATTATATATCATTAGTTTGGCAAAATTAGTGTGGCTAGTAACTCGTGCATTACAATGTTTCACTAGCTGTCATTGAATTGGACACATTTCATAGTATTGTCAATCTTGAACTATGTAAAGATTGTCATACTTAGTAAAAAAATTAACCAATCTGTCTAAAGTCTTAATTAAGAGAAATAAGCAAATATAGATACGAGAGTATATTATGCATAAATGGATTATATGCTACAGGAATGAAAACAAGTAACAGCGTTGTCCTCAAGATTAAATAATCGTGTGAAGTTAGGCCAGGCGTGACTAGCTGCATCTTATTTTGTTCAGGGGGAGTCAGTTGTTGCACCATACATGATCAAGCTCTCAAACTAGATTCGATGAGGTTTAACCCTTGTCCATCGGGGCCCGACTTAAGTCCGTATCTAAAAATCTGGGCTATGTGGGGGGGCCCGACTTAGGTCTGTGTGCAATTTTGGCACAATATTGGCTCTGAGAGAGAGCCGAGCGGTGGGAGGAGCGTAGGTTACCTCAAAACCGCTCGCCACGACCGTCGTGGGCCCACTGACATGTACTCCACTCTATTCCACCCTCTCTCATTCGCTACACACGTAAATACGTAACGAAATGACCGTATTTTAGCGATTTTTCCCTTCGGTTGCACGATCGTTGCAAGACAACCAGTGATCGTAGAAGGATGGTTCGGGTGTCATTGGAAAGCTCAATTTACGCCCTTTCAGAGATACATACATGTATTACGCTCTGGCTCTTGTTTACGCATGAAAAAGAGCACGGAAATAACCCCATTTAAGGTAAAAAAAAAAAACTCTGGGCGGCACGGTCAAATATACCGCCTAGCCCGCTCGTTGAGTGTTAAATATTAATGAAACGAAGATAACGGGGGAGTATGAAGAATGAAAGGTTTATAATTAGCAAGTAAACAAATAGAATCAGGAACGCCGTAGATCGACGTGCTATAATAAAACAGAGAAGGACTGGGCAAAGGAAATATTAGCTTATTTTGGTTTTGGTCGTCGTCAGGGTCAGAAAATTGTTGGAACATTAAGCCATACGTGTCCAACCTTTATATTGACCAAAGGGGAGGTAGATTCACTCAAGCGATTTTTGTAGTCTATATATTTGATTTCAGTATTATTTTGTTTTGTTTTTTTACTCACCCTGGTGGAATTATGAGGCTATTCTCGCTGTGCATTTTTGATTGGGTAATTTTGTTCTGTTTTGACAATATTCAAAGTCTAGTTTGCACTTGTCTCACCAACTGCACTCAAGATGGATTAATTTAGGTATCGTATTTTTTGCACAGGTTTGATTCCAAGTCGTACACATTCAAGTTGTCATATGAAGGGTTCGTATAAATACATAAACTAATATAATGACCAGTGTGAGGGAGGCAGGGAATGAATGAAAGGATTGAGGAAAATGAGGTGAAAGAAGCAGTAAAACAAATGAGAGCGGGAAAAGCAGAAGGTTTGGATGGTATTGCTGTGGAGTGTCTAAAGAAGGGTGGAGATGTGATAATAGATTGGTTGGTGAGACTTTTCAATGTGTGCTTTGCTGTGTCAATGGTACCAATAGACTGGAAGAGTGCATGTATTGTGCCATTGTACAAGGGGAAGGGAGATCGGCCGGAGTGTTCAAGTTATAGAGGTATTAGTTTATTGTCAGTGGTTGGAAAGCTGTATGGCAGGGTGTTGATAGAGAGGATAATAAAGTGTACGGAAGTTGCAATAGGAGAAGAACAGTGCAGTTTTAGGAGGGGAAGAGGGTGTGTGGATCAGATGTTTGCAGTAAGACAGTTATGCGAGAAGTATTTAGAGAAGCATAAGGAGATATTTTTGGCTTTGATGGACTTGGAAAAAGCATATGATCGTGTGGACCGTGAAGTAATGTGGAAGGTGTTAAGGATTTATGAAATAGGAGGAAATATGTTAGACGCAGTTAAGAGTTTTTATGAAGGGAGCAGAGCATGTGTGAGAGTAAGAAATGGTGAGTTGAGTGAATGGTTTGAGGTAAAGGTAGGTTTGTGACAGGGTTGTGTAATGTCACCATGGCTGTTTAATATGTTTATGGATGGTGTGGTGAGGGAGGTGAAAAGGAGAACTATGGGAAGAGGATTGGGTTTAGTAGGAAAGAATGGTAGAGATTGAGAGTTGAATCAGTTGCTGTTCGCTGATGACACAGCATTGGTGGCGGATTCTGATGAGAAACTGCAGCGGGTAGTCAAAGAGTTTGGTGTGGTTTGTGGAAGGAGGAAACTGATGGTGAACGTCAATAAAAGCAAAGTAATGGTGTGTAATAGGGGAGAGCATCGGGTGAATCTAGATGTGAGGCTGGATGGGGAAATATTGGAACAAGTAGAGTGTTTTAAATATCTAGGAGGAACGATAAGCAGGAGTGGAGGTATGGAAATGGAGGTAACACAGAGAGTGTGTGAACGAAGGAAGGTTTTCGGAGCAATGGGAAGTATGTGGAAGACGAGAAATCTCGGAGTGAAAGTAAAAAGTGCACTGTATCAAGGAATTGTTGTGCCAACAGTGATGTATGGGGCTGAGACATGGGCTCTGAAGAAAAAGGAGAAAAGAGGGCTGGATGTGATGGAGATGAGCTGCTTGAGGAGTATGTGTGGAGTTACTCGTAGAGACGTATTGAGGAATGAAGAGATACGTAGGAGAGTGGGGCAGTAGGAACATTTGCCAGCCAGAGTGGACAGAAGGGTGCTGAGCTGGTATGGTCATGTTGAATGAATGGGAGATGAAAGGCTTACAAAGAGAATATGTGAGTCAGGTACAAGGGGAGATAGAAGGGCAGGAACACCCCCATTGAGATGGAGAGACTGTGTAAGAAAAGCTTTGGATGATAGAGGAATGACTATAGATCAGGCAGGGGAAGTGGTAGTGGACAGGAGTGAATGGAGAATGCTTGTGAATAGTTGAGTGAACACGTGGTCATTTGGAGTAAGGGGTCGGGCGCAAGTGGGACTAGATAATAGTCCATCAGGCGCCTGGCCCGGGGAGACGATTAATATGAAGGGTGCGCCTGGAAGTGTGGTGGGAGGGCTTGTGGCTTTGGCTCCGCTGCATGTCTGCCTGCCGAGATCGGAACCTCTCCGGGTGGTCGGGGGCCGGGGGAGTGCTGGAGCAACCTGGGTGACCCTGGTCTCTGGGTCTTCTCCTGGGTGACCTAGATGTGTGTGAATTTGTGTTTTTTATCTGTTTTTATTTGTTGTTTTATGTTGTTTTTGTGTGTTCCCTGTTCTTGCCCTGTCTTGAGTCGGGTACACCCAAAATGGGGATTGTGCCTGAGCATATAGATAGATAGATATAGAGGGAGAAAGAGTTAGGGATTCATTCTCATTGTTTATGTTAACCCCTTGAGCCCCAGCTGATTTATTATTGTTTGACACCCAGAACCCAGGCGATTTTCGATTTGTTTTTGTTTTTTTGGTCGAAAAGACATGGAATGGGTTAGTAATGTAGGAATAAATACCAAAAAACACTCACCAAGGTCATCTGGGGCAAGGGGAGGGGGGGGAGGGGGGTTTACCACTACCTCTGGGTGCCATGTGCCTATTCAAAACTCCCTGGCGGCTGGTGGCTGGGTGGGTGAGTGTGGCTGATGTTTTAGAGTGAGACCCGTGAACCTGTTTCTAATCATGATTTTGCCAATTATGGGGCATTTATGAGTGGATCGCAGTACCAGTATTTCCTCAGCGACAACATTTTTGTCACCCCCATTAGAATGACGATAGCCAGAAACGTGTAGATTTCGGGGACTGCGAGGTTGGTCCACTTTAGGCGGGCAGAGTGGGGCATTTGTTCCTTGCCAGCAATGAAATAATAATTGTACCAGTTTGTCTGCTCAATAATTAGGGATATCAGAATGGCAGTAAAGAACTGCAGGAAGACGTCAAGTCTTGTTTTCCTGCTTCAGGGATCGCGGGGCCAACCTCCACCACCACCACTGGGTGCATGCGACTATTCAAACCTCCCGGGCCGGCAGCTGGCGGCTGGGTAGGTGAGCGTGGCTGATGTTTTTGAGTGAAACTCATTTGCACCATCCGAGCATCATGTGTACCTCCTCAGTGCGAAAAATAACAATAAGTATCACTGAATGTATAGGTACAGTGTATAAATGAGTAAAGTCCAGTGTTATAAGTGCCGGTGAGTGGCAAGCCTATAGTTTCCATGGTGACGGGCGGCCATCTTGCCCATGGATTATAACAATATGCACGAACTAACACACACTCAGGTAACTGGTCGCCACACCTCCCACCCACACTCCCCACTTTCGCTTTCTGTGACCACTCTCTCTCTCTTCTGTCCACTCGCTCCGCTTATTGTTGTTGTTTTATTGTTGTTGTTTCTTATCGCATATTTTATTGTGTCACTATCACTTATACAATATACATAATTTTAGGCACTTTTGACTTAGAATATATCTTCACACATTGTATGTTTGTACTGTTCACTCACATTGAGTGTCTTTTATTGCAGTATTGTATACACACAGTTTTTAAAGTTTAAAATATATATACAGGTATTGGTGTCCATCACTGCTATACAATAATGTTAGTGTCACTATCACTTACACATTGCGTTTGGCACTTTGTACTTTGAATATATAAATATATTTACACTGTTTTTTGACACATAGTCTTCACTCATGTTAGCGTCTTTAGAAGTGTTGAATGGTGTGATATTCCCTGAAGCACCTTGGTAAACAGAGCAAAACATCACAGTCTGGGCAGTAGAACCTGGTTTCTGCTCTGCTTGGGGTCCTCTGTGTTGCTGGGGGCGTGGGCCAGTCATATTCTTGCCCAATAACTCACTTGATGCAGAAGTTCTCCATCGTTGCTTGATTGCCGGTGATAGATGAGTAGATGATGTTGCAATTGTACAGGGTTATATCGAGGAGGAGGAAGAATAACTTTTTGTACCACTTCATCGTCTTCCTCGCACACTCGACTGACGAGATGACAGCGTCTGACTTGTCCACCAGACGCATGTAATGTTGTAATCGCAGATTGCCAAAGGTTTCTTTACCTGTTCACCTGTTGCTCGTTCATGACGTCTGGTGTCTTTGAAGATGGGACGGTGGACAGTTGTGATGACGTTGACATCCCGGTTATCCATCCAGGACAGCAGTAGGACATTGTTGGACTGGCGGTAGATTATTGAGCCCTTTTCCCTCCTGGTTGGTAGCTCGGGCATGAAGGTGTGACTCCTCCTGTCGGTGCCACACACTCCTGTATTGCGGCTATACAGGCACTTGGCAAGGGAGGGGCTGGTGTACCAGTTGTCGAGGTACATTATGTGGCCTTTGTCGAAGTAGTGAAGGTGGCAGCAAACTGTGCTTTCAGGTACTAAAAGATCGGTTGTATCCTCTCCATCGGGTCCTCCATATGCCTTGGTTGGTTCTGTTTTTGTTTTTTGTTTTTTTTTCTATGTGATTGAGGGAGGCAAAAGGCATAACTGCCTATAGCGAGTGCCTCCCCCATAGTTGAAAGAGTGACAGGGCCAAAATCAAGGGACGTTCGAGCCAAAATGCCTGGACACACGGAGTTTGAAGCAATTTAAGTCATAGGAAGAGGGAAAGACTGATTCTGGGAGAGAGTTCCAGAGCTCAGATGTTGAGTAGAAGAAAGTTTGAGAGTAACGTTTCACTCTTGGGTTGGAGAGTTGCACAGAGTTGGGGTGGGATTGAGTTGCAAGACGGGTACCACGTGCCCTACGTAAAGGAGGTGGTATGCACTGGTTGTGAGTTTGACTTGCCAGGCTGTCTACGAAATGAAGATTCTCCATGATGGCCATGAACCTGCTTCTACTTATGATTTTGCCAAATATGGGAGTGTTTATGAGTGGATCCCAGGACCAGTATTTCCTGAGCGACGACTTCTTTGTCACCCCCATCATTATCACTATAGCCAGGAACGTGTAGAATTCGGGGATTGCGAGGTTGGTCCACTTTAGGCGGGCAGAGTGGGGCATTTATCCATCAACAATCAGGGACATCAGGTTGGCAGTAAAGAACTGCAGGAAGACGTAGAGTCTTGTTGTCCTAGGTCCAGCGTCAGGGATCACAGGGCCAGCCTCCCTCACGCCCACAAAGTTATATACATTGGGCTGGTATCGTGCCCCATCCACCCAATTCCACTCATCCTGATCGGCGACACCTTTGTCGTCGCTGCCATCAGAGGGATGGTCAGTACCAGGGCGGGAAGAGGTTGTCCTGCCTCTTGACCTTTACCTTGATCTAGATCAGGATCTTATCCTTGAACTAGAGGTAGATCCAGTGCTGGGGCGTCTTATTAGGGGCACCTTGGGTGCCCGGCCGCGGGTGGCATACCCACGTCATTGGCAGTGATGGGGTGACTCGGCGACGAGAGGCGTCGGGGTTGCTGAAGGTCGCAAGCTGTGGTGACACAGGATGCCTGATGGGGGAGTAAGGCAGTGAACCAGGGGGTGGTTCACTTCTTTCACATGTGGAATATTTATAACTAAACGAATATGTGTTGCAAGATTTCACACTTGGGTGCATGTTATTCTGTAAATCTATATATATATCTATTCCCAAATATATTTATCCTCGAGAGCGTGACCACGAATGAATTGCCTCTTTATTCCTTCCGTACAAATTAGCTTAGGAGTGATAATTACAAATTCAGGATATATATATATATAAATATACATATATACAGTATATATATATATACAGTATATATATATATATATTTATATATATAGTATACAGTATATATACTGTATATATATTTATTTATATAGTATATATTGTACTGTGTGTCACTGTGTGCATAGCAAGGCATGACGGTAGGAAACAATATTGTCATGTGCATGTAACTACAACATTGTGTGCACAAGACAAAAAAATGCACTGTAACCGTTTCCGAATTTAATAGAGAAGGTCGGCATGAGGCTGAACGATAGAACGTGTAAGCTGCGACAACTTCAAAGACGGGATTGTTACCGGCTTAGATACACAACATACACACACATACTCTTCTCTCTCTGTGTGCGTGTGTGTGTGTGTGTGTTCCATCTGCGATTCTTCGGCAGTTTGTGTGTGGCTTTGTCTAAGTCTGTATTTTCACGTGTTTGCAATTTCCTGCCAGTCTGTCATTTTGTACGGATTTATCAGAATGTTTGTGTACTGTATGTATGGATACCTATCGAGATGGGTCTGTATTTATCTGTGAGTCGGTTTTGAATTTGTATATATTTGCGATTATAGGATAATGTAAGAACAGAGAGGGTAGCTCCAAATAGTTAGTAATGTGGATGTTATTGATCACCCTGAGGATTATGGCGCGATTTAACACTTTGTTTTGAATATTATTTGACGATTGTTTTCAGATTAGTAATGGTAGGCCTATATGGAAGTCAAAGGAGATGGCTCATTGAGATAGTATTCATCCTATTAATACCCACTGGACCTTCTTAAGCTGCATAAAATCGCCAAATGATTGCAATAATGCACAGTCAAAATGTGTCATAATCCTCAAGGGGTTAATACCAACTTAAATAATCCGCCAATCAATCAGTAGCAAGTTATGCAGTTACTAGCATATATAAAGGTGGGCACAACAAATGATTCAATAAATAAACAAATACAAACATCAAGTGTATATACACATAATTGTTTATGTATATAACTGTATAACCACACACACACACACACACACACACACACACACACACACACTAGGCACATGAGGCTAAAAGCCAGCTATATACACTGAGTAATGGGTTTCTCAGTATCATTAATTTGGTTGTGATGGCGTGTGTTGCATATCATTGTTTACCGTGTTGAGACTTGGTGATTTATATTGTGTGAGGGACTACAGAGAGATACGAGAGCTGTGCTGGTAGGAAGGCGAAGAGAGGGTATTAGTGGAGAAATCAATAATACAATATAATATAATTTATTAATGGAAATATTTAAGTTCACAAATAGTACATGATATGGATCATTGCCGTGGCAGACGATTGTACAAATCAATACTAAATACCAAATCAAACCAATATATAAGAGACAAATATATGTGTGGTACTTGTAAAGTCAAACGTATATTAACACATCCACAACCTCAATATTGAATATAATATCTAGCTGTTACACATAATTGGTTGTTAACGCCTGTCTAAGCGTCCTCAATGACGCACTTATGCTGGGGTCACACATTCACGTATATGCTCCCGTATGCTCCCGTACGAAGGTTTATTGGTAGTTGGCAACCGAATACGTAAAACGTAAGGGCTTAGTACGCAAAACGTAAATAAAATTGTGTCTAGTCGTGGGGGTTGGTACGCATGGCGGGCGTAGCCACGCTGTTCTTGGAGGTGGATGGTGCGGCCAAGGTCGCCCGGTATATTTTGGATTTCGAATCAGATACGGGGCTCGCGCTCACGTATGTCAAAAGTCAGGAAAGCATACGTTTTACCTGGCTAGCTGCTACGTCTTACGGCTGCAGCCCCGTAAAACGTAGCAGCTAGACAGGTAAAACGTAAGTTTCTCCCGCCAATCGTACAATGTTCACGTAAAACGGGAAAATGAAAGTAAGTCCGGCCGCATCTGGCAACACCGCCGCACTGCGTGTTGGCGGGAAGACGCGGCAACGTTGTACGGGGGGTATATAAGAAGGAGCGGGGGACACTCCCGTCATACCTCTCACCACACCGGAGCAGCAAACAACAAAACAACCCTGCCACCTGCTTGCCACCCTCTGCACCCTGCCCTGCCCTGCTTGCCACCCTTTGCACCCTGCCCTGCCCTGCTTGTCACCCTCTTCACCCTGCCCTGCCCTGCCCTGCCCTGTACCATGCAGAAGAAAGGCGTGAAGAAGGCCAGGAAGGCTTCCCCTGTCACCTCGACGTCTGACACATCACCTGGTGACCCCTCTCAGCCCGGCCCCTCCAACTCTGACCCCTCTCAGCCTGGCCCCTCCAACTCTGACCCCTCTCAGCCTGGCCCCTCGACGCCTGATAATGAAATTGTTCTCGACCTCGGCCCCGATAGTGGAGAGCTCGAGGTTGAAGTGGATGATGAGACTGATGAGGAAGAATAGGAGGAAGAAGTAGAACCTGCACTTACCAACAGCCAGGCTCCACCAAAGAAACGGCGCAGGAAGAAGACGAACGTGATACTGACGGAGGAGACGGAGAGGATGCTGGCTGATTGGATTGAGCTGGATGCGCCTTTCATTTTTGACAAGGGGGACCCCAGGCACAAGAACAAGGAACATATAGAGTCTGTATGGGCGGAGAAGGCTGCGACCATGGACCCACCAATGACCGCCTTCGATTTGAAGACCTGGTGCTCCAGGTTCGGCCGGCTCAGCAAGTTGAAGAGTGGTGATGGGGCCAAACGACTGACTGAGAGGGAGAAGTGGATCCTCAGCATGTTCCACTTCATGAAGCCACACATCGTCCGTCAAAAGAAGCCCCGGTCACTTGGTATGCCTCAGGTACGTTGATATTTTTTATGTTTTCAACCCTTCCACAGTGACAGTGTCAGTTTTAGGTTATTTTCGTAATTATTTGCTTATAATGATGCTATTATTGTGTTCAATTTATCGTGTTAAACTTCAATATTTGTTAATGAAACGCATAATAACTCAAACCAGTTTATTCATGTTATTTTAACCCTTATTTAGCGGCGAGCAACATAAGTCGAGTTAAATAAAGCTGGACTATGTGGCGGCGCTCGACATAACTCGAGTGGCAATTTCAGCACGTAATGTGGCTGAGAGAGAGAGACAAGTGGTGGCAGGAGACTAGCGAGCGTATGACTGCTCCAGACCACCGCGGCGAACCTACTGACACAAATCTCAGCTCCCTCCTCCCTCTCTCACTCGCTACATACTCAATTATGTACTGAAAGTACCGAATTACCTGCTTTTTGCACTCGCGTTGCACGGTTATTGCAAGAAAACTATCCATCATACAAGGATCGTTAAGGTGTCATTCGAAAGCTCTGTTTATGCCCTTTCAGGGATAGGTACTCGTTTTACGTTCTGGGTCTTATTTAGGCATGAAAATGATCACGTAAACAGCCCTATTTTGGCTAAAAACACCCCGCTGTGCGGTACACATAAATAAACCGCATAGGCCGCTCGTAAGGTGTTAAAGGTTACAAGGATGAATGCTTATGTTGAATTTTATTTTAAATTTTATTTACATAAATAAGTACATGTTACTAATTCTACATTCATGTCACAACAGTCTGCTGCCCAGGCTGCAGCACCGGCGCCTGCTGCTGTTCCTGTCCCTGACCGCACCCCAACACCTCCTGTCCCAGTCTACGAGGTGGATGACCCCTCTGCCGGCAGTCAGGAAGAGGAGGACACACCCCCAGCCATCGCCCAGCCTGCACGGAGGGTGAAGAAGGGGAAGCCTCCTGGTGCTGTCCCTTCAACGTCAACATACGGTACCCTGGAGCAAGTGAGTAGAGAAAATATTAGTTACATTGTTCATTGGTGGCACCCCATTGCAATTCCATGCTATTATTAGATAAAGTGTTTCTGTTTCCAAAGTTATTACAATAACATAAATTAATAATAATACTAAAGATGTCATGATTTCACACCATACTATCGACAATAACTTTGAACATATTTTGTTCCCAGAATACCACAACATTTCATTGGTTAAAATAAATTTGTCGTCAAATATGAAAATATTATGTTTCGTGTGTTTAATGTTATCTTGTTTCTTGTTCAAGGTCCTCGCGAATTCTGAGAAGCTGCGCCAGAACCTGGGTCAGGCGTTCGATGTGGTCGAGGATCAGGACCATAAGTATTGGCGCTACTCCCTGGAGGGCATGGTGAAAGACTGTGTGGGGCTGCCTCCAGCTTATAACACCACACTCAAGTTGGAACTGTTGGCAGCCATCGACCGGTTCAAGGTTGCCCATGCGGAGGGAGTGCCCCGGCCTGGTCCGGACCTCTTGCTCCACGCCCACAGGAGCTTTGGGTTTCCGGCGCACCTACCCCAACCCGTGGCACAGCAGCATCCGACAGTGATGTACCAGGGCACTCCGGCAACCACCCTGCCTCCTCCCACCCTGTCGACCCCTCCTCAGCCTGGTCTTGGGGGCATCGTGCTACCTGCACACCAGGTTGCAGCATTGAAGTCGTTGTTGGTGCAGCCACCTGTAACGCCACCCCCTCGCCAATTCGTCCCGCCTACTGCCTCCACACCCAGCCAACCTTCTTTCGACCTGGGGCAGTTTGGCAACACATTCCTAGAAATGTTGACGGCGCAAAAATCACCTGCACCTGTCATTGCAGGGACGCCTGTGTCTGCCATAGATCCCCTGAATGAGACACAGGAGAACTAAATAATTTATTTAAACGCAATAATGATAATATGGTTAATACTAATTATGAAAATCATTGATGGACAACTTACATTAAATATTACTGTTAGACATAAAGTACAAAACAAAGGTAACATGGAAAACATAGACAAATTGAATGCAATTAGAAAGTCAAAGATGTAAAATTAAATAAGCATAGTACAATTTAAGTACACATATAATTTAAACTACATAGGAAGAACCTAAACATTAAAGAAAATGCACTTTCAAAGATACAATTACAATACAAAGCAAACTAGCAAAGCCTTGATGTATTTAAAAGTAAATGTAACTCACCTAAATCCGGTCATCCTGCCAAGCCACAGATCCTTGAGGGGAATTGAAGTAGGTCTTGAGGTAGTTGCGTTGAGCCTTGGCAAGCAGGGTTGCAGTGTTGCGGGTCACGGGTGGGATGTTGTTTCCTACAGGTGGGTCAGTCCTCCAGGCGGCAGGTATGAGTTGGTGGGTGTGTGGGTCCTCTTGATCTACCTCTGATTGGGGTGGGCATCGGCCTCGTAGGATGTTGTGCAGAATGCATGAGGCCAACACAACAACCTCTACACGTTCAGGTTTTAGAGATATTGCAGTGTGGAAAACCCGGAAGCGGTTGGCAAGAATGCAAAAGGCGTTCTCTACCGTCCGGCGGGCCCTGCTGATTCTGTAGTTGTATATTCGTTCCTGCTTCGTGAGGGATCATAGGGGGTAGGGCTTCATCATGTAGGCGCGTAGAGGGAATGCATCATCACCTACTAAGAAGTATTCCGTGGGTGGTCCAGTGGGATCGGTAGAGATGACCTCGGCGGGTGGCAGATTTGCGTCCTGTTTCTCAAGCAAGTTAGACAGACTGGTGTGTGCAAAGCCACCACCATCAGACTCTGACCTTATGGCACCAACGTCGACGTATATGAACTTGTAGTTTGAGTCAACAATTGCCATCAGGACAATGGAAAAAAACTTCTTGTAGTTGAAGTAATATGTGCCACCAAAGTTTGGGTTTCGGATCCGTATGTGTTTGCCATCAATGGCTCCTACACAATGCGGCAGATTCCATCGTTCCTCATAGCCGCTGGCAACCTCCTTCCATGCAGCAGGCGATTGTGGCGTCTTGATCTCCTGATCTCCGTAGACAGAAATGATGGCCTGGCAGGTGTCGGGAACAATTTGGCTGATGGTGTTGTGGGCAACACGAAAGTTGTATTGCAGGCTCTTATATGAATCACCCGTAGCGAGGAAACGTAGGGTGATGGCCACCCGCAGACCAGGAGGAATGGGGTTCCGCCAGAATGTAGGTTTCCTCTGAATGAGGGGTGTGACACATTCCACTATCTCATCAAATAGTTGTTTGTCTACCCGGGTGAAGTTTTTGTACAGTTGTGGACATTCGGCGGCCAACTCTTGCATCAGCTTCTCATAATGGCCATGTTCAGTACCCTCTGTCTCCGATCTTTCAGGAAGGCTTCTATCCATTTCACACATTTCTCCCCTATATTATAGCTTCTAACTTTCTCTATTAACCTTTTATGTGGGACCTTATCGAAAGCCTTCATAAAATCGCAATATACCACGTCTATAACATCACCATCCTCCAGAATTTGCATCCAATCATCTACCACCTTAATTAGCTGCAGTACCGTCGACCTCCCCGGCAAGAATCCGAACTGTCTCACACTGAAAAGTTGGTTTGATTTCATATGCTCCATTATTCCTTCTCTAATTACCGTTTCCATTAGTTTACACACAACACTTGTCAAACTGACTGGTCTATAATTTCCTGGGTAATTTGTCTTTCCCTTCTTAAAAATAGCTGTTATGTTCGCCTCTCTCCAGTCCATCGGGATTTGTCCTGTATTAAAAGATATTTCAAATAAATATTTTAATGGCTCTACTAACATCTCACCTCCTTCCTTTATGATTCTTGGATGTATCCCATCCGGTATATACACAAACACACAGACTGGATAAACTCCGTAGTCCTTGCAAGTAATTCCATGAGTGAGATGGTTCCCAATTAGCAATGATAACACAGTATGATGCGTAGCGTAGGTTAATGTTATACCAGGGTTTTTACCAGGTTTGTATAATTGGTTGTGGTGAGTTCTACCTGACTGGAGAATTATAAGGTCATACAATACATGCATAAAAGTCAGATAGATGTTACATATAACACTAAGTATAATTAAAAAGAAAAGTTTTTATCTTAACTTTTACTTGTACTTGTTACAGATAGTTATACATGATAAATTATAAGTTTATACAACAGAATACTGTCCTAGCACGATCGAAGATCTAGATGGAGCTCAGGTATACACTAGGTATTTAGCTTGCCTCTTAGCAATTAAATAATATAGAAACATTTATAAGTCGTACAACAATATGTGCTAGTTCAACATTTATACGTAACACTCTAAGCACTTGTACAATAGACAAGGATTTATACTGAGTCAATATAACGGACTCTAACTTTATATATGCACCGGCACACTGGTGAGAATTAGGCAGAGTCAATATGTTGGAACTCTAACTTTATATTATATACACCGACGCACTGGTGTGAATTAGGCAGAGTCAATTTGTTGGTACTCTAAATTTATATATCAGCGACCGCGCTGGTGTAGTAACTAGCGTCTCGGACCTCCACCCAGAAGGCCCGGGATCGCGCCCACGCTCGGCGCATTAAAGATTTTTCACAAGCACTGAGTCGTTACCGTCCCTCATGACCAAGGGGATGGGGTAGTAGTACAGGACCCCAATGGAAATACGCCTAATCGGCCTTATTGGGCTATCCTTAGCTGGCTTAGCATGCGCTAGCTTTAAGAACTATTATTAGTATTATTATTATTACCTACGCACTGGTTAGAATTAGGTAGAGTCAATATGTTGGGACTCTAACTTTATATAGGCACCTGCATACTGGTGAAAATTAGATAGAGTCAATGGTTGAGACTCTAACTTTAAGATACCTCGTCACTGGTATCGACTTGTTTCTTGTTTCTGTTAGGAGCTCCTAAAATAAACCTTGGAGCTGGGGAATTGATGAGTTGAGGTACAGCTTGCGGTCGTCTGAGTCTCCGCTGGGCTGTCCAGGTTGGCCTGTTGTGAGGATCAGTTGTTTAAGTTACAGTTGGATTAATTGGTATCGGGTCTTAAATGAGGCTCCTTAAATGTCATGACACTGGGCACCTCATCGGACGAACGTGAGTATGTTTTAGCACAGAGCTAGGCATACTCGACTATCCTGACCGTTATCTCAGTTCGAGCCTCTGGCATTCGAAACGTCAGGAGTCTTCGGCCCTACCACCCTCAATATGGTGAATGAAATAGGCCGTAAAATCAGAGAAGTTTCAGGAGAACCCCGGGAAACTCTCTGGCTCAAGCAAACACTAGGGATGGCTATCCTCCGGGGCAATGCCACCAGCGTCATGAGATCAGTACGACTGGGCCATGCCACTGTGTGAGGCCCGGGCAGGAGTGGTGTATCCCTAGTCTTTCCACGGTAGGGTGTCAAATAAACTTTATTTGTATTTAACATGTTTGATGCACATAAATAAAAGGAGATGTGTCGGATGGTTGAAAGCCACAGTTGCTCGCGCGTTTGGGGCTAGCAACACGTATTATGAAAAACATGTATCCATCAATCCATTCACTGTCTCTCACTTCACGCACTCACCCCCGCAATTTACCAGAGGATTACAGGTCTTCACAATACGTAGACGGAGGTCTTTAAAAAAAGAAAAAAGAGATAAATATATACAGTATATATATATATTAATCGGTGGTGAAGTTCCGTTCAGGTACTCTTGGTGTGGGGTCTTTAATATAATGTGTCCAATGTCATGACACAGTGATAATATATCGGGCTAACGCGACTAAATAATAAGGTCATGACCATTACTATGTTCCTCGACTGCCGCTGACCTTTATAAGCGGTTCAAAGAACTCGGGGCGGTGTTTAAACCTTTTAATTGCAAGTGTTCGCTAACATGTTGTTGGACAGATGCACTAAGGACTTTTCTATGCAGAGTGCCAGTTACGGTGTCTCGCAAAGCCCTGGACTAATCGAATGACCTTGTCATGTCAAGTATCAGTCGAGAAGTTAGAGAGCGTATTTAATAACAGAAGTAAGGTGGGGACATGTCTGCGAGCTTATACTGCCACTATTAAATGTGCTGCCTACTAGGGATTTCAATGTTATTACTATGTCATGACACGTGATAACAATGATTCCCTCAATAAGGAAAATAACTCCTCAGACCTGGGAAGATATTCGGCATGCCTTCGATCGTCCACTGAATGAGAGGGTAATTCTAGGACTATCACCACTAGTATGCCAGTGTTATGAAAGCCCTAGAATTGCTTGCCCTGTTCAGTTATTGTCGGGATAGTGACAACTTTGGCTGAGATGTCCCGGGGTAGGTGTGTGGGGTCACAATGTCATAAATCTGGTCAGGGACGGATCTAAGGGGATTAGGAGGGCTCCTTAAAAACTGGCGGGCAGGTGATTCGGCCTTTGGGTGGAAGTAGGGCGTAAGTGCCTGCTCTTGTGATGGTGATGGTGATCCTTCTTTCCCTGGCTGAATACTATTTTCCTTTTAGGAGTTTCTTGTGGTGTTCATAGTATATTAATATGCTAGCCGGGTGTTGATGGGAGTTCTGGTGCAATGGCGGTAATCCGGGCATCTCGTCTGGTGTTCGTAGGGGGCATGGAAGTATTATTATTAGGAAAATAGTGGCAGGTATAACTCGTGGAATTCTGGGGATTATTCTGTACACGTGGTATCACTCCGCGGGAGTTTCGTCTTCTTCTTCTTCTCGTTCTCCTTATTGATGATGTGGGATGCGGGGCATTGTGTTTATTTGTTTCTTTATTATTCCCGTCTGTGATCAACCTCTTGGTTCTAGTTTAGTCTTACCTTTATTTTCTTCGGAAGTCGTTTTTCGTGGTGGTTGCCATGATGTGATGATGTTGACATCCCGGTTATCAATCCAGGACAGCAGTAGGACATTGTTGGACTGGCGGTAGATTATTGAGCCCATTTCCCTCCTGGTTGGTAGCTCGGGCATGTAGGTGTGACTCCTCCTGTCGGTGCCACACACTCCTGTATTGCGGCTATGCAGGTACTTGGCAAGGGAGGGGCTGGTGTACCAGTTGTCGAGGTACATTATGTTCCCTTCGTCGAAGTACTGTAGTTCTCCAACATGGTGATGACGACGGCCCCAGAAATCCTGTATGTCTTCGATTCAACCAGTTCAGTTTTTATGCCCATGTACAGAATGATGTTCTGGATGTAAGCCGGTGATACAGTCACACATCACAAACAATTTCAGGCCATAATGATGATGTTTGCTAGGGATGTACTGCCGGATGCCGATATTTCCCCTCCACAGGAGCAAACTCTCGTTAACCCCTTCAGCATCATGACGCCTTTTTACCTTTGGTGCTGGCTAAAATTAGAAGATTTTATGCAGCTTAAGAA
>CM064532.1:21502051-21559551 GCA_032716605.1 Paralithodes platypus | reverse complement strand
AAAGACAATTATTTTATTTGCCTTCTTAACAACTTCTGACCATTGTTGACTCGGTTTTAGGTTACTCGATATTGTTACTCCCAGATCGGTTTCTCTGTTTACATTCTTAAGCTGAGTGCCATTCATCAAATAGTTTGCTTTCTCATTTTGGTATCCGATATGTAGTACTTTACATTTATCCGCATTGAAACTCATTTGCCAAATTTGGGCCCAACATGACAACTTATCTAGATTGTGTTGCATATCGTCATTTGTTCTTCTGAGAGTATGCTATTTGCAATGCTTGTATTGTCAGCAAATTTTGAGTTTGTACAGGTGAGACCCTCATCTATGTCGTTGATGTAAATTAGAAAGATAATTGGTCCTAGTACCGATCCCTGGGGTACCCGCCTACTTACATTGGTCCATTTAGATGCCTTACCGTTTATGACTACTCTTTGCTTTCTGTCGCTGAGCCTATTTTCTATCCATTTCAACACACCGTCTTGTATTCCATGCGCTTTTAGTTTTAGCAGTAAACGTTTGTGGGGAACTTTGTCAAAGGCCTTTTGAAAATCAAGGTATATAATATCTACATCTTTACTCTCATCGTAGAGGTTGAGGATATCGTGGAAGAAGTCTAAGAGGTTTGTTAAACAGGAAGGATTTTTACGAAAGCCGTGTTGAGTATCTTTAAGTATGTTATTTTCCTCTAAGTGATTTACGAGTCTGTCTCTTATGAGTGTTTCTAGCATTTTACATACAACTGAGGTTAAGCTAATTGGACGATAGTTACTGGGTAGGGATTTGCTGCCTTTTTTTAATATCGGTGTTACGTTGGCTAGCTTCCACTGATCAGGCATAGTGAAGGACACTTCCAGACCTTTGTGTATGACAAACGCGACTATTTATTTTACTGTACGCCTATTCCACTTGATTGTGTGTTTAAACTCTCTCTCTCTCTCTCTCTCTCTCTCTCTCTCTCTCTCTCTCTCTCTCTCTCTCTCTCTCTTTCTCTCTCTCTCTCTCTCTCTCTCTCAATCTTGACAACCTCATAAATCGCCTGGTCCTGATGAGGTATATGCTAGAGTATTAAAAGAATGCAGAGATGAGTTAAGTTATCCATTAACATTTCTATTTAACAAGTCATTAGAAACAGGTATAGTTCCAGAAGCTTGGAAGCTTGCAAATGTAGTTCCGATCTTCAAAACAGGTGATAAATCAATAGCATCCAATTACCGTCCCATTAGTCTCACTTCAATCATAGGAAAACTACTAGAGTCAATTATTGCTAGGAAAATGAGAAACCACTTAGAAACATTTAACTTAATCAATTCATCTCAGCACGGATTCACTCAGGGACGGTCTTGCCTTACTAATTTGCTTAGTTTTTTCTCAGAGGTATATGAAGCAGTAGATAATGACAAGTCATATGATATTATATTTAGATTTCAGTAAAGCTTTCGACAGTCCCTCATGAGAGATTGATGAGAAAGGTTGAGGCACATGGAATAGGTGGGGCGTTGTTAGGATGGATTAGGTCATGGCTAATTGGTAGGAAGCAGAGAGTCAGCATAAATGGTACGAAGTCAGAATGGGGAGCAGTCAAAAGTGGTGTCCCCCAGGGATTGGTATTAGGTCCCCTGTTGTTTCTTATAAACATAAATGACCTAGATTTAGGTATAACTAGTAGGATAAGTAAATTCGCAGACGATACTAAAATAGGGAGATCAATTGATTCAGATAGCGATATAGAGTGCCTCCAAAGGGATCTAGATACCTTACATGAATGGTCAGTAAATTGGCAGATGAAGTTTAACATTGACAAATGCAAGGTATTAAAGATAGGGAAGATGCAAACAAATGTTAAATATAAACTAGCTAATTTAGAATTAGAAAATTCAGACTGCGAGAAAGATCTAGGTGTGTTTGTTAGCAATGATTTGAAGCCTAGAAAACAGTGTATAAGCGTTCGTAATAAGGCAAACAGGATTCTCGGGTTCATCTCTAGGAGTGTGAGTAACAGAACTGCTGATGTTATCTTAAAACTTTACTTGTCATTAGTGAGACCCCATATTGATTATGCTGTCCAATTTTGGTGTCCTTATTACAGAATGGACATAGATTCATTGGAGAGAGTACAGCGTAGAATGACAAAAATGATCCATAATATTAGAAATCTTTCGTATGAAGAAAGGTTGAAGAAATTAGGTTTACATTCGTTAGAGAGACGCAGAGTTAGAGGGGATATGATAGAGGTGTTCAAGTGGGTTAGTGGGATTAACAAAGGGGACATGGCAAATGTACTAAAGCTCAGTGATAGCGAAAGAACTCGTACCAATGGTTTCAAATTAGATAAATTTCGTTTCAGAAAAGATATAGGCAAGTATTGGTTTGGTAACAGAGTTGTAGATGGGTGGAATGGACTACCAAGTGCTATAGTGGGATCTAAAACTGTAGGGAGCTTTAAGATAAAATTGGATAAGCATATGGACGAGAAGGGTTGGGTGTGAAGGGGGATCAGCCGGGTTGGGCCAATCAGAGCTCTGCAGACCTCCATAATCCTGCGTTAATCTCTAACCGTTTTGGTAAGATGATCCTCAGGGTATTAGAGTGTGAAGCCTATAATTGGGCTTTGTAATTGAATTGGGGTTGTGTGGGACAGGGATCTGCCTTGCTTAGGCCAATCGGCTTTCTGCAGACTCCCATTTTCTTATGTTCTTATGTTCTTATGTTCTTATGTTCTTATAATACAAATGCCGGATCTACAATTGCCAATAAGTATATTACTATGCCTCCGATATTCTTTTAACCTTCTCTCACGTGAATATCCTCGACAGATTCAATCTCTGACGTTCTTTGGGACTAAAACTATTACACGCAGGATGTACTTGAAATTAATAATTACACTATTCGCAAGGTGAAGCAAAATTGTAAGATGGTATTGATACAGAGTGAACGCTAGGGCTGGGTTGGGTTGAAAATATACCAGAAAACGGTAACAAAATTATTAAATAAATTAGGTGTGGTTTGGAGGTAGATGTACTGGAAAGCGTGAAAAGGAACACCTTGAGATGGTTCGGCCATACAGACGTATGGGAATCAAGATAATTACTAAGAGTGTGTACGAGAGTGAGGTGGGAGGACAGAGATGGTGAGGTAGACCAAGTGAGAGGTGGAAGGATGGAATTAAGAAGTATATGAGTGAAGGCAGTGCTGGATGGGAGGAGGGACGTCGACTGACTGGGGACAGAAGTGCATGGGGCCGTTTCGTTCGTGGCCACACCTTCGGGGATCACGGCGTCCGGCAATAGATAGCTAGATAGATGTATATAGTTCCATTAGCCTATGTGTATTTTGTTGCTTAAAATGTTGCAGATAATGTCAGTGTATGCAAGTCAGTGTGTGTGTGTGTGTGTGTGTGTGTGTGATTTTTTTTTTTTTTTTTTTTTGTCTATGTGAGTGAGGGAGACACAAGGCAAAACTGTATGTAGCGAGTGTCTCCCCCAGAGTTGAAAGAGTGACAGGGCCAAAATCAAGGGACGTTCGAGCCAAAATACCTGGACACGGAGTTTGAAGCAATTTAAGTCATAAGCAGAGGGAAAGACTGATTCTCGGAGAGAGTTTCAGAGCTCAGCTGTTGAATAGAAGAAAAACTGAGAGTAACGTTTCACTCTTGGGTTGGAGAGTTGCACAGAGTAGGGGTGGGATTGTGTTGTGTGTGTGTGCGTGTGTGTTCCTTCAGAAGATCAATATATAATTATAACCTTAAAGTGCTGTTTGCTTAGTTATTAGGCATGTAACACAATACACGGCAAACGCATTGACATTTTAAAATAAAAATAATTTACATAGCATACACTAAAGGTATATCTTACTCTCTACTTGCCTGCATTCACCTTCTACCCCATATTCTCTCTCTCTCTCTCTCTCTCTCTCTCTCTCTCTCTCTCTCTCTCTCTCTCTCTCTCTCTCTCTCTCTCTCTCTCTCTCTCTCTCTCTCTCTCTCTCTCTCTCTCTCTCTCTCATTTACTTGACGACTAGTAAGTACCTCGCAGTTCCTTATTTGTTCTTGTAACCCCTTCTATTCCTTATTATTTACTATACAATTTACCTGAACATTGTTTGTTTACCATTTAGATAATTAAGTCATTGCTTGATTACCTTGTGGTTGGGACAAAGGAAAGGCTCACATTGGGAAACCATAATACTTCAATTTCCAAGAGATGCTTATAACCTTAACAAAGCTATAACTGAAAGCAAGATTATATACAAATAAACACTAACGACATAATGCTTACTAAACCATGCGACACATGAGCAATACATTAAAGGTTTTATTATATTGTAATGTATTTTAAATATTTTATTTTGTTCCCTAAAGAGCTTGAGATATAACTTTCTTTCTATTTCTAACACAATAAAATGTTATCCATGAATTATATTCTGCATAGTAAAATTTGTTTCTCCTGTCATAGTATCACCATAGTATTAACCATTAGTAATACTCTAACAGTTTTGAACAACATCAATCATACCAACATGTCTTAATTAGTGCTCGAACACTCTGTAATAAATATATAATAACTATATTAAAATACAATACAAAAAGAGATAAAATACAACATAAGAGGTACCTATATAGATATTTTGACTGTTGACCCTGGCCGGGGGTTTGGGTAATGCTGCTTTCTTGACGGTGAACAAATACTGGATGTTTATATTGTGTGGTGGTGGGCGGCATTCTGGTGGGTGAGTTATATTGTGCAACCTAGTTCTGACTATTTGTGCGTATGGTAACCCATATTTAAGTCAATAAAGCCTAAGATAACCTGAACCAAACTAGTCAAAGTTATTGAACCCCTTCCGTATTTATATATATCTAACACATCAATACAGATGAAAAACACCGTCAGACGAGACGCGAGCCTGTTATATGTTCGAGTGGTCAGAGCTGGTTTGCACAAATTAAATTAGTTTCCCAGGATGGGTTAGAGTTGACCCTCGGTGCTGTTGTTTATGTTGTTAAACTGTGGATATGAAGATACAGTTCCAAAAACACAATATCCATCACAAATCCTACTGTTACCTTTTGAAGTTGGTTCCTATCCATGATACTGAATTTGGTAAAAAATATATGACGTTTAGAGAGACAGAACGACAATGTCTATAAATAACCAATGTCAATACCATCAATGATAGATTTATCTCTCACGCTTACTTTGTCACTTTCACTCTCTCTCTCTCTCTCTCTCTCTCTCTCTCTCTCTCTCTCTCTCTCTCTCTCTCTCTCTCTCTCTCTCTCTCTCTCTCTCTCTCTCTCTCGCTCGCTCGTACTTACATCTCTAGATAATGATACAATATAATTTATTAATGAACCAAGCAGCAAACATCACCATTTTGAAGTGTCCTAAGAGCGTCATTGAGGAGATCCTTAACCCTTTCACGTACATATGACGCAGAGGTTGCCAGATTAGCAATCAGAAATAGAGTTCTCTCACTCTTATAAATACCTCTCCAAAATTAGTTTTCTGCCCACAGCTAACTCAAAGACAACTGCAGAGGTTGAAGTAACTAAACTAAAGGTTTCTAAATACCCCTGATGGTAACAAAGGCTTTAAATTATCCCTTAAGCTCGGTTCACACATACCCGTCATGAGCTTCCGTCCTTCCCCGACCACTGAAAACGTATGCAATCGTGCAAGGACTCCGACATAAACGGGTATGGTCTGTTCATGAACGTACAGTGACGCCACAACACGGGCCGCGGCGGCGAGGGAGCCGAACATTTTTGACATACCTAAAATAAACGGATCAGGACGGACCAACCGCCAAAATCGGTTCAAGGGCGGGTCACCCACGTGACTGGTCAGCGCATAGGCGCCGTGTATAAGCATCTATGCGCCGCCTAGACGCTACCAGACGTAGTCTATGCCCCGACCAAAATATTTGAAAGTTGAGACTGCGTCGTGGCAACGTCGCCTAACATGATGACCCCGCGCGTCCCCGCTAGTCCCCGCCCACCAAGTGTCCATAAAAGAGCCAGCCGCGTGTGGTCCTATCTCAGTTCCCAAGCCGCCGTCACCGCAAGATTCACCACCTCGCACAACCTCCAACCTCCAACCTCCAGCCTACTCCAACCTCCAGCCTACGTTATGCCTAAGTTTGACTCCAAGAAGCGGCGAGGTATCATGACAAAACCGAAGAAGCCCGAGGACACCCTAGACAGCCAGGTGATGGAGGTAGTAGAGGAGACACAGGAGCGCCCTGCTGTTGTAGAGCAGCAGGGTGCCCCTCAGTCACCCACACCTGTCATCAGCCTGGACAACGATGCAGTGGTTGTAGATCCGGCCCCCAGTGATTCAGAAGAAGAGCAGCATGAGACAACATCATCCGATGGTGACACCGACGGGGGCGTGGAAGATACCCAGGTGGCTGCTGTGGCTGGTGGTAAAAAGAAGCGTTCCCGATCGACGAAGGCCACCATCAGGCCCCTGCTCCTGGAGGAGCATGTAGAACTTGATCTGGGGGAGTGGTATAAGGAGAATCCCATTCTCTACCAGAAGACCCGCAGGGACTACAAGGACGTCACTAAGAAAAACCGCCTCTACGAGGACAAGGGTTCGTCCATGACCCCACCTATTCCAGGTTAGTCTATGGTAATTGTTTATTGTGTAGTCTAAGGTAATTGTTTATTGTGTATGGCCTCTTCAAAGAAAATTTATTTTGTTTCATTTTAACAATTATATTGCTTCTATATATCATATAATACACCATAGAATACGTTTTTAATAACTAGAAAAAGAGGCCTTCGATTAAACAATTGCGAAGTCTATATATATAAATCTGTAATAATTCAGTGGCGTGTTCAAGTTCAGTGTTTATTTGTTAAATTGCCCGTAATTGCCATGTGTTCATTCTATAGTATTCTAGAATATACCCATGCGTTCACTAGATTGTGTGAGGAGAAGGTGCGCTCTCTCAAATCACCCATCATAGTTTATAACATTATTGTGCAAAACTTCATTGGTGTGTGCAATTTCAGTGTTTTATTTGTTATATTGTCCGAAATTGCCACTTGTTCACTCTAGAATATTGTATGATATTATTTTGTCTGAGCCAGCTAGCCAATGCTTATATTAAATGATTTTATGCCTGTGTGAACTCAGAAATATCTCTTCCACAGGATATCAGGTCCGGCACTTCCTGGACACAATGAGGACACGCTACGGGAAGCTGACTGCCCCCAAGAGTGGTTCTGGGGCCACCAAGACCGTGACGGAGAGGGATAGGTGGATTCTAGATGTGTTCTCCTTCCTGGCCACCCACATCGTCCGGCACAAACCCCGGAGCATTGGTTGTAAAAAGGTATGTTCAAGTATTGTAATTTTCTTGGTTTATATAGGGTTTATACACAATTATATTTTAGTAATTATATATAGGGTTTATACAAAATAATATTTTAGTAAGTATAGCGATTTTGATAATTTAATTTAACTTTATATTGTCCTTGTCCCAGCTTTTGTTTGTTTAGTTTGCAAGTTTTACATTATAATATCTACATAATTCGGTATATACCTTTATATATAATGCGATTCATCTCTGGTTATGGTTAATCCATCTATTTGTGTGGCATTTTCTGTACTGTTCTAGAACCCGTCAGCCTTTTGCAATATATATTGTTACCTATGAAATAATTGTTTACCTTTCCTTAAAAACAGTATTTATAATGTATTTAATTCATACCTTCATAATAGTTATTGACAGACATGGTGGAAATATACACACTAGAGTTGTTTACAGATTTTATTAAGTCTCAATAAAAAATAGATAGATAGGCACTTTAACATAATAAATAAAAGCTTTCCTTGGTCTGCAGGCACATCACCCTGCCCCCACTGCTACGGTGCCGGAGGATGGTGGGAGCGAGGAGGATGACGAGGAGGAGGATGCAGCTGCTGCAGTCCCAGGCCCTTCGCGCCCAACCTCTGGGGGTAGCCAGCCACAGCGGCGTCGGAACAACGGCGGCACTAGTGACATGTTGAACGAGGCCACCTCCGTCATGGCGACTGTAAGTAGAAATCAGATTTCATATTTAAAGCATATTCAGAATATGGAGTTTGTGTTTATTGATAAAACTTTGGTATTTTATTGTGGTCGACCCGGCTTCGTTGTCCTGAAACA
The DNA here is from genome assembly GCA_032716605.1 of Paralithodes platypus. NCBI lineage: Eukaryota > Metazoa > Arthropoda > Malacostraca > Decapoda > Lithodidae > Paralithodes > Paralithodes platypus. Next base: position 21,551,388 of record CM064532.1, on the reverse strand, counting down.
GGTAAATAAATTTACTTCTACAGTATACTGTTATGTGTAAGTAGGGTAGACTAATTAAGTATAAAGTGTATGTATAATATGTTCCTCTTGACATTTTCAGGTGGCGGCTGCAGTATCTATAAATATTTAATTAATATTAGTATTATTATTCGATGCAATAAAAATAATAAAACACTATTATAACACTCCTGGTTTTCCCCAAACAGCTACAGGAACAGGCCAGTGGTGTCCGCAGGATGGTGGACAAGTTCGCGACCCCTCAATCATGCACCAGGGAGGAGGAGTCCTGGAAGCAATTTTTCGGCTCAATTACGACTGAGACAAGCAAGCTGGACCCCAGCGTGTGGGGCCACACCAGAATGGAGATGTTGCTCCTGCTGGAGAAATACCGGGGTAAGACTGCCCAGCATGATACCATGATTAACATCATGAGGTCATTCTCGGCTGCTTCTCCCCAGGTCCTCCAGCAGGTGCAACAGCCCATTCATGTGCAGCATGTTCAGCAGCTCATGCAGCATGTTCAGCAGCCCCTGCAGCAGGTGCAGACGGTTCAATACCTGAACCAACCACCTGTGTTGTATAATCAGTACCCTGCACCTGCCACACCCAACCTACTGCCCTCCACAACACCACAACGCAACTGCTCCACTCCCAAGGACACGACACTGCACAACATCAGTGTCTCATCAAGCCTCTTCGATGGCCTGACCAACGCCACATCACCAGGGACCAGCCAGCAGACCCTGCATACACCACCTTACACCAAATAAAATATGTTTACGACAGATCCTTCTAACTGCACAACATCGTCGAACTACCTCCCTTTTATTTAAGGGTGGTGACATGTTTTTGTTATGTCATTTTTCTATATTTCTCTGGCTTGTATCCAATGGAAAATAAATATGTTTAATGTGCAAAATGATTATTTTTTATGTCCTTATTTATGTTATTAAATCATATGAAGATATCTGTGCACAATTATAAGAACATATAATAAGAAACGTGCACCAGTACATGAAAAGTAATAAATCAATGAAGAGGCATATAATACTAATAATAAGAAATGGAATTATAGAACAACTGCCAACAAAGAATAAACTGGAAAAAAATGGAATTAGTCTACATCAATATAAATATGAATAATTAATACATAACTAAGATATACGATTTACAATAAGGTATGCAAAACCAAAGAAATCAAAGAAAACATGAATTAACTGAACTTACAATGACATGCAATGAGAGTATAAATAAAGAATAATCTTATCAATGCATAAAAAAACTAAATTGAAGAAAAAATAGTCCTACATTAACACCTTACGAGCGGCCTATGCGGTTTATTTATATGTACCGCACAGCGGGGTGTTTTTAGCCAAAATAGGGCTGTTTACGTGATCATTTTCATGCCTAAATAAGACCCAGAACGTAAAACAAGTACCTATCCCTGAAAGGGCATAAACAGAGCTTTCGAATGACACCATAACGATCCTTGTATGATGGATAGTTTTCTTGCAATAACCGTGCAACGCGAGTGCAAAAAGCAGGTAATTCGGTACTTTCGGTACATAATTGAGTATGTAGCGAGTGAGAGAGGGAGGAGGGAGCTGAGATTTGTGTCAGTAGGTTCGCCGCGGTGGTCTGGAGCAGTCATACGCTCGCTAGTCTCCTGCCACCACTTGTCTCTCTCTCTCAGCCACATTACGTGCTGAAATTGCCACTCGAGTTATGTCGAGCGCCGCCACATAGTCCAGCTTTATTTAACTCGACTTATGTTGCTCGCCGCTAATTAAGGGTTAAAAAAAAAAAACAATAATAAGAATACGCAATAGAAAAAAAGAGAAATTAAAATACACATGAGTACACTGAACTTAGAATGAAAGATAATGATACTACATATGGAAATATAATGTGAATAAATACTACTGAATATAAATGACATAACATACCTGAAAAAAACAAATGAATAAAAACACAAATATGTTGTTTCTCACCTATATCATGTTCTCCTGCCACGACACACTCCCCGCTGGTGAGTTTACGTACTTCGTCAGATACTCCCGTACTCTCTTGCCAGCCTGGTTGCCTGTGTTGCGAGCTGTAGGGGTGGGAATACTAGGCAGTACGTCGTCATCTCGCCAGGGGCCTCGGGAAACCAAATGGGTTTCGGGGTCCTCCTGGTCTGCCTCATGGGCCGATGGGCGACGTATCCTGAGGAAGTTGTGGAGGGTGCAGCAAGCCGTCACCACAGACTCGATCCTTGCTGGGGCGAGGGTGATTGATGTGTGGAGAACTCGGAACCTGTGGGTTGGAAAAAAATTAGAGTATAGTCAAACTAATAATTCTAGCATTGGGAAAAAAATGTCAACCAGGGAATATCTGTGGATATTTACAACCATTTTTGAGTGATAGAGGTTTGGCTATTTTTTGTTTTATTATTCATATAATGAATAGAGTATGAAGTTTGTAGACTAGAATATCATGACTGAAGTACACCTTCGTGCTTTATTAATATCCCCAAGACATATTACTGGACATTTGTAGTTTTTATATCATGTACAGTGGTGCTAATAAGTCTGTGTTATATTAATGTCTGTCAGATGTTCAATTAGGTGGGTAAGTGTAGGAACATATTCGTATCTCTCACTCGAAATAAATAAATAATGTTTCAATACCATAAAATACTATATTTCTTGCTTACCTGTTCGCTAGGATTCCAAAGGCGTTCTCCACCACTCTTCGTGCTCTTGATAGCCGGTAGTTGAAGATCCTTTCGTCGTGGCCCAGACCCCGTTGTGGATACGGAATCATCATCCACGGACGAAGGCTGAAGGCGTTGTCACCGATAAAGTAGTAGGATACATCTTGGTGACGGGCGTTGGACAGGGGCTCAGGTTGTGGGAAGTTTGCATGGTTGGAGTTGATGAGTTCATTTAGTGGGGATTTAAGGAAGCACCCGGCGTCTGACTCGCACCCAAGGCTGCCGATGTCCACATGGATGAACTTGTAGTCCGCATCCACGACTGCAAGTAGGCCAACAGAGTAGAACTTTTTATAGTTGTAATACTTTGATCCACCGTATGATGGGTTCCTGATCCGAATATGTTTCCCATCGATCGCCCGTAGTGCGTGTTGGAAGTCCCACCGACTTGAGAACCTGTGTGCAATGGCCTTCCATTCCTCTGGTGTCGTGGGGAAGTGGAACACCTCGTCAGAAAAGGCTCCAACGATGGCCTTACACGTCTCGGGAACAAGTAGGGAGATGGTGTTCTTGGCTACACGGAAAGCGAATCTGAGACTGGCGTAGGAGTTCTCACTTGCGAGAAATCGCAAGGTTATGGCCACTCTCAGCCCTACCTCCAGGGGCCTCCTCCAGAAGGTGGTCTTCTTCTCCAGCCGAGGCCGCACACGCTCGCATATCTCGTCGAAGAGACCCTCGTCGAGCCACAGGAAGCTACGGTACAGTTCTGGATCCTCTGCTGACAATTCCCTCATGAGGGTGTGGTAGTGGCCATAGGTCTCCCTCCTCAATAGGTATGGCTTCACCCACACACTTCGCTTTTTCCTTCTCTTCTTCAGCTCGCTCACAACTTCCATGAAAGTTAGGACCGTTGAGCACAGTTGTACCTTGCAATCCATGTACAGCTGCACTTGATTCAACAGAGTGGTGTCCATGTTGAGGGACACTCGGCAGGAGAAGTTATATCGGCGGCACGCTGGTTGAGACTGAGGTGTCTCTGTGCCACGCCCCAATATATATGCATGATGGGGGCCATCGCCGACGACACTGCATCCATCATATTGTGGTCGCAGTGTCGTCGCAGTGCCGTCACAGTGCATCTCAGACAGGTCGTATTCAGACTTATTAGGTCGCCTTCCAAAGGGACTGGTCGTGGCACCAAGTCGCCACCAATGATCCGTCTGCCGGGGCGGTCACGTGTTGAGATCTCCGTCCACTAGCCGTGCATGCGCTGTCTTCCGGGGCGGTGACATGTTGAGGTCGGGCATCAGGGCCACACGTGGCCACTCGGGCCCACTCGGGACAAAAGGTCATCCGTTTGATGCCGTCCAACAGTTTTTGGTGGTCGGGGAAGGACGGGAGCTCAGGACGGGTATGTGTGAACCGAGCTTAATAGGCTCAAAATCGCGTCATATGTCGGAGAGGGTTAACTACAAGTTTCCTTGTATCCGTCAACCATCTATGTGTTATGTAACTAGGATGTAGGTTACAAGTGCTTGCACATATTTGTGGTGTATTGTTTAACTTTGTACTATACACGAAATAACCTTCATTGATTATAGGAAAACAAAACTGACTCAAGGAATTGTTACACAATACTAAATCAACATCTCACAATTATACAGTAAGATGCGTAGCACAATATTGCAGGGAATTGTTCTTTTGCAACAACGATATAACCCAATGTAGCATAGTGTAACTTAACTATGTTATTTTGATTTGTGTATATGGTACTGTATACTAAAATAAACAAAATCAAATAAATACCATTTAGATAGAACCTGCCGTTTAAGCGGACACAAATAACAATAATTGTAGGACGAAAAAATACTCCGGGAAGCATAGTCTGAACAAAGAATAAAGGTTGGAAGGTTAACACAGGCAGGGGCATGAGAGAGAGAGAGAGATAGAGAGAGAGTTTCACACCTTCAGTATTTCAAAGTTGGGTTTGCATATTTGTCTCTCAAGTGAAGTAGCCTTTCGGTGGGTCAAATCCATCCGCATACCGAATTTCATGACAGTTTAAACAAAATCAGGGATAATCCTTAATAGAAACAACAATAACCACTACAAGAGCAACACAATCATTGCGTTACCTTTTTTCCTCCACATTCGACACAGGAAAAAAGAAAGGTTGAGCCAATGCAAATTCCTTGATGAACTTGGAGAATGTGCAGCCTGGGCGAGAATAAAGATTGTCCGGTTGGAATAGTCCGGGATATTGGCAAGTCGGAGGAACAATGAGATTGGCAAACCTGGAGAGTAAAGGTGAGATTGATTGGTGAGCCAATGATTTTTCATAAAATTATGTCTTGGAAGATTTGTTATCAAGATCATAACAGATATTAAAGTGTAACAACTCCAGTTACGATGAACAATTGTTTGGCAAAAACAGTGAATACCACTGAAAACGATCGACAAGTTGGATTGCTATCGATAAAAGATAATAATATGGACCACCGGAGTTATTTATTACAACCATCAGTGGGTTTGTTTATGTTACCGAGTGGAGGCAATTTGTTCAAATAACAAGTTGAAAATTGCTTCTTATAAGATTGATTAGGATGGGGTAAATCGAATATCATCTGTGTTTATGGACAAAATTCATCTTAGCAAATAATTTGTTATAAATAGATACAACAATGTGTATTTCCTAATCTGCGGAGTGGAGGCTATAGAAAGACCTGGAGGAGGTAGACATGGAATCAGATGCAGGGATGAAATCGATGCTAGGTGGGATAGCAAGACTAACTGATGGCCAAAATAAATTATGAAGCTTGACAGTGAATTTAGTTTTTGCCGTGGACTGAATCAGGCTGTTTGTCAGAATGTGTATCAAAGCGTGAAAAGGGAATGGTTTGAAGCAAACTAATTAGTAAATTACAGGAATGAATGGAGGAAGTTGTTAGAGAGAGTACATGAAGGTCTCTGTACCCTTTTAAATGATAAACCTGGGAGGTCTTTATGCTAGATGTTGATGTGAGGAGACCTTTTCTAGAACTTTAGAAGTATATTATCTGAGGGTTTCTGAATGCTTGTGTGCTTGCTCCTTGTGAGCGAACTGTTATGTGTTCTTCTCTTGTCACCTTTCTTTCCCTTTCTCGTGTCTCTTGCTGATCCTCCCTAACCTTTGTGGGAGTAAGGGCTGGCTACTGACTGACTGAATGAATCAGGCTAATACTAATGGAGACAATGATTATAATAATGATTATTTTCAACGATGATAGTAATGATAATCGACATAATAATACTAGAAACAAGGTGAGGGTGTAGTGGTATCAACAAATCAAATACTGTCGCTCGTAATTTAAAAAGGGACTGATACAGTTCGTGAGTGTCGTGACAGTAACAGGGGAGCTGGTATGTTGCTTGATGTATGATGACAAGGTAGCGACAGAAGAATACCACATAATTTCTTTGTCTGGCATATCAAACCGACTTTTTTTAATATGTTAAAGTATGAGAGCGTGTTGGCGTTTAGGTATTTCGAACTCATAGCAACATCTAAACCCAGTAATAATTGGTACATTAACTTCTCCCAAATTTAAAAAGTAAAGGGAGTAACATATTACAAAATTGTCGAGGTACCTATTTGGGGACCCCGTGAGTACCCTAGCCAACTCACTATGTTTCATACCTACTATGGGTTTCAGAGGCCGTGAGGCATCGTTTTTCGGGAATAACTTATCAACAAACAGTTGGATCAGTATATTTTGCCACAGCTTGTTTCACACCGTCCCCTAATTTTCGTTAATATTGTGCATTACCAAAATTTTAGAATTAAGCCATTTGTCCCTGTGTCATGAGATTAAAGTTACACCTGAATGACTATGAAACGGACAAGGCTACCGTGGCGTACCTGTGAAACAATCAAACCATTATTGCTCCTCCACCAAATACGGTCGTTATTAACGACCACCCAACCCTAGTATAGTCTTTATATTCAAGTTATCTGTCACTATCAAATATAAATATATACAACATATGTATTTTTGTATATTTATATTTAATAATGACAGCTAACTTGAATATAAAGACGATAATAGGGTTGGGTGGTGACTGATAACTACCCTGTTTGATGGAGAAGCAATAATGGTTTGGTAGTTTCACAGGTATGCCATGGTACCTTGTCCGTTTCTTAGTCATTCAGGTGTGACTTTAACCTCATGACAAAAGGACAAGTGGCCTAATTATCCGCTTTAGGAAATGCGCAATATTAACAAAACATTAGGGCACGGTGTGAAACAAGTTGTGGTAAAATATCATACTGATCCAACTGTTTGTTCATAAGTTATTCCCGAAAAACGATGTAACACGGCCTCTGAAACTCATAGTAGGTTTGGTTAAGGTTATGCTTGGTTAAAATAGATATAGCTACGGGTAGGCTATATTAGGGTGAGTAATTGTTCATATATATATAAATGGTCAGACATCTCTACCAAAACAGCCACCGTCTCAAAACCTAATCTGAAGTTTATAGCGAAAGGACCAAAGTATAGTTTACAGTATATGCATACTCTTCCTTCCTACCCACGTCCCTTTCAATGACAGGTCGGGGTACTGTGGGGCTTCATGCTGGGAGTCTCACCTTTCAACTGGTTCCTGAAAGATAAAACTGGGGGATGGTGGAAGGGGTTGGTGGGTGAGGGAGAAGGGGGGTGGGGTGGGATCGGATAGGCTCTGTACTAATAATATGGTACAGTCACTCATACAAATTCGTGGACCCCCACATTAGAGTAGGTTAAAAAAAAAAATGTTTTTAGTAGGTACCCTGGAGACAGCCTGGGGCTCAGCACAGGGTGGGTGAGGTGGGAGGGAAGGGAGGGTGCGTATGAGATGGGGTAGTGGAGGAAACTATCAAACTGCCAATTTCTTTATTACATGAAGCAATATTTCACACCATTTTAATTTCCTACAGTTATTATTTTAACTATCTATCCATCTCTATACCTTAATTAATAGTCGATTCACTTTATATTACTGTAGCCTATATAACTGTATCGTAGGCTATATATACGAGCATACCTATAATTGTCTCTATATTGTTTTTCTCTTTGTTCACCCATCCAACTCACTCTCACACTCTCTCTCTCTCTCTCTCTCTCTCTCTCTCTCTCTCTCTCTCTCTCTCTCTCTCTCTCTCTCTCTCTCACACACACACACACACACACACACACTATATCTTCCAGAAAGTTGTAAACTGATTATTTATTATACTTAGTTTTGTTTTCTTTCTTATCTGATTAATTATGCTTGCCGACATTGCAAAATTCCCTTTTACTTTCACACACAACTCGTATCATTTGTTATTTACATATATCTGATAATCATCGCACTTCGCTTTAAACATTAAAATAAGTTTGTTGCTAAATGTTCTTGTTATTATTTCCATGCACCATTATGTATATTTTCCAGATTTATTATAACATTAACAAAATAAGCAATATACCACAGTAAAGTTACATATGGTTGATGGATTTGTAATACATTTTTCCAAGTCAATCGACAACGTATGCCATATGTTAGTGTATACAGAACACACTATGCTCAGTTTTATATCCATTTACGGGTATCATCTGGTTTATTATCTATCCACCTATGCAGCTGTCTAGCTATTCATTTGTTTAACTATAAACTCACCAATCCATTTGTTTAACTATTTGTTCTATCTATCCATTTGTCTAGTTATATATCCTTCTGTGTAACTATTGATTTGTCTAACTATTCACCCACGTATCCACCTGTCTATATAATTAGCCATTCACCTCCATAATCATTCATTTGTAGACTATCCACCCTTATGTATTTATATGAATTAAATTTCACTCAGCCACACTATATCTAACCACTGATTTTGAATAAGTATACTTCTTGTCAGTCCGAAATCACGTTTTTGTATTTAATTTCGACAATCCGCTATGAGAGACGTTTTACGTGAGTCATATATGTTGATTCTACTTATTGTAATATGGCAATCAAGAATACAAAAAATCTATTCACAATTGTTATATTCAAATAAGAAAAATCATCTCGAAAGTTGTAGAAACATGTCTTATCAACTCGCTGGAATGTCGAAAATGAATGCGAAAATGTAATTTCGGACTGACAACAGGTATAAAGCATTGTTTCTGTGCCACAATATACTGTATATCCACCTGGTGATCTTCCCATCTCTTTCATCCTCACACTTGGGCAGTAAAGTCACGGGTTTAACTAGAATTTGCCAGACAAGGGATCATCGTTTACGTTACTGACAAACATTTGGTGGGTATATTTGGCAATTCACTTGAGAAGGCTGGTGCCCCCCAAAGAATCAATTGAATAGGAGTATAATATGGTATTTGTTGATATCTAGCATTCTAACATTCAAGGTTTCAACATGGTTAGGAATGATCGCAATAGGCAAGGGGGAGGAGTATGTCTGTATGTAAAAAACAACCTCACACACACAACTAGGACCGACCTCCATGTAGAAAATCACGAAGCTCTGTGGATCGACCTACACCTGCCGAGGACAAGACCCATCACAATTGGGGTATGCTATAGGCCACCAGCCGACACACAATTCTTGACCAAATTTGAACGATCTTTGTCATCGCTAGACCCTCGGAATGAATCCATACTAGGGGATTTTAACCTGTGTTACAAACAACGAAATGATAGTCTTGTACGAGAATATAGGCATATACTGACAATGCACAATCACAAACAACTCATCACAACCCCCACACGTATCTCTGAGAACACTGCCACAATATTAGACCACATAAACTGTAACAGAGAGGACAAAATATCCCAATCAGGGGTTATACAGACTGGGATAAGTAATCACTTCGTCACATATTGCACACGGAAAACCACAAAAATTACCCTAGAGAATCACAAGGTTATCAAAACAAGGTCACTCAGAAACTACAATAAAGAAACATTTCTGGACATTTTATGGAATACAGACTGGTCTCCAGTGTTTGGAAGTACACACGTTAATGACGCATGGGTTGGCTTCAGAACCATCATCACAAACATCCTAGACGAAATAGCTCCTCTGAAAGACATACGAATTAAAGCAAGGTCAGACCCATGGATCAACAATGACATACTACACCATATGGAACACAGAGACAATCTGTTAAAAAGGCTAGCGAAACATAGGCAGGATCAAGGTCTGAAACATGAGTTCAACAGGGCCAGGAATAAACTAAGTAGGAAAATGAAATCAGCGAAAACTAATTATTTTCACAATAAGGCAGAGGAATATCAGAATAACCCAAAGAAACTATGGAGGCACCTAAAAACAACAGGCTACAGCAACAAGACAAGGGATTCGTCTAACACTAATATTGCTCTCACCAGATCAGGTTTGCCACGATAAACGACAAATTTCAACCTACTTCAACTCCTTCTTCACTTCCATAGCAAACACACTTGCACAGAACCTACCTCAACCTCTCAATAAATACACGACAACAACGGCCACCTTTCGTAATTTCTACAGAGATAAAGACATACACATTTGGATTGCAAAATGTTACACCAAAATACACTTTTGACGAGCTGTCTAACCTAAATGTACATAAGAGCACAGGACCAGACAAAATTCCTGCCAAATTTCTACGAGATGGAGCCATTGGTATAGCAGGCCCCCTAACCCACATCATCAACTTGTCAATTAACACCAACACTGTACCTGCTGAACTGAAGGAAGCTATTGTAACCCCTCTATTCAAGAAAGGAAATAAACTAGAAGTTGGCAACTACAGACCAGTTAGCATATTATGTATTGTATCTAAAATCCTTGAAAGAGCGGTATACACCCAAATTGAACACTACCTCAAACAAAATGATCTATTCTATAAGTTTCAATCAGGTTTCAGATGCATATACTCGACAGACTCCTGTCTCATCCACTTAACGGATCACATTCGTAAAGAAATGTCTAAAGGTAACTACACCGGTATGGTTCTTCTTGATCTACAAAAAGCGTTTGACACAGTAGACCATGATATCCTATGTAATAAACTACAAGCAATGGGCATAGGGTCTGTGAACTGGTTTAAATCTTATCTTAGTGGTAGAACCCAAAGAGTCAAAATTGATGATAATATACCTGATCCTATGCCAATTAACTGTGGGGTCCCGCAGGGAAGCATCCTTGGTCCCTTACTCTTTCTCTGTTATGTGAACGACATGGAACTGAGCGTCTCATGTAAATTATTACTGTATGCAGACGACAGCATGCTTCTGGTTTCAGGAAAAGACCCAATAAGTATTGCCGCCTCACTTTCCAAAGAACTAGCATCATGTAGTGAATGGCTAGTGGACAATAGACTATCTCTTCACCTGGGCTAGACGGAAGCCATCTTATGTGGAACAAAACGCAAACTGAAAGACATTGTGGACTTCTCGGTAACTGTTATGATATTCCTATAACAACAGTGTCACAAGTTAAATATCTCGGACTGAAACTGGACGCGAGTTTGTCAGGTGAAACAATTTTGGAATCTATCCTGAGTAAGTGTAGAGCACGTATAAAATACCTGTATAGACAGGTGGGATGCTTGCCCGCGGCGACCAAAAAGACCCTCTGCCAAGCGCTTGTTCAATGTAATTTTGACTATTCTGTGTCATCCTGGTACTCTGCATCATCTAAATCAGCACAGCACAAACTTCAGGTCACTCAAAATAAAATGGTTAGGTTCATACTGAACCTCGGACCCAGATCACATGTTGGCCAGGAACAACTTCAGTCACTAGGTATGCTCAATGTCTCTGACAGGGCCAAACAAATCAGGCTCACTAATGCCTTCAAAATGTTCTATGACAGAGCTCCAGAGTATCTAAAGAATGATCTTGTTAAAGCAAATGAGAGGAGTGGACATAATACAAGAAACAGGATGTTTAATTTTAAGGTCCCGAGAATCCAAGGACAGGGTAAGCAAACATTCTTCTTCACTGCCATCAAAGACTGGAACGACCTACCCAGTCAGTCCGTGAAAAGAGAACACTGTATTCCTTCAGACGTAGCCTGAAGGAACACCTGAACCGGACAGCTGCGAGAAGGGAGCACCAAGCTTATGTCTACTACTAAGTACGACATAAGAGATAGACAAACCAAACTGAAATGATTACTGATTACGGATTACTGATATTTACTATAGGATGTAAGGTATCTTAAAATAACCCCCTAGAAATACTTTCTCTAAAGTATCTATTTCTTTATCCTCCCCATTTCCCCAGCTAACCTAATCCCACAAGGACCCCAATGGAAATACGCCTAACGGCCTTATTGGGCTATCCTTAGTTGGAATTATGCAAGGCTGGTACATGTCATTTTGTAACATACTGTGTGGTACCAACTCTGTAAATTGCTAACTGAATAAATATTATTAGTATTATTATTATTATTATTTTAGCTAATAAAGTTTCTTGACAACATAATATGCTGATTCCTTCGACACAATCGCTCAACATAATGACACAAGCTTCATAATGATTGTGAAAATCTTATGAAACACAAGCACAAATTCAGGCAAATGCAGTAGCTACTTATAACAGATTTGTCTAAGTCTTTCAGAATTTACTCAATGAGTCAGGCTACGAGTTTTGCATTCTTCTGACTACGATGTGGCACGAACTTTTACCCGAGACTCGGAGTGTTTGTGAGTCACTCTCGAGATAATTGGATCACCGATTATAATATTGCATACATAATATTGTCCGTAATGCAGATGCATCATGGAAATCCATAAATGATAGTATGTTGCGATTATAAAATACATTATGGACGAATGAACTTCATCCATTAACCCTTACAATACATTTCTGCATTTCTAAGTGTTAGAGTGTGCTGCTAATCAGAATTAGGTTTGGCACTATATATATATATATTTAGCTATTGCTTCACCATTCTTATATTGTATTATAGCCAAGTGTGTGTGTGACCTTAAGAGCAGAGATGACCGAGTCAAATCCCTGTAATGTTGTAAACTAAGGGATTGTGTTTTAGTGAGCAACGTATACAAACCTCACAAATTAAGATGTTTGACTAAGGAGTGACTGAAGATCGTGCGCCGGAAAACAAAAGTAGAAATAGCATGATCATATATAAAAAAGTATTATAGGTTTATATGAAAAGGCTCTGAACTATTGGTAAAGATTATACGAATCTGAAGGAGAGGGCAAGTCTTTGGAGAGTAGGCCGAGCAACAGCCGCTATGTTGTTTGAAATCAGTATGTCCATCTTTTGTATAATGTGAATATTAAGTAATGTCGTGATTAACCCAAGAGACCGATAGGCCTCACAGAAGTGTCTGTATTGCGAATGTTATACGCCTCATGGGAGGAAGCCTATGAAATTATTATTATTTTTTTTTTAACACCTTACGATCGGGCTAGGCGGTATATTTGACCGTGCCTCACAGCGCTTTTTTTGTACCATAAAGGGGGTTGTTTCTGTGCTCTTTTTCATGCATAAACAAGACCCAGAGCGTAATACAAGTATGTATCCCTGAAAGGGCGTAAATGGAGCTTTCCAATGACACCCGAACCATCCTTCTACGATCATTGATTGTCTTGCAACGATCGTGCAACCGAAGGGCAAAATCGATAAAATACGGTAATTTCTTTATATAATTACGTATGTAGCGAGGGAGTGAGGGTGGATGTAAGTGGAGTAAATCTCAGTAGGTCCACGGCGGCTGTGGCAAGCGGTCATGAGGTAACCCATGCTCCTCCAGTCACTCGTCTCTCTCTCAGAGCCAATATTGCGCCAAAATTGCAGTCGGACTTAACACCTTATTGGCGGGCTAGGCGGTCTATTTGACCGTACCACACAGTGAGTTTTGTTTTACCCTAAATAGGGTTGTTTTCGTGATCATTTTCATGCCTAAATAAGACACAGAGCGTAAAACAAATATCTATCCCTGAAAGGGCGTAAACAGAGCTTTCCAATGACACCCGAACAATCCTTGTACGACCACTGGTTCTCTTGCAACGATCGTGCAACATGAGTGCAAAAACCCTGAAATAAGGTAATTTCCTTACATAATTCCCTGTGTAGCAAGTGAGAAAGGAGGGGGGAAAGTAGAATTCAGTTCAGTATGTCCATGGTGGTCGTGGGGAACGGTCATAGGGTTGCTATGCTCGTCCCACAGCTCAGCTCTCTCTCTCAGCAACATTACGTGCTGAAAATGGCGCTCGACAGATGTTGCGCGCCGCCACTTAGGCCAGATTTGTTTCATTCGACATATGTTGCGCGCCGCCAGTTAGGGGTTAAGACGGGCCCCGCCACATAGTCCAAATTTTTCGATTCGGACTTAAGTCGGGCCCCGATCTTTAAGGGTTAAATGCCCCACAATAACTAAAATAGGGTAATATGTGATTAGATGGTAAATTCCCCCTCCACTACCTCCTTTCTCTGCCCCATATGTGTCAACCCCCCCCCCTATTTGTCTTTTTCATTCCCCCCCTTTCTGCCCTCCTCAATTATTAGCTATTATTCCTCGTATTTTTTTCGTTCCTCCCTTTCCCTGCACAAAATATGAGTCACGATCTTCCCCACTCCCTCCTACCCTTCACATGCGTGGAATACAGCTGGGACTGTCAGTTTGCCTCAAGCGAGTATCACACTAGGCCACATTTTCACCCTTCTCTGTTCTTCGATCTCCTTTTTCAGCCGGTAGCACCGGCAACTCCTAGCATACACATATAGGCTTTACCCAATGGCTTTACCACGGCTATAAGCGATCGTTATATTGTGGTGTTTCACCTAAACTGTAGAATAATATGGATTGATATTGACAAATTTAGTGTAACAAGACCCAATCTATATGCTAAGGTTGCTATATTTTGCGTTTGAAGCTTATATAAGTAGATACGAGGAAGCTTTTCGAAATATATACAGCCTGACAGCACCCTAAATCGATTCCGCGGCAATAAGCGATCCTTATAATGTGCTGTTTCACCTATAATGTCGAGTAATATGGATTTATATCAACAATTATAATGCAATATGACTCAATTTACACGTTAGCGTTGTTATTTTTTATATTTGGAGCTTATAAGAGGAAATATTTTGAACTTTTTTGGAGGTTTTCGAATGTTTTCGATTCGTACCAATCGCCGTGGCGTAGGAACAGTGGTTAGTTAGCTGCAAGTGGTGTAGCTATTTTAGCATTAATTCACCATGTTTATATCTATCAGCAGCCCTTCTCATAATCAAAGCACACAATTTTGTAGCAAAATATATATTTTGGCGTCAAATACTTGAGATATCATTGAGAATAAATGCGAACCGCCCAAACCACTTCCTGTGTTCTCTATAAATCAGACATGCATTTACCAGTCTCAATACGTAGTGCTACAGGTCGACATAACAAAAATATTGTCTCAAATGGGCTTTAACCAGGACAAAATTGAACTATACGCATTTGGTTATTGAATATTTGGTTACATCTACTATTTGATGTAGACAATTGTGTAATGCTTAGTGTTTTCTCAAAATTTCTTGTATTGCATTTTCCATACCGTATTGAGGCTGACAATTTACCTCCGTCAAAAGATGTTGCTTCCCAGTGCGGGCTGCATCTGAGCTCTGTCAAACGGCGATATTTGTGCCGGAGAAGGACGGTATTTCAGTTTTTTTTTTGCGGTAGAAGAGCGAAAATTGGCCTAGTGTGATACCCCCTTCAAGCAGGCCCAGGAAGCACACCTATGTCGCTCTCTCTCTCTCATCTCCATCCACCCCTTCCCGCCACAAATATACTTTCTTCACAAGATATTTGCTGTTTACACCTATTTTCTGGTCTTCACTGTTCACATGTTCTTCATACAAGTATAATATATGCACATGAAGCACAAATAATGCTTTATATGGTAAATATATGAATACTGTCAGAATCAAAGGTAATTAATTATACGGCCTTTGTGGAAACATAAATTGCGCATTCCTCGGGTTAAGAGGCACGTGATCAATAAACCTGTATAAAGAGAAGTCTTATGCACTTCTAAATTACATCATCCCATTGTGATAGAACCTTCTTGGGTGTATCCATTTCAGGTATTTGTGCTCAACAGTATGGATAATTTTACAATATATTAACAATTAGTGGCCTCATCCATTTTTGGTAACGTGAAACGTGGTAAAATATGGTAACTCATTGTGACAGGAGAAAAGATAGTTGAATTTATATAAACAAGAGGAGAGAATCATGTATAAGTAGCATCAAATTATGTAACAATGTAGTGTAAGTGTATGGGAAACGAGCACGAGGGGATCATCTATAAAAGCGGATAAAGACAAATTAAAAGCAAGCGCAAGAAAAATGCAAACAACTCAAAATGAAGTTACGGAAGTCGAATTTATTACATAAACGGTTAGTAAGAGTTGGAGATAAAAGGAGTTATCTAAATGAGAATTAATAGAAACAATATATATATATAAGCTAAATATAAAGACATTCTTGACAGTGAAGTAATCAAAACAGTAAAGATTAAGAAGACAAATAATAATATTTACCGCAGTGGTAACGTGAACATATCAGTTAAATTTATATCATACACAATGCATGTAAATAATATAATAAAATAGAGTAGAATAAAGGAATGACGATGACACAATGAATACACACACAAAAAGAGGAAGGGGAATAGACAAGACATAATCAGCCTCTATATCTATTGTAGGTTTGAACTATAGTTTACATATAATGATGAAAATTAGAGAAGGATTGTAGCAAAATTATTCAAGTTAATCAAATGTAAAGAGGGAATGGGAAAATTTGTAGGATGAAAAACGAAGGCAGACCAATATGAAAAGTGAACAATACACTGACGTGAGAGAGTGGAAAGATAATATAGTGTATATACTTTATATATATATATAATTATATATAATATATATATTTGTATTTATGTATTAATTTATAAATTTGTTATTCACTAGAGAGAAAAAAATTCACTGGTGGGTGTGATATTTTGATATATACATGTATTGCTTGCATCATAGGTCTGCAGATAGAGGGACGGGTGAGTGGGAACTAGGATAGTGGATTTATCAATAGGATTATGTTTACTCTAGAGCTGTTTTCTTCGGGTTATCATAGCTTGTATGGATAGATTGATGGATAAATTGACGGACATGCGAGTGTATGTGGGTGGTGTTTTGGATAGATGAGTGGAGACATGCATATTTCGACAGATAGTGGGTGTCCCGCGAGAAGTTTTTTTCTTCATATTTCCAAATATTTATGATTCTGCCATGCTGATTAAAAAACAAATTTACGCTTTCTGCACATATGTGTAGCTATAGCCCCGAAAAGTCCACATGTTAGCGTTTGTTTGCTGTTTAACCCTTTATAGGAATGGGATAATTAAAATTTTAAGTTGCGTATGATGAAGATTGATATTATTACTTCATATTGAGCAAAACAAAATTGTGTCTTTTTTTCATCTTCTCGTCGATTAGTCAACTATAACAAAAAACACATATGAGTGTTTTTAAACGTCTGTATGAACGAGTGATACAATACTTCATCATACACTACTTATATATTTGGTCATTTCCATTTCCTTTAGATATGGATACACCTCTTCTGTACCAGCGACGTCTTTGTAATTTTATTCTAGTTATATTTAGACGAATTTGGGCAGTTTAAGAAGGATCTGTGGTAGTAAAAAGGGTTTAATTAAATGAGATAGTTCAAAACCTATTACTTGCTGGAGGATCTTTTTAAACTAAATAAAATCGTCTAATAGTTACCAGAATATAATTAAATGGACGTCACCGGTTCTGAACGGGTTAAATACTGATCAAATTTACCGAAACTTATCGCAACGGGCGGACTAAGAAAACTACAGAGCATTGGTTGGGGTCTATTTGAAGTATTGATACCTTTGTTCATAATACAATATTTACCTGTTTCCCTATCCCCTTTTAGACTGAAAACTGATTTAAAAATTACAGGCAACTTAAACATACAAATATTCAATTCATCATGTTTTCTTTAAAAAAGACAATCATATAATTATACTGTATATGTTATTATCTGAAACAAGCTTGTGGGATCCGTTGTATAGAACCAAGCTAAACAATACACTTACTTAAATTGCTTCAAACTCCGTGTGTCCAGGCATTTTGGCTCGAACGTCCCTTGATTTTGGCCCTGTCACTCTTTCAACTATGGGGGAGGCACTCGCTATAGTCAGTTATGCCTTTTGCCTCCCTCAATCACATAGAAAAAAAAAAAATACAAACAAAAATACAAAAAACATAGCGAAAATAATGGGATAAGAAATATTAGAAACTCGTAAAGAATAATTACCAAAGATAAGATAACTGGAAAAATAGAGTACGAGAGAATTATATGCATTTAATAATACATTACGAAAGTATAATACGGAAGAGTTAAAACAGTTAAGAAAATTAATTAGACGAAGGGAAGAAAGAAACCTTCAAGGGGAAAGGATGAAATTTGAAAGTGAGAGAGAGGGAAAGAACTAGGGTAGAGCTGGTGCTGGACCTGATATGTTGCTACATAATAAAAATGAGGGGTTGAAAGTTGACTCCACTACCCCATCTTACACACACCCTCCCTTCCCTCCCACCCCACCCACCCTGTACTTAGCCTCAGGCTGTCTCCAGGGTACTAAAACAGAATCCATTTTGATCAACGCTCTCACATGGGGGTCCACGAATTTTAATAAGTGACTGTACATTCGAAATGGCGATAGGGTGATGGTGGTTGGTGGAGGGGAATATGGGGGTGAGGTGGGGGCATAGATTGAGTGGAGGCGGAAGGGTCTCTAAGGGGAGTTCTTGGGGTGAAGGGAGGCATTCAGTACATACCCATAAGAGGCGTTGGACGGCTGACTGGGTGACAAGGAGGGACATTTATCCATAAATAAATAGTTGTTTGAGAGGATGTTGGGCTGTTGAAGGAGGTTTTACCTGATATCATTTATATTTACATCAAAGGGGCAGGGAGGGAGGGGAAGGTGAGTAAAGTGCATACGATTGGTAAGCCTTCTGACAAAGAAATAATATATGCCTCGGTTACTGGAGTTTCGTTGCAGGGAGACATGTGCTGACTAACGCACAGCCTGACATACAGTATATAGTCCAGGAGCCCAGAGGGTTTTATTTGCCATTGCGAGTACAAAAGGTTTGATGCTTATGATGATTAGGCCTAGGGTCAGGGATCACTAAATGGCCATTCTTAAGTTCTGCAAATGCTGCCACGTATAGGGGACGCTGTTCAAAGTGACCCCAAACTTCACTTTATTTGCCATGGTCGAGTTCATCTTTGAAATCACTAAATATGTATTCTTCATGGTGGTCTAAAGTAGGATCCATCATTCTTAAGTGTCCATTTTGCTGCATAAGCCACTTAAGAACGACCTAATTAACACTAATTAGCACATTTATTTGCCATCTCGAGTACATCAACGAAACTTGTTGTAGATTGTACTTTATACCATAGCAATAACAAAACAGTGATTCTTAAGTGTCCATTTTGATGCAAAAGTCACCTAAGAACGGGTCAAAGGTCACAAAGGGGCACTTTTCCGTCTCAGGAAATGCTGAAAATTGCAATATTTCAATAGGTTTTAGGGGTGGGAGTTGATGTTTGCATCACATTGTCGGGCTTAACTAGTACTAAATTATTCACTAATTGAGCTGTAGGTTTCATTTCATCTCTCCACCTGAGAATTGAAAACGTGGGTACCTTCCGGACCCCATGAAAATAATTAAGATTCATTTACCATGTTGAGTATATCAATAAAACTCAAACGAAATGTTCCTCTGGTCTCCCGAATGGAAATCAGGTCTCCCGAATGGAAATCAATCATTCTTAAGTGTCCATTTTGCTGCAAAGACCACTTAAGAATCGAAAACAGGCAAAAGTGGGTACCCTTCATACCCCTTGCAGATATATTTGCAATGTTAAGTACATCAATGTTCCTCTGGTCTTCCTGAATAGAAATATATCATTCTGAAGTGTCTATTTTGATTGCAAAGGACACTTAAAAATTGCCCAATGGTATGGAGGGGGGGGGGGGGGGGGGGGGGGGGGGGTAGGCCAAGAAATCCCAAAACGCAACAAACGGTTCATTTATATGTACATGTATGTACATAGTGGACACAAATTTGAATGTAGATACAGTTGTATACCCAGGGATATTGATGTTACTTTGTAAACTATGATAGTTAAGTTATGTATCCAATGCTTTTTTATATATTTTGCACTTTGGAAATGCAGGGCCTTTTCTAAAAGAAATAAGAGAACATTATTTAAAAGATTGATTAAAAGGATTATATTAATTTCTAAACATATATAAATATATGCACATGCAGAGTTGTTAGAATGCCTATCAACTCTGATTTCAACCTAGTGGTCTGCATGGTATGTTCTTCCATTTAACATGTTAGGAGACTAAGTATGGGTGACTGGCAATATAATGTTTCAGATAACTCACTGAACTTTGCTCTATTACCACCTAATACAAACACATTATTAGGCCTACATCCTTTATACAGGATTCACACAATAATGCAGGAGTAAATTCATCGTGCAACTTAATTATCAAATCCTTAAATCATTCTAAACTATATTCAAGGTACAAGTTAACTAACCAATTGTTCATCCTTATGAAATCTTACTTCACACAATCAGGAAGATAAAAGTAATATTAAGTTTGCATGTAAAACCTTCTGGAATCTCAAGTTGTGGCTGATTAAAGCACTGGTAACATTGATCCTAATTAAGTCCCTGCTTTTAAACATCCAGGCATCTTCGACCGCAAACATTTGATGTACAGTATATAATACTCTTGGCTAACTTTTGTCATAAATAAACTCAGAGTCATTAATTTAATCAAATAGTCATTGACCCTTTATTCTAATTGTTTCAGAGTTGCATGAAATGCCATAATCAACAGCATACTAATTATTAAGCAATTCAAATCAAACATCAGTACACAGAGCACCCATCTTAACTTATACAGATCTCAGGCACAGGTATTACTGATTCTGAAACCAGGCATCTTTAGCAGCAAACATATGATATGAATAATATGGTACCCTTTGCTAACTTAATCATGAATCAAATAGTTGAATAAATCAATCAGTGAATCACTTACATATAAAACATCATTAACTCTGAATTCTTCTTGAGTAACATGAAAAGTCAGAACCATACAAAAATATGAAGCAATTCGTATCAAGTATCAGTACACACAGCCCTCAACTAAACTTATAATACCAGTCTCAGGTTTTTGCAAAGCCAAGGTGCAAGCAACCTTGCTTAAAAATCAAGGTATCTACAGTATGACTACAAAACACGGTGATGGATCTTTGGTAAATGAGTTCTTTAATCGGTCTCGTCATCCGTTAGATCCTCATCTTCATCCGAGGAAGCAACTTGAAATGTGTCATCATCCTCATTATTATCATTGTCTATCTCTTCCTCATGGATCAATGCTTCAGGCAGCTGATCTCCTTCGAACCATACTGGGAGGCATACTCCTTTAAGTTCCCATCCATCGTCTTGTGTTGGGTGTTGCACAATGTCTTGTTTATTTGCATTAGCCCACTTGCGGATCACAAAGGATGCTCTTTTGATATGCATTGAAACCTCACTCTCTCAGGGTGGTATGGAACTAGCATCCAATCCCTTAAGTTTTTCAAGGAGGTTTTTACTCTTTGCCTTTGGGCGGTAGGCCTTCTGAAACATTTTGAAACGATGACCATTGAGGCTTGTCTTTGCAGTGTCTTTGGCCCCAAACAGCACTGCAGTGTACCGGAGGAGGACCTCTTTATGCCTTGTCTCATATCCTGATGCTTGAGCCATTTCCGCAAATACTCGTTGTGTGTCCAGACTTTTCTCATTTTTTTTTTAATGGGGCCTATTTTCCCCTTGCGGACAAATTCAGAAGTGTTATCACAACCCGTAGAAGCGTGGAACCCAGGGAGAGCTGTACACAACTCTTGCCCCAGTGCTAGACTGATTCCTGAAATATATATGAATCGCCTGTTGTTCTTTGCAGCTGCACCCGCATCCATCCAGAGGTGGGCTTTGAAATGGTGGCAATGGTGAAGGAGTATGACAGTAATATCAGTATCCGAGAAACGTACAGCAATATTGTTTGCTCCATAGCTATCCGCAAATTGTGCATGTTAGCACATTTTCGTGTCGGCTTCTTCATGATTCGATTTGAGTTTCCACCTGATCACGCTTGACTTCTCCCTCCACAACATGAAAGTGGAAGCATACTTCAGGAATATCGAGATAGATGTCGCAGTTGCCAATTATTGGAGCGTATGATGCATCCTTCCATTCATTTGCAAGGAACACAGGCAGTTATTTTTTTAATAATCTAGACTTCAACGCCTCTCCCATTTCCTTTGGCCATCTTTGCAGAGGTCCGGATATGATGTATGTTCTGTTGTTGGAAGGAACAGTGCCTCTTCTGCCACTTTCGGCATCCTTGAAAGATGGTTGGGGGTAGTCGTCAAAAACTAAGTGAACGCTTGTCGTGGAAAGTGCAATGGCCTGCAGTAAAATGGTCCTGGCTAAACCACCAAATGTAGAAGGTAGGTTTGGTGGCAATGCGTGCAGAAGGAATTGACCGTCAACAACGTATGCATCTGATTTTTTAGGCGCTGTTCCATCTTCTACTTTCTTCTTAAGCACATTAAGCAGCTGGCTCTCCTCGGTCTTTGCCATAATTTCATCACGATTACACATTGCCTCGGGCAGGGGGGTGAGTGGATATTTGAAAACGTGTTCCATATCAAGATCCCTTGTTTTTGCAAGTATGAGTAGACGACCCATCAAGTCCCTCGTACCTTTCATTGTTGCTATTCTCTTGCCAGTGGTGCGATGGTTACTCCCACATTCAGAGGTTAAGGTCTTCAGGCTGGTCTTCTGAATTGGTTTTCATAGGGATGAATAATTGGTTAGTTAACTTCTACCTCGAATATAGTTTAGAATGATTTAGGAATTTGATATCAAAGTTGCACGATGAATTTACTCCTGCATTATTGTGTGAATCCTATATAAAGAATGTAGGCCAAATAATTGTTTTGTATTAGGTGGTAATAGAGCAAAGTTCAGTGAGTTATCTGAAAAATTATATTGCCAGTCACCCATACTTAGTCTCCTAACATGTTAAATGGAAGAACATACCATGCAGACCACTAGGTTGAAATCAGAGTTGAAAAGTACTCTAACAACTCTGCATGTACACTCGGTCCAAAAAGTATCTGCACCCCTACCCTGATAATCTGGTGTTTACAGCTTGGTAAAGTTTGCTTATCTACCTGTAGCTATATCCATCTATACTACTATCTACCTATTCTACCTAAGACCTACTACCTACGACCTACAACCTATCATGTTTGGCTGTAGGGATGCATCATCGTATGGTGACCATGTGTGGCTCTAGATATTAGTTTGTGTTATGTCAACACATTTTTGGGGTGTAATAATTTATGAATATCTAAACTGGAAGCATCACATCAACTGAGGCATACTTAGAGCCAAATATAGTCACCATACGATGATGCATCTCTACAGCCAAACATGATCACCACACAATTGAGGTGTCCCTACAGCCAGAAATGGTCACCATACAATGAAGTGTATCTACAATGATAACTTGGACCTAGACAACATTGACAGGTTAACATGAAGGCTGTCTCTACAGTTATGTTGTGTCTGGGTCCTTTGATTCATGACAAGGCAAAAGTGTTCCCTTTTCTACTCCTATCTTTATTGTACAATGAAGGTCTTAAATATGTGTTCCAGGATTCACGCCACCTCACTATGAACTGTCCAGGAATAATCCTGTGGCCAAGTGTGTCTGCCTTGTGGGGCAGATTTGGTTTGGGGGTGGACAATTATGGTGGGTAAAATTGAGGTCAGCCCTCTCGCCTTATTTTCACCCGCCATCACTGTATACTACCAAGCTCTGTACACACCAGATTATCAGGGTAGGGGTGCAGATACTTCTTGGAGCGAGTGTACTCGTATTTATATTTGTTTAGAAATTAATATAATCCTTTTAATCAATCTTTTAGATAATGTTCTCTTAGTTCTGTCAGAAAAGGCCCTGCATTTCCGAAGTGCAAAATATAGCAAAGGCATTAGATACATAGAGGTGCAATGCATAAGTGGGTTGATTTTCGGTGTGAGCGTCCTGGGTTCGAATCCCCGGACTGCCACATGTGTTTGTAAATTTAATTAATGGAGTTTAGGAGTAAAGTGGTATGGGAGGGAGAAGAAGAGAAGTAGTGGAGGAGGAGGTGGGGATCAGGAGGTCAGAAGTGTGGGAAGCCATGAAATGAGTGAAGTTGGGGAAAGCACCAGGAACAGGTGGAGTGTGTGGGGAAATGTTGAGGTATGGTGGTGAGATAGTGATAGAATGGGTATGGAAAATGTGCAAACTAGTATGGGAGAAGGGGAGTGCACCCGATGACTGGAAGACTGGCATAATAGTCCCCCTATATAAGGGCAAAGGGGAAAGAGGAGTGTGTGGTAACCACCGAGGAATATGTCTTCTAAGCGTAGTAGGGAAGGTATACAGTAGGGTAGTGATTGAGAGAGTGAGAGTGAGAACGGAGAAATGGATAGGCGACGAGCAGGGAGGTTTTAGGAAGGGAAGAGGATGTGTAGATCAGATTTTTACCCAAATTGTGTTGTGGAGAAGTATCTGGAGAAGAAACAAAAGGTGTATGTTGCCTTTATGGACTTGGAGAAGGCCTATGACAGAGTGGATAGAGAAGGTTTGTGGAAAGTACTTAGAATATACGGAGTAGAGGGCAAGTTGCTGAAAAGCAGTGAAGAGAATGTATGAGGGTGCAAAGGCGGCAGTACGTGTGGAGAGTGAGCAGAGCGAGTTCTTTGACCTGAATGTTGGTTTGAAACAGGGGTGTGTGATGCCCCCGTGGTTGTTTACTGTATATATGGATGGAGTCATGAAAGAAATACTACCAAGAGCAGTGGATGTTGGTGTATCGCTGAAAAGGGAGGGAATTGAGTGGAAGCTACCTATACTGCTGTTTGCGGATGATACAGTTCTGATGCGTGATAATGAATGGGAGTTGCAGGGTCTGGTAAATGAGTTTGGAAAAGTGTGCGAAAAACGGAATTTGAAGGTAAATGCGGGGAAGAGCAAGGTTATGGTCTTCGAAAGGGGTGAAGTCACAGAGTGTGAGGTGAAGCTGAACGGTCAGGCTATGGAGATCGTCAACTCTTTTAAGTATCTGGGCAGTGTGTTGAGTAAAGATGGGAATATGAATGAAGAAGTGCGGGAGAGGGTACAACAGGGGAAGAGGGTTGTAGGAACGCTAAAAGCAGTAACAAGAAATAGGGTGGTCAGTATGGAAGTGAAGAAGTCCTTACATGACAGTGTGGTAATCCCGACACTGACTTACGGAAGCGAAGCATGGACGTCGGTTGAGAGACTCAGACCAAGAGTGAGAGCAGTGGAAATGAATTACTTAAGGAGTGCGTGCGGAGTTACATGGAGGGATAGACAGACTAATGAGGAAGTAAGAAGGAGGTGTGGTGTGGAGGTAGATGTGCTGGAAAGTGTGAAAAGGAACAAGTTGAGATGGTTCGGCCATATGGAACGTATGGAGAGCGAGAGAATGACTAAGAGGGTGTACGAGAGCGAGGTGGAGGGACAGAGAGGGAGAAGTAGACCGAATGAGAGGTGGAAGGATGGAGTGAGGAAGTACATGAACGAAGGCGGTGCTGGTTAGGGGGAGGGGCGTCGACTGACTGGGGACAGAGGTGCGTGTGGGCGGTTCGTTCGTGGCCACCTCTTCGGGGATCACGGCGTCAGGCAATAGATAGATAGATAGATAGATAGGAGTAAAGTTGGTTAGTGGAGAGAACATAATAATCATAGTTTACAAAGTAACATCAATATCCCTGGGTATACAACCGTATCTACATTCAAATGAGTGTGTCCACTATGTACATACATGTAATGTGTGTGTCCAGTATGTACATACATGTGTGTGTCCACTATGTACATACATGTGTGTGTCCACTATGTACATACATGTAATAATAAATAAACGGTTTGTTGCGTTTTGGGACTTCTTGGATCCCCCCCCCCCTCCCCCGTCCATACCATTGGCCAATTTTTACGTGTCCTTTGCAGCAAAATAGACACTTCAGAATGATGGATTTCTATTCAGGAAGACCAGAGGAACATTTCCTGTGTGTTTCATTGATGTACTTAACATTGCATATATATCTGCAAGGGGTATGAGGGGTACCCAATTTTGCCTGTTTTCGATTCTTAAGTGGTCTTTGCAGCAAAATGGACACTTAAGAATGATTGATTTCCATTCGGGAGACCTAATTTCCATTCGGGAGACCAGAGGAACATTTCCTTTGAGTTTATTGATATACTCAACTTGGTAAATGAATCTTAATTATTTTCATGGGGTCCGGAAGGTACCCACGTTTGTCGTTTTCACTTCTCAGGTGGAGAGATGAAATGAAACCTACAGCTCAATTAGTGAATACTTTAGTACTAGTTAAGCCCTACAATGTGATGCAAGCATCAACTCCCTACCCCTAAAACCTATTGAAATATTGCAATTTTCAGCATTTCCTGAGATGGAAAAGTGCCCCTTTGTGACCTTTGACCCGTTCTTAAGTGACTTTTGCAGCAAAATGGACATTTAAGAATCACTGTTTTTTTATTGCTATGGTATAAAGTACAATCTACAATAAGTTTCGTTGATGTACTCGAGATGGCAAATAAATGTGCTCATTAGTGTTAATTAGGCCGTTCTTAAGTGGCTTATGCAGCAAAATGGACACTTAAGAATGATGGATCCTACTTTAGACCACCATGAAGAATACATAATTAGTGATTTCAAAGATGAACTCGACCATGGCAAATAAAGTGAAATTTGGTGTCACTTTGAACAGCGCCCCCTATGCGTGGCAGCATTTGCGGAAATTAAGAATGGCCATTCAGTGATCCCTTACCCTAGGCCTAATCATCCTAAGCATCAAACCTTTTGTACTCCTTGTGATACCTTGTGATGTGTTCGCCACTCTTCTAGCGGCACCGAGGAGTGCGTCGCACCTCGTTATGGGTGGTGATTTGGTGCAGCAGACTATTTGAAGCAACAGCTCGCTCCCTTGCGAAGATGGGCTCGTCTGGCACTTTTTGCTGTTCGACATCGAGGGCTCTCTTGAAGTTGTCTAACGAGACGTCCCTCATGTCTCTTACTCGCCGTGGGAGTGTGTTGAAGAGACGTGGGCCTCTGTGTGATAACCAACCCTCTCGCAGAGAGCCCATAGCACCCCAGTTATTCATCCGGGGGATATTGCATTCCCAGCCTCTCCTATCACTGAATTTCATGACTATCGGAGTATGTAGGTTTGGTACTAAACCCTCTGCGATTTTCCACGTGTATATTATTAGGTAACGTTCTCTTCTACGTTCCAGCGAGTACAATTTCAGTGCTCTTAAATGCTCCCAATAGTGTAGCTGTTTCATCGAACTTATATGCGAACTGAAATTTATTTGTACACTCTCTAAGTAATTTATTTCACATACTTTGTATGGGGATGTTAATATGCTACAGTATTCAAGCCGCGGTAGCACTAGAGATTTAAAGAGCGTTATCATAGGTAATTCACTGCATGTTTTAAATGTACGCAGAATCCAACCTGTTAGACGAAAACTTTCAGCCGCAACTTTGACCTGGTTATGTACTTTGAAACCCATATTTTCAGACATTAACACCCCAAGGTCTTTCACACTGTCTTTCCATTATATTATTTGGTTAGATTCTGTTAAGTAATTTGTTTTTTCTTTAACGCCATTATTATCTCCGTACCGTATTAATTGGAATTTTTCTTCATTGAATTGCATGTTGTTTTCCCTGGTCCACTGGAACACTACATGTATGTCTTCCTGCAGTCGGCCCGTGTCCTCTTGTGTGTTTATTGTCTTGCTTAATTTTGTGTCATCAGCTAAAGACGACACCGTACTGTGTCTAGTGTTGATATCTATGTCGCTAATTAGTATGAGGAACAAAAGGGGCGCTAGCACTGTTCCTTGGGGCACTGAGCTTTTGACATCCGAAGGCTCAGAAGTGACTTGGTTTACTGCTACTGATTGTTTCCGGTTTACGAGGAAATTGTATATCCACCGTCCGATTTTCCCCGTTATACCCTTTGCTTTTAGTTTGTGGGCTAGTATACCATGGTCACATTTATCAAATGCTTTAGCAAAATCGGTGTAAATGACATCCACGTTTTTCTTTTCTTCTAGCGCTTTAAGAATTTTGTCATAGTGTTCCAAAAGTTGTGAGAGACATGATCTTCCCGCTCTGAACCCATATTGACCGGTGTTGTGTAGTTCATTTGCCTCCATGAATGTTTAGATTTTGCTTCGCAGGACTCGCTCGAAAACTTTAATGATGTGGGAGGTTAGAGTTACCGGGCGGTAGTTTTTTGGTAGTGCTTTACTCCCTCCTTTATGCAGTGGGGCAATTATTGCGTTTTTCAAGCTATCTGGTATTTCACCAGTGTCTAGACTCCTTCTCCACATTATAGCCAGGGGTTTTGAGAGGTTTTCCATCACATTTCTTCATTAGGATCGAATTCCATGAGTCCGGGCCTGGTGCCGAGTGGGATGGCATGTTGGAAATGGCCTCTTCTATGTCTTTTGGACCGAAATCAATATCCAGCATCTGGGGGGTTTCCGTGGGGGAGGTTTCCATGAAAAATATATTTAGGTCTCTGACGGCTTTTGTTTCATCAGGCTCACTGAATGCCATTTCATACTGCCTGCGTAAGAGTTCGCTCATTTCCTTTTTGTCCCCTGTGAATGAGCCGTCCCCTTTGCTTAGTGGGCCGATGTTTGATGCCGTTTTAGACTTTTGTTTGGCATATGAAAAGAAGTATTTGGAATTTTCCTTTATACCTGCAATAGCTTTCCTCTCGTCTTCCATATGTTGTAGTTCATATGATATTCTTAGCCTTTGTTCAATTTCCACAATTTCTCTATCTATTTCGGCCTTTTGCCTATCCTGTAGATTTTGATGTGTGTGTCTTTGTGTGAGTAATTTTCTTCCTCTGTATAGCCTCCTTCTTTCCCGGTCTTGTTTGCTTCTTTGTCTTGTTTGTCTTGCAGGTATATGGTGGCTACAGAGTTGGGTCATGGTTTCTGTTATTAGGACTAGATATTCTGCTAGTGTCATGTTATTCATTAAATCTTCCCAGTCTATTTACTCCATTTCTTGATTTACCTCTTCCCACCTAATGTTTTGTTATTGAAGTTAAATTTACTGAAGGGGCTGGTTTTTGTTCTCGATTCTCAGGTTGTCTGTGCACTTGCTAAGGTTGTTTTGATCTCAATTAATTTATGATCTGAGTATGTTGGGTCCAATATGTTAATGCTGTGTACTAGAGAGTCATTGTTAGTGAAGACCAGGTCTAAGATATTGTTTTCCTGTGTGGGTTCGGCAATATGTTGGGTAAGGCTAAAAAAATCGCAAAGTTAAAAAACTTTTGTATTTGTATTTGCTTCTCTGGTGTTATTTGCCACTACCTGGTTTTCAAGTTGTCTCCATTTAATGTTTGGTAGGTTAAAGTCTCCGAGCCATATAATAATTGGTGTTGGGTTCCCCAGGGTTTCCACTTCTGATTTTATTTTGTTGAGCTGGGTTTTCAATTCTTCTAGGGATGAGTCTGGAGGCCTGTATGTAACAATAACTGCTAAATTTAGGGATTCTATTTTAACTCCAAGTATTTCCACCACTTCATTACTGTTATTTAGGAATTCAGTACATATCAGTGAGTCGTGAATGTACAAGGCTACACCTTCATGTGATCTATGCGTTCTGTCCGCCCTATGTAGGTTGTAACCAGGAATCCATACCTCACTATCTTCCTGATCTTTAATGTGAGTTTCTGTGAGAGCCGCAAATATAGCGTTTCCTTCTTCTAGTAGGCCCCTAATAAATGGTACTTTGTTCGTGGTTCTATTTGTTAGGCCTTGGATATTTGCAAACAAGATTGGGGAGGGATTGTTTGGAATACAAGGTACACCTAATAGTCTTCGGGATGTATTTGCCACTGTTGGGAGGCCAGGAGGTGCTCGAGGTGTTCTATGTGGTCTTCCATCTCCCTCAGTCTCTTCATCTTCATCTGCCATTTCCCTCCTTGCCTTTTTTCCTCTGTCTCGTCCTCGCATAGCTAGAGAGTTTTGTTGGCTACCATTCGTGTTAGGTCTAGCATATCTCCAAGTCCTTTTAATATGAAAAGCTGGTCATTTCATATTGTAGCAGGTCTTTTTCTCAAGTGATGTGTTGCAAAGGGATGGGTGGTGGTATTTGCAGACTTCATCAAATCTACATTTTCCATGACTGAATAGGTTGTTGCAAATTTTGGGATGAGCAAATCTACATGACTTCCCATTATATTCACCCTTTTGACCAAAGTAGCACCTTCTTTCCAGATAATATCGCAATGGCAAATAAAACCCTCTGGGCTCATGGACTAATACATCATGCACGGGTACACTCACACACACAGATATACACACAGCTACACATACATACCAGACAAAGAGATAGAGATAGATAGATAGAGAGAGAGAGAGAGAGAGAGAGAGAGAGAGAGAGAGAGAGAGAGAGAGAGAGAAATGACTTTACGAATCAGGAATGAAGGAAGGAAACATTGAATGATAAATAAACGATCGATGAAGACAAATATAGAGAAAAGGAAGGGATTAAGGATAGTATAAAGTACTTTGGGCATATTAATGAAAACATATAATTGAAACAATAGAAACATGGATTATAATTGGTTTCGGATTGTTAGTAATACTAAGACTAATACTATCATATGTGGTGAAGCCATTGATTTCGAGGGCTGATGAGTGATTGGTGTTTCTGAATGCTTGTGTGTTTGCTTTTTGTGGGCAAACTGTTTTATGTGTTAGTCTCCTGTAACTTCTTTTTCCTTTCTCGTGTCTCTTGCTGATCCTCCCTACCCCTTGTGGGAGTAAGGGCTGGCTACTGACTGATATCAGTAGACTGGTAGTATATTAACTTCAATTATCTATATAATTTACATCAAAGCCTAATGATATATTTAACATCATTGGCTGCCTGCACTGAGACACACACAGACGGCAAAGCTGGAACAAGGTCTGCCATCATTTGCTATTTAAATCAACATGTATGAAATATGTTGCGAAAGGACAATTTAACCAATAGGTCAATGCCAATTCAACATGACCAATATTGTTAATCAAGATTGGCTTAAGATACTCTAAATCACCACACACACACACAAACACACATACATACAACATAAATATATAGTCTTACCACTGGCCTGGTAATCCAATGGTCCCTGGTTCAAATCCCGATATATCAATGGGAAGATATTTTTGGAATGGAATTTGTGCTGTACCTAGTATCAGTGCATTACCACAAAGCCTACCGAAACGCCACGAAAGTACCATCATTGTTCCTCATAAAATAGCACTGTATGAATATTCCCATATTCAAAATATGCTACAGGGGGCAATGCCTAGTGAGTTCATTGCTCAATAGGTGGCGTTCTGAGAGTGAGGGTCCGAGTATAGGTGGTGAGACAGTGAAGCACGAAGGCAGAGCAGCTTCAGAGATGGGGCTGCTTCGAGCCGTGAGTTTAACTCTAATGCTTCACGGTGTCTCACTCCCTAGACTGGAACAAGACCTCACAGGCTTCACCGTGTTGAGCGGTTGGATGTGCAGGCTCTTAGCCTATGCCCGAGAGGGAGTAGTTGGAATATAGAAAAAAAAATTAGTGTTTATATTATACTATATATATATATATATATATATATATATATATATATATATATATATATTGATGACAACCTCTGTATCTCACCACGTTGGCTTAGTCCGGCTTGGTAGGGTTATGCCATATACGTATTATGTGGACTGCATGTTAAATGTGGTGTGTGTGTGAGAGGAGAGAGCGAGAGAGAGAGAGAGAGAGATGCTGGTGGATAGGATATTTGGAATGTGAAAATACTGTTAAATTGTTACACGTGTATACGTTTATTTAAAAGAAGTGAAAGTGAGACCACTTTTGATCTCACCACGCCTACAATAATACATACATAACTACTGTAGCATGTAATAAACTATAAATCACCAAATAGTTGTAAGGTATACATGATGGATCGTATTCAGAGCCAAGGTTACAACGTTCATGGTGCTTGGTTCTGTAATGTGAGGCTCTCTTTATGATTTACACTTTGTTGTGCAACTTCTGTAATGTTGCTGCATAGTACTTATTGTTCCCGGAAATGTTGAATGTGTGTTCGTTTTAGCCTGTGGGAATACGTTGATATATTATTCCAGTTACAATGTACCATTTATTCAGTATTTTAAAATGAATTAAATAATAGATTGGTTGGTGAGACTTTTCAATGTGTGCTTTGTTGTGTCAATGGTACCAATAGACTGGAAGAGTGCATGTATTGTGCCGTTGTACAAGGGGAAGGGAGATCGGCAGGAGTGTTCAAGTTATAGAGGTATTAGTTTATTGTCAGTGGTTGGAAAGCTGTATGGCAGGGTGTTGATAGAGAGGATAATAAAGTGTAGGAAGTTGCAATAGGAGAAGAACAGTGCGGTTTTTAGGAGGGGGAATAGCGTGCGTGGATCAGATGTTTGCAGTAAGACAGTTATGCGAGATGTATTTAGAGAAGCATAAGGAGATATTTTGGGCATTTATGGACTTGGAAAAAGCGTATGATCATGTGAACCGTGAAGCAATGTGGAAGGTGTTAAGGATTTATGAAATAGGAGGACATTTGTTTTAGAAGCAGTTAAGAGTTTTTATGAAGGGAGCAGAGCATGTGTGAGAGTAGGAAATGGTGAGTTGAGTGAATGGTTTGAGGTAAAGGTAGGTTTGCGACAGGGTTGTGTAATGTCCCCATGGCTGTTTAATATGTTTATGGATGGTGTGGTGAGGGAGGTGAAAAGGAGAACTATGGGAAGAGGATTGGGTTTAGTATGGAAGAATGGTTAGAGATTGAGAGTTGAATCAGTTGCTGTTCGCTGATGACACAGCATTGGTGGCGGATTCTGATGAGAAACTGCAGC
This sequence comes from Paralithodes platypus, assembly GCA_032716605.1. NCBI lineage: Eukaryota > Metazoa > Arthropoda > Malacostraca > Decapoda > Lithodidae > Paralithodes > Paralithodes platypus. The sequence continues at coordinate 21,518,500 of CM064532.1, read as the reverse complement.
GGGTAGTCAAAGAGTTTGGTGTGGTTTGTGGAAGGAGGAAACTGAAGGTGAACATCAATAAACGTAAAGTATGGTGTGTAAGAGGGGAGAGCATAGGGTGAATCTAGATGTGAGGCTGGATGGCGGAAATATTGGAACAAGTAGAGTGTTTTTTAAATATCTAGGTAGGAAACACGATAAGCAGGAGTGGAGGTTATATGGAAGTGGAGGGTAAAAACCAGAGAGTGTGTGAAGGAAGGAAGAGGAAGGTTTTCGGAGCAATGGGAAGTATGAGGAAGCTCGAGAAAATCTCGGAGTGAAAGTAAAAACTTGCACTGTATCAAGGAATTGTTGTGCCAACAGTGATGTATGGGGCTGAGGACATGGGCTCCTGAAGAAAAAGGAGGGGGGGAAAAAAAGGAGGGCTGGATGTGATGGGAGATGAGCTGCTTGAGGAGTAAGGTGTGGAGTGGTTACTCGTAGAGACAGATTGAGGAATGAAGAGAGAGATACGTAGGAGAGTGGGGCAGCCAGGAACATTTTGATCAGCCAGATTTTTCGTGGACAGAAGGGTGCTGGATCTGGTCATGGTCATCTTGAACGAATGGGAGATGAAAGGCTTGACAAAGGAGGAGAGAAATATGTTAGTCAGTTACAAGGGGACGATAGAAGGGCAGGAAGGACCCACATTGCGATGGGAGAGACTGTGTAAGAAAGGCTTTGGATGATAAGAGGAATGACTATAGTAGATCCGGCAGCCGTCGGGAAGTGGTGGTGGACAGGAGTGAATGGAGAATGCTTTGGGGAATAGTTGACTCGTGAACACGTGGTCATTTGGAGTAAGGGATCGGGCGCAAGTTGGACTAGAGAATAGTCCAATCAGGCGCCTGGCCGCGGGGCTGACGATTAATATGAAGGGTGACCCCGCATGGAAGTGTGGGTGGGAGGGCTTGGGCTTTGGCTCCGCTGCATGTCTGCCTGAGAGATCAGGAAACCTCTCCGGAGTGGTCGGGATTCCCGGGGGAGTGCTGGAGAGCGACCCTTGGTGACCCTGGTCTCTGGGTCTTCTCCTGGGTGACCTGGATGTGTGTGAGTTTGTGCTTTTTATCTGTGGTTTTATTTGTTTGTTTTATGTTGTTTTTGTGTTGTTCCCTGATTTCTTGCTCTGTCTTGAGTCGGCTACCCCCCAAAATGGGGGTTGGGCAACTGAGCATATAGATAGATAGATAGGACCGAATAAAATCTGCCGTTATATATTTTGTAGTGTACATATTACTTAATATTTCATAAGTATGTATTAGTACATTGTATATAGTGAGAACTACGAGCATTTATATAGGATGTACGTTTCACCCGCTTAAAAGTTCTGTGTAATAAATCCATATAATTTGTTAACTTGGTAACACTAATCAAAGTCATATTCAAATAACCACGTGAACAATATCATAATATAACAATGTTCAGTGTTGCCTCGGTCTGTTTATATAGATGAGTCCGGGCAATATAGTTAGAGCTGAGAAAGTGGCAAATTATTTTTAAACAAGACCATAGAGACTATACATGATACTCCACCATACAACCTCCCTACACCCTCTACAAACAGATAATACGTACAAGACAAAAGGCAACTTCACCATCTTGAATTCTGAATTTCCCATGCTAACTATACATATACGGGTTACTTTCTCAGACCTTTTGAACTACACTTAAGGTTACTATAAAAGGCACATAATTCTTATAAATGGTAGTGTGGGGTGGGGGGTCAGGCAACTACCAGATTATATGTTGTGTGTGTCACCTCTGTTTTCCATTTTGTCATTTTAATTTTTCTTTAACAAAACTGTTCTAACCCTATCACTAAATATCTAACTTCTTGGTTATTTAAAAAAAATTTTTTCAAATAAACACAAAATAAAATAACTTTTTAACTGGTTACTATTTTCTTTTCACTTAGTATAGCTTCAGTGGTCTAACTCCAGTATATAAATAAATTATAATTTATCCTCCATATTTTTGTGTGTGTTTCTCTGTAAATATTGGTATTTTTAATGTGAGAACCCTTTTCATATTTTTACAAAATCAAAATACAAAGTTAACCAAGCACCTGATTCAAATATAAGTATTTAAAAAGCTACCTTACCAATCTAGGATGTAATCAAGGCAATATTATAAAAAGGGCAATGCTAAAAATTATCAGACTGGATTAACCGATAATTGTTCATTTCGACATCATACCACCCTATTTTTCTAATACTAATTCTTTGTATTTTTCTGACTGCATTTATGTACCAAGAACCCCATTTAATGAATACTCTCTTTGTAAAGATTAACAGTATATCGAGGTCAAATTGAAACAAGTATATTCCGAAAATTACAACATTCAATCTCTTTTCCACTCATGTTTATTGTAACTCTAAATGAAGCACAGAACCTAAACAGACTATCCGGATAAAAGATTATTAAAATTTAAGGGCCTCGTAATATGAGGCGTAGACATATCCCACCAGAGATCATCGCCTACAATGAAGCTAAAAAATAATTGTTACGACCTTTCAACGTCTCCTTGCATAATAACCGCGAACACAGATGCTATAAACCAAGATCATAGCATCTACTAACACACAAGTATAAACATTGCCAGAAACAATACATCTTCTAATAACAGTTACTATAATAGTCCCTAGCCATCAATTACTCCACCATATCACCTACAACCATCTCCTACAAGCATCATTTGGTACTATTACAAGAACGATTATTATGTGCAGACAATACAAAAATTCCATCTACATTGCAATGCATATCACGACTATGTCACTGACATATAATCTGAATATTATTTATCTTCCTAATCTAATTGCAAATAATTAGACATCTCACAGATTAAATACGAAGAACTCTACCATCCAGCGGTTTTACATACTTTACACACACACAGGACCCCATCTGTTCTTCTATAGACATCACCAACACACTAACTCAAAAGAGAATAAATCAAGCATAAGATAGACCGATAACAACCCTACACCATGACCCCATCATTCTGTCATCTATCATTCTAAAAAATGTTATTCAGATCTACCATACTAGACTGACACAGTCCTATATATCCCTCGAATTAAGAACAAGGTGTATCCTCACTCCCGAAAATGATAAACGCAAGTCAAAGCAAACTTTAAATATGACAGACTGGAAATAGCACCCAACTGATCTTTGAGATTTTCTATATTTGTTTATAGGGACAGGGGATACCACTCATTACACCAAACAGATGATACAAGAGACAATAATATAAATAATTTTAACCTCACTCTATGCGATCATGTGACACTGTGGACACTCAAACAAAAAATATAGGATATTGATAGAAAAGGTATATAAAATCACAATAAACATAACAGTTAGACCTATGATGTCTAGGTCTTTTTTGTTTCACTATTCGAGAGCTGTGAATAAGCATTTAAAATCGCACTTAAAGACAACATTAACAGATTATTTAGGACCAATACCCCGTTTAAGCAGATAAACATGATGAACACAGTAAGTATTATTGTATTTTGATATTTACAATAATTCAATATCTGGAGCTCAGAGTTCAGTATCTCCTATTATTTTCACTGGTATAAGGTGAGACTAACTTTTTACTATTTTTTATTACCCTTATGTGTTGTATAATTGCATAAAGAGAGACCTACAAAACAAAATGAAGAAAGAGAAAATTCCCAGCAATTTACAATCAATAACTGTGTATGGAGTCTAAAAAAATAGAAATTAGGAATAAACGACACAAATAAATAAGAAAAAGAAATACCAGGAAAGAAGAGGTACTAGAAACCACGCCTAAATGAGCAACAGAACCTAAAGGGCAAAAAAAAAAGATCTGTTTATATATAGGTAAATACTACTGATCCTAACAATACATTCTTGTATTCGTATTAACATACCTTAACCATTCGTTCCCGAATGTTTACTGCTACTTTCAGCCGGTATATGTTTGGTGAGATATATAATAGTGACATTTTCATTTACAGTACTATCATACTACTGTGCCTCTTGCATTCCTATCTTTTCTCTGATACATTTACGCATCTATAAGAACATGTGTATATGTACGAGAGAGAGAGAGGAGAGAGAGAGAAGAAGAGAGAGAAGACAGGGTTCAAGAAAATGAATTGGAATCATAGAAGTTGAGGACAGAAGGAAAGTCTAAGTAACAGAGTTAAAACTAAGTTACCGAGTTTTGAGAGTACAGAAGAAGAAAACGGAAAAGAAAGGGAAACCAACAGAGGTTAACCCACAACAAATAAGAAGACGAACGAAACTGAGACCCGCACAAGTTACGGAGAAAGAAAACAAGACTATCAAAACAAAATGAAAGAAGAGGAGAACCAGAACAAGTCCCGTGGAAAGAAGAACACGGACCAACCCAAAGACAAAAAGAAGAGGAGTACCACCAACATGGCCGCCTCCCCACCATCCCCAATAAAAACCAACACATTAACCGATATGCTCAAGTCGCCGATCAGCGCCACTCTCCGTCTATTCCCCGGGAAAGACATACACTCACCATCACCAATTCCAGGTCCCTAAAAGGAAGGCAGAGGCAGACTTCTCAAACATAAAAGCGCCCCAAATATCTCCTCTCCCATATGCCACTCTTCCGCGCAGCAGCCTACACATCATGGCGGGAACTTCTTAGGGGTCCTATGAACCCCCTAATCCGCCCCCCGTATCTATGACCTTCTGACCTTCTGACCATACCTGGGTCATCGCAGCACAAGTCATGACCATCCTGACTTTGCCCAGGGTAGAGCGAGCAATTCTAAAGGCTCGAGTAAACTTGCATGCAAGGCTGGAGTCCAAGAATTACCCTCGTCTTTCCACTAAGTGTACATGCCATGGCTGTAGCTCAAATTGCCTGAGAGTTCTTTTCCCTATTTAAGAACTATTGTCTCTCACACCATAGTGCTCGAGATACATTAGGATCTTTTCTAGACTTGTAGTTTTGACATTAAAAGTGGAAATGAGGACATGTCCCTAAAACATGCTTAGGTATCAATTAACACTCTTGGAGAAGTCTTTGCCATGGCAAGACCGCTGCAATAGTCAGGGCTTTGCGAGACACCGTCACTTAAACGGCACTCTGCATATAAAGTCTTTACATCATACTGTATGTGCCAAAGCCATGGTTGAGAACATATGCTTGTAAAAAGGACTAAAAATCTAATCATTAGGGTTTTTTTAATACTCTTATAAAGGTCAAAGGTAGTTGGGAAAGATAGTAAGGCCATGGTCACATTTCTTTCCCACGTTCGCCTGATGAATAGTTACTCTGTCATGACTTGAGCGACTGTTCATTAAAGACCCCGCATCCAAGAGTACCAAATTAGAGCTTCATCACCGACTATTATAACGGTCAGGATAGTCGAGCAACCATAGTGCGGGACATGTTCTCACTCATGCTCGCGTTAATCCGATAGTTCGCCCCCTGTGTCATGAAATAGGGAACTACTATTAAATTATCTGCTCAACAGGTGGCGTTGTGTGTGTGTAAGTGTGAGAGTCCGAGTGTAGGGGGTGAGACAGTGAAGCACGGGAACGAGGTGGCTTCAGAGAGGGGGTCGTTTCGGGCCATGAGTGAGCACCGTGCCTCATGTGAAGGCAAGATGGCAGGTGCTCGTTGTACTCTACGTGCTTCACATGTCTCACTCCCTAGACTGGAACAAGACCTCACAGGCTTCACTGTTCATTGTAAAGCGGTGAATGTTAAGGCTCTCACCCTATGCCCGAGAGGAAGTAAGTTGGAATATAGAAAAAAAAAATAAAAAAAAAATAATAAATGCCCCAAACCAAATAGTCCATCTGTAAATCCCACTCCATTGACCACACGGTAGGACCACCTAAGCGGCCCGACCAAGACAGAAGAAAGGACTTGGCAACAAACAACTAGATCAACAGAATTAGTGTTACTTCAAAACTCTACCCAGTGTTAGAATAGAAGTGCTAGTGGATTTTCTAAGTTCGTCGTGGACCCTTATCCGTGCTTGGCGTTATGTTATTGTGTTATTTTTCCATTTAACCAGTGTATTATATATCTTGAGTGTATTGTTTTCTTTGTATCAAGTGATTATTAATGCGAAAACTCGTGTCCACTCTGTATTATATTTATCCTTTACAACTTTGTGCATAATATGTAGTCTGACTTTAGTTTCTCCAGTCGAGTAAGAACCTACCTTTAACCAATCAACCCCAGTAAAAACTTGGTATAACAATAAGAAACATAAGGAAGGAGGAAAAACATATACTAAACACTTTGGCTGCGGGAGACGTCCCGGAACGCTACACAAAACAATACAACATGCTGCCGGAGACGTTCAGGAACGCGTCAGTACTTTCCGCCAGAAAATTTGATTCGGGGAGGCATCTGGTGGTCAATGTCTGAACTACTCATCCGTCCCGAGAGTTTGTGAGCGTGGGAGGGTCAGTCATTGTCTAGCAAGCAGAGGTGATGGATGCGTCACAAAATAACTCGTCCGATCGCGTTCCCCTCCCCTCTCGCGGGGCGGGCAGCACAAGGCTTCAGTGATTCCGCCATTGGTCGCGCTCTCCTAGTAGACGATATATCTTTATCAGAGATTGAGAGTGGGGCCTCATGCTCTAACAGCTCCTTCGAAGGAAGTTTTATAGAAGTGGAAGATGTGAGTGGGACTGACAATGAGTTTGATGAAGTGCTCGGAGCTAGGAGCGACATAGCGAAAGATGAGGCTTGCATATCTCCCGCCAACACTGGAGAAGACCCCGCCATTGATGCTATACCACCTCGCATCCCTCCACATCGGGTGCCCCACAGGTAGCTTCTGCTGATTCACTGGCGTATATTTTGTATTATCTATTCTATGATTGTCCCTATTTATTTAATATTGCTTTATAATGTAATATTTTCCCCAGTGTTGATTTCGAGCTCCCCATTACTACAACTATAAAACCTACTCCCTGTGCTTTTGAACGACGTATTTCACCGCTTTCCAATGTTATATAAACATAAATTTTAAAAATATCTTTTGCTTTTACAAAATTCTTAATGTGTAGATGTCTCATATATATGTATGCATGTATGTGTGTGTGTTTGTGTGTGTGTGTGTGTGTGTATGATATAAATATTATATGTATTTAATTATGAATGTATGTGTTTATGTATAAGTCCATGTTTATGTAATGTTAGTGTTCAAAAGTAATATTCAGTATATTTTTCATTGTTTGCTAAGGAGCTAGCACTCAGAAGGCTAGGCCATTAAATGTTCTACTTGTGTTGTCTTATTCATGTATTATCTCCATAATAAGGCAATCAAATTATTATCATTAATTATTATTATTATACTGCAATAGAAAAGGCCTCACCAAAGTCCTGAAAGGAGGATGACTAAGAGTTAGAAAGATATGAAAGAAGATCACTGGTAGATCGACCCTTAAGGAAGCCATACTAGCGATCTGAGATCAGATTATGAGAAGAGATATGCTTAAGAAATTTGGAAGCAAGAATAGTTTCAAAAACTTTAGAGATACAAGAGATGAGAGCAATTGGTCGATAGTTGGAGCTAGAGAGCGGTCACCCTTCTTTAGGACAGGGTGAATGAGAGCAAACTTCCAGCAAGAAGGGAAGACGTTAGAGGAGAGACAGGGATGAAAGAGTTTGCCTAGGCAGCGAGTCAGCACGGAAGCACAGTTTTTGAGTACAACAAGAGGAACACCGTCCGGACCGTACGCCTTCTTATTATTAAGCCCAGGGAGGGTAGAAAGTACATCTTTAGAAGAGATTAGGATATTTGGCATAAGTAGGAGAGAGGGAGGTGGAGAGGGAGGAATAGCACCGGAATCATCCAAGGTGGAGTTTCTAGCAAAAGTTTGAGCAAAGAGTTCAGCTTTGTCAGAGGAAGAAGTGATGGTTGTGCCATCAGAGTGGAAAAGGGGAGGGAAAGACGAGGAAGAACATTTGTTGGCGAGGTTTTTGACTAGATGCCAGAAAACTTGGGAAGAGCTAGAGTTGGATAGTTCAGTGCATTTATTATTGATGAAAGTGTGCTTGGCAAGTCGAAGAATAGATTTGGCTTGATTCCGGGCAGAAACATAGGAAGAATGAGATTCTAGAGTTTTAAGGCGTCGGTACCGTTTGAATGCTTCCTCCTTGTTGCGGACAGCAGTAGAAGAAGCGTGAGTAAACCAAGATTTTTTTGCATTAGACTGCGAGAAAGAAAATGGAATGTACGCTTCCATGCGAGAGGATTACCTCGGTAATGCGTTCAGCACACTCCGAGGGCCCCCGCCCACAGAAGCAGAAGTCATTCCATGAGACATTAAAGAAGTACTGTCAAAGAGCCTCCCAGTCGGCAGCGCCAAAGTGCCACAAGCACCGCCGGCTGGGAGGATCGGGTGGCCGTAATGGAGAGGTAGGACAGGTGAGAGATATAAGTTTATGGTTGGAGGAGCCCAAAGGTGGAAAAGATTGACAGTATAAGACGAAGGGTTAGAAGTAAAAAATAAGTCAAGAATATTGGACCGATCTCCGAAGCGATCCGGGATACGGTGGGTTGCTGGACTAGCTGCTCTAGGTCATTTAGGATAGAAAAGACGAAGGTTTGTTCACCAGGTTGGCCAGTAGTAAGAGAGAACCATTGACGGTGGTGAATGTGGAAATCTCCTATTATGGAGATTTCCGAGAAGGGAGAGATGGATAGAATGTGTTCCACTTTAGAGTTTAGATAGTCAAAGAATTTGGGAAAGTCGGTAGAGTTAGGGGAAGGATAGACAGCACAGAAGTATTTAGTATGAGAATGACAGAATAGTATGAGCCATAAAGTTGAGAATTCAGAAAAGTCGAAATCGGGACACGAGAGCAAGTGAGTTTGTTGTGCACGTATGCACAACATCCGCTTTTGGCTTTGAAACTAGGATAGAGAAAGTAGGAGGAAACAGAGAAGGGGCTGCTGGCAGTTGCCTCAGACACCTGGGTTTCAGTGAGGAAAAGAAGATCAGGGTTGGAGGAGGAATGGTGGTGTTCAACGGAGTGAAAATTAGAGGAAAAGCCGCGAATATTGTAAAAGTTGATAGTTAGTAAGAATGACAGGCCGTGGTCCGGAGCATTTAGAGGGGTCGTCAGGGGAAGGTCGGGTGGGTGTGGGTTTTTTTTGTTCCCCCCCATGGGGACTCCGACGCTTGGCGATTGTTTATCATTATTATTTGTTTGTTTTTATGGAAGGAGGAAGTGTGGTGTACATGTTAAGTATAGTGAAGAAGATAGGAGGAGGAGGTGTTTGTGAGAGCTGGCTGGACTACTCGCAGTGTAAATGAGGCACAAAGGAAATCAGTATGAGAGGCCAAGCAAATGAAACAGGAGTTCAAGCAACTCCTTATCAAATGCCTACAGCCTCTCCTGGGAATAGCCCTGTTCGATTGGTGTCTACAATCTACCGCTATGATATCTCGTTCTTGTCTACAATTACAGCTGGAGTCAACTGTATGGGGCTAGAGAAGAAGGCGCGTTACAGATAATTGTACCGACCCTTTATCTACAAATCTAACCTTGCAGCAACAAAAGACGAACACACAGCCGCACAATTTTATATAAGCCCTGCAATTTAGTGAAAATGCAAAAATACGTTAAACATATTACTAGTAACAGCATAAATACAAAATCTCACACTGGGGTTGAGCTATCATCTGAAAGTATCGTAATATTTGCTTGACATAATCCTGACCATGTTTATCCAATCCCATCATACAATAACTATACACCAAATTAACACTTTCCTTATATCAAGAGGCATTCTTTCAATTCACCATGGTGTTAGATTTAAATAGAGTTTGTGAAAGTCGAATGGGTAATAAGGTTAGTATTTACCTCCGTATTTGTTAAGAGTTACTGTCTAAGCTTAAATGTCTTGTGTTAGCCAGAAGAATCTGTAAAATAACGTTATGATTCTGAAGAGTAATCCTATGTATCTACATTTTTGAGGCGAACAGATATATGAACATAATGACCGAGAGACACACAACACAATATTTAATGATATATCCTGAACAACCTATGTACTACATGTATATTGCGTATTACATGTATATTGTGTACTACATGTATATTGTGTATTACATGTATATTGTGTACTACATGTATATTGTGTACTACACGTATATTGTGTATTACATGTATATTATGTACTACATGTATATTGTGTACTACATGTATATTGTAGTACATGTATATTGTGTACTACATGTATATTGTGTATTGCATGAATAGAGTGTATTACATGTACTGTATATTGTGTATTACATGTATATTGTGTACTACACGCATATTGTGTACTACATGTATATTGTGTATTACATGTATATTGTGTACTACACGTATATTGTGTATTACATGTATATTGTGTATTACACGTATATTGTATATTACATGTATATTGTGTATTACACGTATAGTATATTGTATATTGTGTAACATGTATATTGTGTACATGTATATTGTGTACTACACATATTGTGTATTACATGTATATTGTGTACTACAAGTATATTGTGTACTACATGTATATTGTGTTAAACATGTATATTGTGTACATGTATATTGTGTACTACATGTATATTGTGTATTACATGTATGTGTGTACTACATGTATATTGTGTACTACATGTATATTGTGTATTACATGTATATTGTGTACTACATGTATATTGTGTATTACACGTATATTGTGTATTGAACGTATATTGTGTACAACATGTATATTGTGTATTACATGTATATTGTGTACAACATGTATATTGTGTATTACATGTATATTGTGTACAACATGTATATTGTGTACATGTATATTGTGTATTACATGTATATTACATACAACATGTATATTGTTTGCTACATGTACTGTATATTGTGTATTACATGTATGTTGTGTACAACATGTATATTGTGTACATATATTGTGTATTACATGTATATTGTGTATTACATGTATATTGTGTACAACAAGTATATTGGGTATTACATGTATATTGTGTATTACATGTATATTGTGTATTACATGTATAGTGTTTACTACATGTATATTGTGTATTACATTTATATTGTGTAGTACATGTATATTGTGTATTACATGTATATTGGCTATTACATGTATATTGTGTATTACATGTATATTGTGTATTAAATGTATATTGTGTACAACATGTATATTGTGTATTACATATATATTGTATACAACATGTATATTGTGTATTACATGTATAAGAACATAAGAACATAAGAAAATGGGAGTCTGCAGAAAGCCGATTGGCCTAAGCAAGGCAGATCCCTGTCCCACACAACCCCAATTACAAAGCCCAATTATAGGCTCAACACTCTAATACCCTGAGGATCATCTTACCAAACCGGTTAGAGATTAACGCAGGATTACGGGGGTCTGCAGAGCGCTGATTGGCCCAACCCGGCTGATCCCCCTTCACACCCAACCCTTCTCGTCCATATGCTTATCCAATTTTTTCTTAAAGCTCCCTATCGTTCTTGATCCCACTATATCACTTGGTAGCCTATTCCACCCATCTACAACTCTGTTACCAAACCAATATTTGCCTATATCTTTTCTGAAACGAAATTTATCTAATTTGAAACCATTGGTACGAGTTCTTTCGCTATCACTGAGCTTTAGTACATTTGTCATGTCCCCTTTGTTAATCCCACTAACCCACTTGAACACCTCTATCATATCCCCTCTAACTCTGCGTCTCTCTAACGAATGTAAACCTAATTTCTTCAACCTTTCTTCATACGGAAAATTTCTAATATTATGGATCATTTTTGTCATTCTACGCTGAATTCTCTCCAATGAATCTATGTCCATTCTGTAATAAGGACACCAAAATTGGACAGCATAATCCATATGGGGTCTCACTAATGACAAGTAAAGTTTTAAGATAACATCAGCAGTTCTGTTACTCACACTCCTAAGATGAACCCGAGAATCCTGTTTGCCTTATTACGAACGCTTATACACTGTTTTCTAGGCTTCAAATCATTGCTAACAAACACACCTAGATCTTTCTCGCAGTCTGAATTTTCTAATTCTAAATTAGCTAGTTTATATTTAACATTTGTTTGCATCTTCCCTATCTTTAATACCTTGCATTTGTCAATGTTAAACTTCATCTGCCAATTTACTGACCATTCATGTAAGGTATCTAGATCCCTTTGGAGGCACTCTATATCGCTATCTGAATCAATTGATCTCCCCATTTTAGTATCGTCTGCGAATTTACTTATCCTACTAGTTATACCTAAATCTAGGTCATTTATGTATATAAGAAACAACAGGGGACCTAATACCGATCCCTGGGGGACACCACTTTTGACTGCTCCCCACTCTGACTTGGTACCATTTATGCTGACTCTCTGTTTCCTACCAATTAGCCATGACCTAATCCATCCCAACAACGACCCTCCTATTCCATGTGCCTCAACCTTTCTCATCAATCTCTCATGAGGGACTCTGTCGAAAGCTTTACTGAAATCTAAATATATAATATCATTTTTCGTCTGTGTACTCATACCTCATGCTTCCCAGTACCCTGGAAAGAAGCAAACATCCATCCAGTTCCTAAAAAGGTGCCTCTTCAGATCCTCAAACTACAGACCAATAGCTATAACTTCCACTCTTACAGTTTTTGAAATTATATAAATAATCACATAATTAAGCATCTGGAGAATAATAATTAATCAGTGATAGGCAATATGGTTTTTAGACGATGTCGATCAACTGCAGACATTCTTTGCCTTCTTACGCATCAATCAACCAAGCTACAGACCAACATGGTGACACATACAATACCACTAGATATTTCAAAGAGTCTAACATCAATCCTTATTGTAGTAGATGTCACACTACGGTCTTGCATTAGTTCCCTAATTCTTCAATTCTTCATAACAGAAAATACGTGCAAAGGTAGATGACCTTTATTCTCAGTTACAATCAATAAAAGCTGGCGTTCCTCAGGGATCAGTTTTGACCTCAACTCTGTTCCTCATTTATATCAATAATCTCCTAGCTATCACTCATAAACCAATACATTGCGCATTACTCACACTCCACAGTTCCTTCACATTTACCAATTCTTTTCACCCAACCCGATCTTATAAATTCAAATAAACACTGCATTTCTCTGAACCAGACCTTTCTATAATTAATGAATGGGGACAAGAGAATCTAGTTTCCTTTAATGCACAGAAAACCAAGTACATTCTTTCTAACCGACAGAATCTCACTGACTCCCATATATTTTTAATAATGTGTAAATATCCCACTTCCCCTAGTATTTCTTCTCTTCATTACTATAATGAGCTGGACACATTATTGCATTCTAAGAATGCCTCTAAAAAACTGGACTCCTGTACAGAGTTCGAGAATTCTTCACTGACGAGCAGTTTCGTAATATATAAAAGTCATGTGCGCTCTCAGATGATTACTGTTCACCTCTGTGGGTGGAAAGTGGTGCATTGAGGCAGTTGGACAAATTCAAAATAAAGCTATTAGATTAATCAATAACCCTGCAATCACACAGGACCTTCCTACATTAGCCATACGAAGAAACGTTGCATCCCTTGCATTATTCTACAGATATTTTCACAGCAATTGTTCCGAGGAACTTGCTTCAATTGTGCCTCTCCACATCTTTCCCCGTAGTAGGGCAGCTGAGAGCGCCCATGAATTTACACTTTCTCCTCCACAATGCAGAACTTCTGCTTATCAGAATTCATTATCCCCAGGGGCTACTCTTTGGAATTCACTTCCCTCGAATTGCTTTCCACAACTTACAATCAACAAATGTTTAAATCCAGTTGTTACAAACATTTTATGAATGGAGGATGCCTTAGGCATGGACCTTTTTTTTTTATCTCATGTTTTTCCTTCCTCGTTCATTGTCTCTTAAAAAAAATATAAAATATGACTTGTCACTATCTACTGCTTCATATACCTCTGAGAAAAAGCTAAGCAAATTAGTAAGGCACGAACGTCCCTGAGTGAATCCATGCTGAGAAGAATTTATAAGTTAAATTTTACTAAGTGGCTTCTAATTTTCCTAGCAATAATAGACTCTAGCAACTTTCCTATGATTGATGTGAGACTAATGGGACGGTAATTGGATGCTATCGATTTATCACCTTTTTTGAAGATCGGAACTACATTTGCAAGCTTCCAAGCTTCTGGAACTAAACCTGTTTCTAATGACTTGTTAAATATAAATGCTAATGGACTACTTAACTCATCTCTGCATTCTTTTAATACTCTAGCATATACCTCGTCAGGACCAGGCGATTTTTGAGGTTTCAGTCTGTCAATTTCCTTAAGCACATCATTTCTACTTATACTAACTGTACTTAACATATTTTCTATACTATCACTATATACCATATTGACTTCTGGAATCTGTGCCAAATTTTCATTAGTGAAAACGGAAAGAAACTGACTATTTAATGTACTGCACATTTCTAAATCATTTTCTGTTATTTCTCCTATTGAAGTTTTTAGGGGGCCTATTACATCTCTAACTTTAGATTTATATAGTTGGTAAAAAGCTTTAGGGTTATTTTTTGAGTCGCTGGCTATCCTTATTTCATAATTTCTTTTTGCTTTCCTGATTTCCTTTTTGACCTGTCTTGATAGAGTCTGATAGTATATATGTAAATGATTTTCACCTTTCTTTATTTTTCGATATATTCCTTTCTTTTTTCCTATAAGATCTATTAGCTTATTAGTCATCCATTTTGGTTGGTTCTGCGTCGATCTAAATCTTCTTTTAGGGATATATTTATTTTGAGCATTGTGGAGTGAAGCAATAAACTGGTTATATGTAGGTGGCAAGTTTAACTCTGGCATATCCTGACTTAATCGCTTAACAATAGGGTCCACCCTTAAGTCTCTTCTTAGCCCACCATAATCGGCTTTTCTGAAATCTGGGATAAGTGTCGTATTCTCTTTAGCATTCCCTGTCCATTGTATATTAAAATAAATAGATTTATGATCGCTATTTCCTAGGTGGTCACCAATCTCTACATTATTTATCATATGTTCATTGTTACTGAAAACTAAATCAAGAATATTAATACCTCTAGTCGGCGTATCTATGAATTGAAATAAAAAACTATCTTGTACTACCTCTATAAACTCTACTGAATCGGAGTCGCCTATTTGGTGCTGCCAATCAATGTTCGGAAAATTAAAATCCCCCATAATGCACACATTGCTAAACCTTGATGCTATTTTAATTTCCTCCCATAACGATTTTCCGCCATTTCTACTCATATTAGGCGGTCTATATATAACTCCAATAACTATGGTCTCACTACCTTCGTTAACCTCTACCCAAACACTTTCATTATCATTATTTAGTCTAATACCTGATTTAATACAGCTTTTTAATGTACTCCTGACAAACACTGCTATACCCCCGCCCCTCCTACTTGTTCGGTCATATTTAAACAAACTATATCCTGGAATATCAAATTCTGCTAAAAAATGCCTAGATTCTGTATTAATCCACGTTTCAGTTAGCGCTATTATGTCTATATTTTCTGTGCTAACGAGTGCTCTAAGTTCGTTCATTTTGTTACATAAACTCCTACAATTTGTATAATATACCCTCAACCTATTACTTTTTTTTGCAACTAATTTTCTATTGTGTTTAGCTAACTTATTATTTCCTGTTGAACTACTAGCTCTAGACGGAAATTCTACTCTATCAGTATTCTCATCTTTACTATCAGTTACATGTGTAGTGTTATCGATACTACTATTACACATCACTATATCCGCACTATCTTGACTGATTATTTCTATTTTACTCACTGGTTTGTCACATGAAGTACCTGCTCCATATGGAGACAGTATTTTACTTACACACCCAGGTTTTTTTAACGAAACCCCGCAACAATCTTGTCGAGTGAGCTGGCCAAGGTCGAAACTCCTAGTCGAGAGAGATGTACTCCATCCTGGGCATACAGTTCATCCTTACCATAAAAGAGGGACCAGTTATCCAGGAATGGAATAGTATTTGCCTTACAATACTTCTCCAGCCGGCTATTTACACCAATAGCCCTGGAGGACCATTCCTTCCTTACCCCTCTTCTAGGCAGGATACTGTTTACCACAGGAACTCCACCTTTTTCCTTGATCCTCTCCAACATTTCCTGATACTTGGAGAGCAACTCCTCAGTCCTGCATCTCCATATGTCGTTGCTCCCTGCGTTGAGGAAGATGATGGGGTCCTCCCCACTCACTTCCATGACAGCATCTATCTTCTCAGCCACCCTCCCGACTCCGGCACCAGGCACGCAGACAACTTTACCAACCTGAGTGTTTGCTGCCCTGCCAAGGTATCTAACCAATGAATCCCGACAATGAAAACATACTTAGCTTTTTC